>CM066034.1:926852064-927068852 GCA_033557465.1 Ichthyophis bannanicus
GGTCTCCTAGTCATCATGGCATGCACTGCTTGTTTTGAGATCTCCATATAGGTTTTTAATCAATATTCAAATCTTGGACACTTTTGAAGGCCCATTCCCCAAAATAAAATTGTATTTCCTGTTAGTACTCGGGACCAGATTATTCCAACTGAGAAATTCCATCATGCTACTTGCATTACTTGAGACTGCCATGAATCTAGAACGATTACAGTCAATCCTGTCGTCTTGCGGGTTTACACTGAATTGAAACACGCTTATATAAACCAGACATGTTGAGAAGCTGCATGGAAAAAAGCCAGCCCCAGAAAGATCACATCCTGCATTAACTGCAGGACAGCTCATGTGTAGAAGCCCTGGCAACACTGCATTCCACTGCCTTGCACTTTAGAAACATAGTGTGATGAAGCAGATGCCAGTAAACCCATGGAGGTAGAAGAAAAACCACTGATCTTCTTTAAAGGAAATGATATACATAAAGTGCAGTTAGTGAGAAAGTGCAGCGAGAGGAGCATGCACGGAGATTCAAGAAGGTAGGCTGACACGCCCAGGTTGTGAATGATGGCAAGAACTAATTCAAAGCATAATGCAGATTACACCTGGTCAGAGGGACAGAATCCTTACCTACGAAAACAGCTTTATTAAGCAGAGCAGAGACAAGCCAGAGGAGAGGAGGAGCGGCACGAGCCCGCAGCAGCTGCTGATAGAGGAGAAAGGAGACGTCTCCAAAGAGAGGAAGAAAAGGCAGTTGAACTTGTAGCCCTTACAGGAAAGGAACAAGTTCCAGGAGAGCCAGTTTCAGGCTGAGAAGCTCCAGAAGGAAGTCTTCAGGAAGGACAGAATGAGAATGCCAGAGACACAGACCCAAGAGTTCAGAGGTACCTTCATGCTTCTTCCCCTGTATGTGAGCCCCAAGGAGTTCAGAGGGATGGGTGGACCAGACTAAGCCCAGGAGTCTGAGACACAGATCTGAACCAGGAAAACTGAGGCCGGGTCACAGAAAAGGACTGGACGCCGGAGCCGTAAGAGTAAGCCAAGGCAGCTGGAGAAAGGTTTGGGAACCTATAGAAAGAGTGCTTACAAAAGTCCTGTTTGCATATTTGCCAGACCATGTACAGCCAGGTGGGAGAGCTTAGGAAGAAGTTCTGAAGTTACGAACCAGGAATATATGGGGAAAAAAGCTCAGGGGCCACAGATTATCTCAGCAGAACAAGAGGCTATGCAGATAGGACCCTGCTGAACCTGACCCTTTGCTAACTGAATGCCCTATGGACTGTACGTTTTGTTGTACTGGGAGTGAGAGTTAGAATCCTTGAGAGAAATATAGCATGCAGGATATACTTTTGAAACACAGTTTTGTTTGACAAGCTGAAAGAAGAAGCATTGCTTTTGATTATCTAACCTGTTTTGTTTGAACCCTGCATAACTAACCAAGACTGTGAAGCATATCCCAAGTTTTTGACCTATGTAAATACCTTATGTGAAAATCCTGAACAAGGTGGAAATCCTGTTGTCTTCGTTTGAACCTTTTGTGCATTAAGGGAATAAAACCTATACTTTACCATTCACAATGGCTTACACAAACTATTCATTATGAAGAAAGGGACTACTAGTACCAGAAGGATTCTGGGCTAACAAAAGTTTCTTACCTTCAATACAACAGTAATGTCCAACATGACCTTTTAAGCACGTGGCTAAAGGGATGGGATTGTGACAATAGAAACATAGAAACATGATGACAGAAAAAGACCATAGGGCCTATCTAGTCTGTCCTTCCATATCAACAACTACTACAGTCTCCTTTTTATCTTTAGAGATCTCTGTGTTTGTCCCATGCTTTTTTGAATTCAGTTACTGTCCTCATCTCTACCACCTCCACTGAGGAGACTATTCCATAGATCCACTACTCTTTCCGTAAAGAAATCTTTCCGCATATCACTCTCTGAATCAATCTCCCTTCACCCTCATCCCATGTCCCCTCGTAGCAGAACTTGCTTTCAGTTGAAAGAGTCTCTCTCCCTGCACATTTATGCCCACGGAGGTATTTAAACATCTCAATCATATCACCTCTATCCCGCTGTAGCAGCAGAGCGCAGACAAACCAATTAATACCAGGAGTCTGTTCAGAAGGTCCAAGTCATTTATCTTGATGACCACGGTCTCAAGCCAAAGCTCAAAGGTGTCAAAATGGACCTCTGAGGCGATGTGCTATGGTAATACAACACCTTTTATAGACTTTGGCTCCATTCTCGTATAGAAAACATTTCATTGGTCCCGGTAACCTCCCGATACCCCTTCTATATTGGTCCCTGGTGGGTACTGATAAGATTATCCAAGTATGTTCTTTGAGTGGGCTCAGCACCTGCTCACCCCCCCTTCTAGTCCCAATTTACAAATGGCCCAGTTCACCAACTTGTTACATTTCCTTCGTTCAAGGCCATTGAGCTAGTTTGTACGTGTAGGGAGAGCAGGGCTCTGTAATTGCTCTGTCAGCAATTTTAAACATATTTTTCTGTATTTTTCCATCTGTGTCTGCTTGTCTAAGCTAATTCACATACTTTTACTGAGTTCTAATTCATTTAACACGCATAAATTGGGGGATTATGCAATTCCTATGGGCCTCTCTACAGACTTTTCATTTACAGGTCAGCTAGTTAGGCCTGCTTTGCTTATGTCAGACACTGTGGATCCAACAGGCCTTACACCTGCCACCATTCCCCCCTTTGAATTAATCTCACCCTATTACTTAATAAGGTGGTTTTGAGAATTAAATCACTTCAAAATAGTTTTATACTATGGTCAGAGGGATTTCCGACTATATATAGGAGGTTTGGGTTGGTATAAGGCCATAATCTTAGTTGCGGTCCTGCCGCCCCCCCCCCACCCCCCCCCCCCCCCACCATCCCCCGCCCCTCCCAGCTCAAACTGTATGTTTCCAATAGCACTATGAATTAGAACGCATACAAACATGGGATTATGCATGGCCAATAAGAAAATTACAACAACAACTATTAGTATTTAGTATAAGAAAAGTCCTTAAGTCCTCCTATCCATGAACAGATTATCAACCAATTAGGGACACTTTTTTTTTAGTGAATGCCAAGTCTGTACTGGGCACATAAGCTTGTTTCGCATAGTTTTTCATCAATTTCTTTCTCAACTGACTTGACCTTTTATCATCTATTTTTTAAGCAAACAATGGGTTAAATTCAGTTTTACACACCATACTCCTCCTTCATCTGCTAACAACTAATCAAGTGCTAAACGATTCTGATATATAGCAGTGCGCATTTGTGGTACGTTTGTCTAGCTAAAAGTGTGAGAGCTTGGCTAGTTTCATTTGGTTATTATGTTCAGACTACTGCTTGTAAGCGGTGGATAATACGATTAATCATATAGACTTGGGTCCGATACCCGCCCACATACCATCATCATTCCAAGTGGCAGGCCCATAATAATCAATTGATTCTTTCTGCGGTGGCCAATCATCACCCTTCCACCTTCTCCCCACTTGCCTATCTGGAGGGGTGCTCTCTTCTGTCTCAATTGCTCTTTTATGTCTGTGATTAGTGGTGTACACTGGGTATCCTAACTGTTGTCTCCATGTTCTGTGTTTTGTAGAAGAAGAAGGAAGGTCTTATAGTTCCTAAGACACATGCTCCTCCCCAGTATGTAGGGAGTCGGGCATTATGCTTCGGTTTCCACAGATCCAATATAGGCCAGGTGGGGCTTGCCAAGGGTATGAGGTTTTGGGCAGAGATTCAGTCCCCAACATTTAAAAGTGAGCAAGTTTCAGGGCAATCCGGGCTAATGGATTAGGGGGTTAGGTTCTGTAATTCCTGACCACCAAGACGTCTTTGTTTGGTGGTTGTTCATTATAGAACATTGGCTAAGACAGACCAGCTGTTCCTAAACTGTTGTTTGAACTGGGGTCCAGTTTCTGGCATAAGCAAAGACGTCCAACTATTGTGTGCGCTAACACCCCTATCGCTGGTAGTCTTGGTGTTTTTCAGTCCTGATTGTAAAGTCATTGAGTAATTTAATTCTTGAGGGCTTCCCATGGCCATAATGGTCACCCATTCGTGTCCCCCCCACAAAAATAACAATCTGAGACTGTTTTTAGACTGGATCTACTGCTCCAGCTAATTACCAAAAATAAATTCTGGTGAAGGATGGGGCATGTCAAACTTATTTACATGCATGGTTTCATAGAATGTGTCGTGGATTTGATACTTCGATGATTTATGGGCTTGTGTATTTAATTTTTGTAAAAATAATTACTATGGTTCCTGGATCTGATCCAGTTTCCATCAATTCGTAAACCAAATCGGAATGCCTTGTTTCCAATTTTTCAGGTCTTTGTATGACTAAACTCTAAAGGATTGCAAGCATTCTTCTTACATTTGTCTAGGTCCTTTGACAGTGTAAATGGTTTCCGTAATGTAGCCATTCGAGTTATCTTTTATTCCATATCCATATCCAATCCAGGTGGCATAAAAAACACGAGTTTCCCACTTTGGGCAGAAGTAATCTGATTCTGGAAGCTTTACTATGTACATTGGCTGAAACTTTCTTTCCTGTACAATGCTTCCCATTTCAGTGGACCCTTCCGGACACATATATTTGCCACTTCTGTGAGTATGTTTTTTCCCCAATTACCACACTTAGAACGACTATCTCTGTTTGATTACTTCACAAGCCTTAAAAAAAAAAAACAAAAATCAAAAAAAAAAAATCAAAATACAAAATAGCATCTTTACTAGGATCCTGTTAGTTGGCGTGTGGCGTTAATTAAAGGTCCATCTGCATTGTTTCCATCGCATTTCTAAACGTATAATAGAGATGGAATTCTGAGTGTGGATTGAAGCATACTTTAGATTTACCTTTTGATACAAACCAATTTCGTTCAGTGGTGTTTATATATACACCCGAGTCACTTTACCAGTGCAGGTATAGTAGGAATGATAAAGCAAAGTCTGAGTTATTTTCATTCCAGTTCCGAGGTGGAAGTAATGCAAGCAGTACATGGAGGCCAGAGCATGATGGTCAGTTCAAAGCCTCCGAAACAGGCAACAGGGCCAAAGCAAAAAATAAGGATAACATGTTGATCTGGAGTTCTTCTGAATCCTCAGCTTGCAGATCTTCTCTTTCCTTTTCTTCGTTCTTTTCTTCGTCCCGTTTAGCTAATGAAGCAATTCCCAACGGGTGGCTGATTGTTTGTATTGAAGATGCCTCAAGGTTGTCCATCACCAGATTAGCAACAACTGATCAATCTTAGTTGGCGCTCCGGAAAAATATGGTCATGAATGTAGCATCTAAACATGTGTAAAAATCCAACACATATGAGGTTCGTTTAAACAAACTCTTGCTGTATGGAAAACAAGCAATCCCTGCTTCGAAAGGACTTGGTGCTGCTTGGCAGGGCACTGTGATAAAGTTTCTAAGCTGCTGGTTGCCGTCTCAGAGTAACTCGCAAAGGTGCATCAGGATGCTGCTCTGCTGTCCACTGCTCAGGTTCAGGTTCTGGATCAGCTGCGGGTTTGACTCTGCTGTGGTGGATCCAGGAATCGATCTCCGCTACCTTTACTGCAGTTGGGGTAGACAGGATGACGGTATATGGTCCCTTCCATGAGGTTCCAGCGGTGTCTTCTTCCAGTCTTTGACCCACACCGAGGTACCAGGCTGGTAGGGATGTAAGGGTTTCCGTTAAGTTGATAGGCAACTGGTCTTGGATCCACGTATGGAGAGTCTGCAGAACAAACTAAGAGCTAGGAGTTCTTGCCTGGTTATTTCTGAACCAATTTGGGCTAGACTTCCTTTAATTCCCTGCACTATTGGTGGGGGTTTACCATACAGAACTTCAAAAGGGGAAAATCCTGTTGACTTTACAGGAGCTGAGCGTATTCTGGAGTAAATGCTATTGGGAGTACTTGGGGCAACTTCAGGTGTGTTTCCTGACAAAGTTTAGACATTTGGACTTTCAAGGTACGATTCATTCGCTCACCTTTCCCTGAACTCTGGGGTCTGTATGCAGTGTGGAGTTTCCACTGTATCTGTAGAGCTTTTGCTATTTGCTGAGTAATCTGAGAAACAAATGAGGGCCCATTGTCTGACCCTATTACTGCTGGAATTCCAAATCTAGGGATGATCTCTCTCAACAAAACTTTGGTGACTTCTCGAGCTTTTTCAGTTCTGGTTGGGAAGGCTTCTACCCACCCAGGAGAAAGTACAAACTAATACTAACAAGTAGTGATATCCATTGGCTTTTGGCATTTCAGTAAAATCAATTGCAGGTGATGCATGGGGTTACACCTCCTGACTGAACTCGGGGTGCTGATGTGGGACCTTGCTTGGCATTATTTTTGGCACAAATTAGACACTGACGTGCTACTGAAGCTGATAGGGCTGTTAACATGGTGATGCAGAAGTGCGGTCTGAGTGCTTTTTCCATAGCACTTTTTCCATAGTGTGTGGCTTCATGGAAGGCTTTGACAAAAGCTGGGCATAACAATTCAGTGATTACTATTCGTCCTTGGGTTGACTGCCCTCTGTTGGTGGCAGCTCAATCCACCCATCTTTCAGTATTCCTTTTCCTTGTTACAGTAGTAATCTAACTCTTTGGTGGTAGATCGTGGTGTCCATAGGTTCAAAGGTACTGGAAACAATGCTGCCAGCAATGGCCTGGCTTGTGGCGAAGTTTGTCCTGTCATGGCTGCTTGTCGTGCTGAAGCGTCTGCAAATCTATTTCCTCGAGCAACTTCTCCTTTTCCTGCCTGATGTCCTCTACAGTGCATGACAGCTACACGAGTTGGGGCCCATACTGCATCAAGTAACATCAGTATCTCTGGGCCGTACTTGACTGATTTCCCTCCGGATGTGATGAGCCCTCGTTCTTTATAGAGAGCTCCATGGGCATGTAAGGGTGGTGAAGGCATACTTAGAGTCTGTATATATATTTAACACAAGTTTTGCACCTAGCAGTAGTGCTCGAGTAAGTGCTATTAATTCTGCTTTCTGGGCTGATGTGCCTGATGCCAGGGCTGATGATTCAACGACTTCATGTTGGGTGACTACTGCATATCCGGCGCAGCGTCGTCCATTGATGATGAGACTGCTTCCATCTACGTAATAGATTTGATCAGGATTGTCTATGGGCACATCTGTCAGGTCAGGTCGGCTTGAGAATACAGTTTCCATGACTTTTATACAGTCATGTTCTGGGAGTTCTTCACTAATGGGTATCAATGTGGCAGGGTTCAAGGCATGGCTCACTTCCAATTGGATTTGCGGATTCTCACATAGCATACTCTGATATTTCAACATTCGGGAATTAGTGAGCCAATGATTTGCTTTTTGTTCCATAAGAGCAAGGACTGCATGTGGCACAGTGACTCGTAGATTCTATCCTAATGTGAGCTTGTCTGCTTCACTCACTAACAATGCTGTAGCTGCGACTGCTCTCAGGCAAGGTGGCCATCCTTTGGCCACAGTGTCTAATTGCTTCGATAGGTATGCTACAGGTCGCTCCCAATTTCCCAATTTCTGAGTCAACATGCCTAAGGCATTTCCTTGTGCTTCATGTACAAACAAATGGAAAGGTTTGTGGACATCTGGTAATCCAAGGGCTGGTGATGACATCAATTCTTCCTTTAACGTCTTGAAGGCTGTATCCTGCTCAGGTCCCCATTCTAGTGGCGATTTTTCTTCTCCTTTTTATGGCTTCATACAATGGATTTGGCAATTTGGGCAAATTTGGGAATCCAGTTTCGGCAGTATCCTGCTGCTCCCAGAAAAGCTCTGACTTGCTTTCTGGTAGTTGGGGTTGGGATTCTGCATACTGCTTCTTTTCTCTCCCTACCTAATCTTCGGCTTCCTTGGGTTATACGAAAGCCCAAGTATTTTACTTCTTTTTGACATAATTGTGCTTTTGCTCTGGAAACTTTGTATCCAGCTTCATCTAGTAGCTGCAAGAGGTCTTTGGTGGCTTGTATACACTCACTTTCTGATACAGCAGCTATCAACAGATCATCCACATATTGGAGAAGCACTCTCTTTCCCGGGGCCACTGGATAACTTGAAAGGTCTTGATTTAGTGCAGCACTAAAGATGGTAGGCAAATTCTTGAATCCTTGTGGTAATCGTGTCCAAGTAAGTTGGCCCCCTCTTCCAGAGATAGGGTCCTGCCATTCAAATGCAAATAATATCTGACTTACAGGGGCTAATCTTATGCAAAAGAACGCATCTTTTAAATCCAGAACAGTAAAGTGGGTAGCTTCAGCAGGTATCGGTCCTAGAAGAGTGTAAGGATTGGGTACAACTGGATGTATGGTCTCAACTGCTTCATTCACTCTTCTTAGATCTTGCACTGGGCGGTAGTCATCTGTTCCAGGCTTCTTCACTGGCAGAAGTGGAGTGTTTCCATGGGGATTGACATACTTTTAGTAGGCCATGCTCTAGTAATCTTTGCAAGTGGCGGTGGATGCCTTCAATTGCAGCTCTTGGGAGAGGGTACTGCTTGACGTGTACTGGTGTAGCACTAGGTTTGAGAGTTACAATTACTGGAGCTATATGCTTGGCTAGGCCTGGATGACTGCCTTCTGCCCATACTCCAGGTGGGGCATCAATGCTTTTCAAAGTTTGTTCAAAATAGGTATCTTGGGCAGATTCATCACTGTAATATCTCCATTCTTCTTCTCGGGGAACTGTAAGCAGCATTATTCCTGCTGGCTTGGCTTGAGAATTCACGGTCATTTGCATTTCTCCTCTTTTGGTAAAGGATATTTGGGCTTGTAGCTTGGCTAACATATCTCGTCCCAGTAATGGCACTGGACATTCAGGCATGTAAAGGAATTGATGAGTTATTTGCTGTCCTCCTAGACTGCATATGCGATTCTGAAGAAAAGGTTTTGTAGCTTTGGCACCAGTTGCTCCTACAATGGTGACTGCTTTTGTGGAGAATGGGGCTATTTTCTTGTCTACTACTGAATGTTCTGCTCCAGTATCAACCATAAAGTTCATAACTTGGTCTCCTATTTGTATTCCGACCATAGGCTCCTGGAGACCTAAAGCAAATTCGGAGCCCGGTCTGTCCTAATCCACGTCATCTTCATCATGGGCTGTCGTAGCCAATGCTTGCACGGCTTCTCCTCTTTCTTGCTGGTATTGCTCCCGATTGGTTCCTCTGCGATTTCGGGGACGGCCTCGTCTTTCTTCTCTCCATTGATGATTGTTTTCGTCATCTTGGTGGGCGTCTTCTTCGAGTTGCGCGGGCATGCATTTCTCCAATGTCCTTCCTCCTTGCAGTAGGCACATTGGTTTATGCCTAGATGGGCTGGCTTCCACCTCGGCCCCGCGCTCCCTTCCTCTGCTCCGTCGACTAGGGAAACTTCCCCGTTTCTGTTCAACTATGGCCGCAGCCAAAAAATCAGCTTTCTTCTTCATCTTTTTATCACATTCTTTTTCTCTTTCATTATCACGATTCACATACACTTTATGAGCTACTTCCAGTAACTGAGTTGCATTCATGCCCGCAAACCCCTCTAATTTCTGTAATTTACGTCTAATATCTGGTTGTGACTGATTTACAAAAGCAGAATTACCATGCACAAGCTTCCTGGTGCATCGGGATCATAGGGAGTATACATTCTATATGCTTCAGTTAATCTTTCATAAAACACTGCTGGACTCTCGTCTATACCTTGAATAACTCCAGTAACTTTGGAAAGGTTCATAGCTTTCTGGCCCCCCCTTCTCAGGCCTTGTATAAAGCCTTGGCGAAAACGGGCTAGGGCTCTAGATCCTCTTTCTGTATTTGGATCCCATCGGGGGTCTTCATTCGGGAATTCTCTCTGGGCTGCTTCTCGATTATCTATTCTTTCTTCCCCCTTCCCCTGGCGCTACAGGGTTATCTGCCAGCCAGTCAATAGCTGCTTTTCTAATTCGTGTCCGCTCCTCTGTAGTAAATAAGGTGGACAGGAGCTGGCGGCAATCTGCCCATGTTGGTTGGTGAGTTTCCATAATAGTATTCACTAATTCTGTAAGTTCTTGGGGCTTATTGGTATAGGAGGCATAATGTGTCCTCCAATTCAACAAATCAGTAGTGGAGAAGGGGACATACACATAGTTTAGGGGTCCCGGTACCACCTCATTGTCCTCATTTCTTACGGGTATTCCCGGGACTTGCCGTAAAGGCATCATTTTGGCAGTAGATGTCTTTTGGGATCTAAGAGATATTTTCGTAACTTTCTTGTCAGGGGTTATTTTCTTCTTCTCTACGTGCTTTACTTTAGATTTACTTTTTGCTGGCAAGCTAACACTAGCAGCCGCTTTTACACTATCAGTATCACTTGGGGAATTTTCAGTTTCTTCCTTTTCTGTTTCTGTATCTGATTCTCCTTTTTCTTCAGTCTCAGTAGAATTACCTTCTTCATCTAAAGGGAGCTCATCTACCTGCTCTTCGGGTGATGGCTCAGGGGTTGGGTCCCGTTGTCTCCGGGGCTCTTGGGCAGGACGAGGACGCGGGACTACCCTCCTGGGACGTTGGGCCTGAGGCTGTCGGGTAATTATTCTGGGGAATCAGGATCTACCAGGATGGGTTTCTTCCTGGACTTCTCACCTTTCCCTTTCTTTCTTGGCTGTTCTATTTTCTGACTATGATCTATCTTTGCTAACATTATTCTGCACTGCTCTTCATAACAGCGCTTGCCCAAGGGGGCGGATTTTCACAAATACTTAACCAGGAGTATATATAAGGGTACTGATCGGGGTGCGCTACTCGCACTCTATGGTGTACTAACTGAATAATTCCTACATTAAAGGTTCCCTCTCGGGGCCAGGTAGGGTCTAGATCGGGCCACTCCCTAGTACACAAAATCTGTAAACGGGCTGCAGTCATTTTAATACCATAATCTCCGGAATATCCTTCTTTAAAATGTGCGATCATACATTCTAATGGAGTGTTCCTAGTAGACCCCGCCCCTCCCATTTCGATGTGTGCGCGCGACAACAGACAGAAGGGAAAAGGAGGGCGGACCGTGGGTAAGGGGTCCTCACGGCCCTAGAAACATATAAGGGAAACAAATAACAAGACAAGACGACAGTCGCTTCCCCCTTTTTACGACCTGAACGCGGTCGCCCGGTCAGGAACTGCGTTACTCAGGGGTCCGCCTTCGCTTGGTCCGTGCTGCCAGACCTCTCATTCAAACTTCATTCACACAATCATGCTAGCAACGTATCCCAAAATGCATTTATTCCTATCTATTCTGACTAGTCTCATGCGAATGCTAGAAGACGGGGGTTTCGCCCTACTTTACTTACGCAGAGGTATTTGGCCCGTCTTTGAGAGTTGATCAAGCTCTCTTTCATGCGAATGCTAGTGCTAAATTCATGCAAGTTCATGCTAGATTGGCAGTACTGTTCTTACTTATCTGTCTAGACACATGCTAAAATCAAAACTCTACTCACCGGATCCGGTCCTCAAGCAAGCGCATGAGTTGGACCTCGGACTCCCCTCACTCGGGTTCGAGGTGTTGGCTCCAGCCGGGCCCGGCACCCGCCGAGGTCCGACTAGCTCCCTCGGATACAAGGGACCGGTGGCGCCAGGGAGCGAGCCCCCGTCGGAAGGGCGCGATCCCGGCAGGACCAAACCTGTAGAAGCGGAAAGTCGTGGTATATTGCCCTATATACCCTCTATTACCACACCTTCCCGGCCAATGCACCAAGAATATGTAGCAGCAGAGCGCAGACAAACCAATAATACCAGGAGTCTGTTCAGAAGGTCCAAGTCATTTATTTGTGCACAAGTCTCAAGCAAAGTCAAATTCAAAATGGCTGAGCGATGTTCTCTGGTAATACAACAACTTTTATAGACTTTTGCTCCATTCTAGGTATAGAAAACATTTCATTGGTCCCGGTAACCTCCCGTACCCCTTCTATTGGTCCCGGTACTGATAAGATTATCCAATTATGTTCTTTGAGTGGGCTCAGCACCTGCTCACCCCCCTTCTAGTCCCAATTACAATGGCCAGTTCACCAACTTGTTACTTTCCTTCTTTCAAGGCCATTGAGCTAGTTTGTACGTGTAGGGAAGCAGGGCTCTGTAATTTCTCTGTCAGCAATTTTAAACATATTTTTCTGTATTTTTCCATCTGTTCTGCTTGTCTAAGCTAATTCAATACTTTTACTGAGTTCTAATTCTATAACAGCATATTGGGGGATGTGCAATTCCTATGGGCCTCTCTACAGACTTCATTTACAAGTCAAGCTAGTTAGGCCTGCTTGCTTATGTCAGACACTGTGGATCACAGGCCTTCACCTGCCACATTGCCTTTCCTCTAAGGTGTACATATTAAGATCCTTCAGTCTGTCCTCATATGCTTTATAATGAAGACCACTAATCATTTTAGTAGCCACCCTCTGCACCGACTCCATCCTGTTCACATCCTTTTGAAGGTGCGGTCTCCAGAATTGCACACTATACTCCAAATGAGGTCGCACCAAAGACTTATACAGAGGCATTATCACCTCCTTTTTTCTGCTAGCCATTCATCTCCGTATGCACCCAAGCATCCTTCTAGCTTTTGCCTTCGCCTTTTCTACTGTATGGTCTGGGGAAGATTGACCCAGTACTTAACCAGTGCTGTCGATGTGTAACTAGCCGCCTAAAATCTACTCCAATCCGCAAACTATACATATTGGCTGGCATTGCTCCACCTCACATCAGACAAGCTGTGGCTAGCCAGATCGAACGTGCAAAACTAGCTGAGGACAGTTGACACCCATTATATGGACATGTTCAGCCACCAAAATGATTGAAGTACATACAATAGAAGAGGTTATTTTGGATGACGTGCAGCCACTCCAACAATTAGCTGAAGCAGCCTGCCTAGAAATGTGGTGCCAACACGTGTCAAAACAATGATGATGCAACAATGGAACAGCATCATAGAGAGACTCCCCACCTTATTGGAGTCACTGAACCATCACCAAAGCAATGTTCAATGATGTCAAGCAAATATGGTAAAGTGGAGACTGATAACCTGTTCAGACAAATATGACTGTGGGCATAAACAGACAGTGCAGCATCTATTATTGTAGCAGCAAAGCGCAGACAAACCAATGATACCAGGAGTCTGTTCAGAAGGTCCAAATCATTTATTTGTGCACAAGTCTCAAGCAAGGCAATTTCAAAATGGCTGAGCAAAGTTTTCAAGCATTACAACAACTTTTATAGACTTCTGTTCCATTCTAGGTATAGAAAAACATTTCATTGGTCCCGGTAACCTCCCGTACCTCCCGTAGCCCCTCTATTGGTCCCGGTACTGATAAGTTTCTCCAATTATGTTCCTTCTGTGGGCTTCTGTAGGCATGACACCTGCCTGCCCCCCTTCTAGTCCCAATTACAATGGTCAGTTCATCAACTTGTTACTTTCACACTTTCAAGGCTATGGGACCATTTGTGCGTGCAGAAGAGCAAGGTTCTGTAACTCATCTGTCAGCACTCCTCAATATTTCTCTGCAAATGTACTCTTTCTTATCAGTAACTTTAAAACACATCTTTTCTGTATTTTTCCATTTCTTAATTCTGCAATTCTGCTTATCTAAGCTAATTCAATATTTCTACTGAGTTCTTTCTTACAATAGCAGCATATTGGGGGATGTGCAATCCTATATGCCTCTCCACAGGCCTCATTTACAGGTCAAGCTAGCCATGCTGGCCTGCCTATGTCAGACACCGTGGGTCACAGGCCTGCACCTGCCACATTCCCCCCTTTGATTAATCTCACCCTATTACTTAATAAGGTGTGAGAATTAAATCACTTTCCAGAAAATTCACATCCTGATTAAAGGATTCTTACTAGTTCCGCTAGGGCTAGCTTTGTATAAAGCCATTATTCTAGTTGCGGTCTTCCGCTCTACTGTACTATCAATAGCACTATGAAGGGAACGCATGCAACATGGGATTAAACATGGTAAGCAGAGGACAACAGCAACAAGGATTAGTACTAAGATAACGAAAGTCTTAAATCCTCCCAGCCAAGAGAAAAGGTTAGCAAACCAATTAGGAAATTTCAAGGCGTGCCAAGTCTGTACTGGCACATAAGCATGTCTTTGCATATCTTTAGCAATTTCTTCAACTACTTGACCTTTATCATCTATTTTCAAACAGCAATTAGTTAAATTCAGTTTACCACATACTCCTCCTTCAGCTGCTAGCAAATAATCAAGTGCTAAACGATTTTGGTATATGGCAGTGCGCATCTGAGTACTTTGTCTAGCTAAAAGCGTAAGAGCATGACTAGTTTCATTGGTTATTATTTCAACTACTGCTTGTAAGCGAATAATACGATTAATCATATAAATTGGGGTACGATAACCATACATACCATCATCATTCCAAGTGGCAGGTCCATAATACTCAATAATTCTTTCTGGTGGCCAATCATCACCTTGCCATTTCTCCCACTTGCCTATCTGTAAGGCCTCTCTTTTCTGTCTAGATGCTCCTTTGTGTTTGTGGGTTGTGTATACAGGGTATCCTAATTGTTCTCCATGTTCAGTGTTTAACAGGAAGAAAGAAGGTCTGATGGTTCCTAAGACACATGCTCCTCCCCATAGTGGTGGGAGTTGCGCATATGCTCGGTTTCCACAGATCCAATATAGGCCAGGTGGGGCTTGCCAGGCTTGGACTTTGGCAAGATTAGTCCATAGACCTGCAAGTTCAGGAAATCTGGCTAATGGGTTAGGAGGTTCAGGATGTCTGATTCCTGACCACCATGCTACCTTCTTGGTCGTGGCATTATAGTATTCTGGCTAAGACAGACCAGCTGTCCTACCTTTTGAGTGAACTGGGGTCCAGTTCTGGCATAGCAAAGACGCCCAACGATTGAGTGCGCTAACACCCATTCACTGGTTGTCTTGTGTAATTCAGTCTGATTGTAAATCATGGAATAATTCAATTCTTGGGCTTCCCAGGGCCATTGATCTCCCATTTGGGTTCCGCCACAGAAATAACAATCTGTGATCTTAAGACTAGATACTACTGCTCCGGCTAATTCTAAAAACAAATTCTGTGAAGGGTGAGGGATCTCAAACTTATTTACATGCATAGCTTCATAAAAGGTATTATGAATATGATATTTAGATGACTTGTGGGCTTGGGTATTCAATCTAATATACACAATGGTCCCTGGATCTGTTCCTCCTCCCGCAATACGTAAACCAAACTTATATCCTTGTTTCCATGCATGAGGGTTATGTACACGCAAATGTAAGGGGTTACAAGCATCTTTCTGACATTTATCATTCGTGGTTGGCTTGGTTAGAGTAGCCATCCGTTTATCTATTTTCTCATCAGTTATACCAGTGTTCCAGGTAGCATAAAAAACACATTCCCAATACGGGCAATAGTAGTCTGCCGCTGTAGCAGTACTATACCCTGATCCTGTTTTACCTGTACACTTCCACCAATTTGTGGCACCTTCTGGACACATATACTTATGGTCATTTCGATACGCTTTCTCCCATGTACCACAGGTGGACTGACTATCTCTATTAATAGCATTACATGCATCAAAATTCAGAACAGCAGGTTTAGTAATGTCCTTAAGTGGTGGTGTAGCAGCTAATATAGGTCCATCTGCATCCTTCCATCTTATTTCCAACGTGTAATAGGATGGATTCTGATGCGGATTATAGCATGCTTTAATTTTGCCATGAGTGCAAACATTTAGTTCAGTGGTGTTATAGATACACCGAGTTACTGTTCCCTTGCAGGTATAGTAAGAATGGTAAAGCAAAGTCTGAGTTACTTTCAGTCCAGTTCTAGTAGAGGTAATGCAAGCGGTGCATGGAGGTAGAGCATAAGTCTGTTCAAAACCTCCAAAGAAGGCAACCAAGGCAAAGCAGAAGCAAAGATACATGTTGATGTTGATTGGAGTTCTTCTGTATCCTCAGCTTGCTGATCTTGATCACGACGGTCTATTATTCTTCGTCCCGTTTGCTAATGAAGCAATTTAACGGTTGCTGAGTGTTGATTGAAGATCCTCAAGATGTCCAGCACACATTAACCAACTTAGCAATTCAGTTGGCTTGTGAAGTCTGGCTTAGTCAATGTAGTCTCAAAGTAGTGTGTCAAATCACACATACAAATTGGGTTCGTTGAAACAAAGCTGTTGCTGCATGGAAAACAGCAATCCTCTTCGAAAGACTTGGCTACTGCAAAGCACTTGTGATGAAGTGTCTATGCTGCTGGTTGCCGTCTCAGAGTAACTCGCAAGGGTACATCAGGGTGCTGCTCTGCTGTCCACCGCTCTGGTTCAGGATCGGCGGCGGGCTTGACTCTGCTGTGGTGGATCCAGGCGTCGATCTCGGCTACCTTTACTGCGGTTGGGGTAGACAGGATGACGGTGTACGGTCCCTTCCAATGAGGTTCCAACGGTATTTTCTTCCAATCTTTGATCCACACCGAAGTTCCAGGCTGGTAGGGATGCAAGGGTTCCGTCAAGTTGATAGGCAACTGGTCTTGGATCCACGTATGGAGAGTCTGCAGAACAAAACTAAGAGCTAGGAGTTCTTGTCTGGTTACTTCTGAACCAATCTGGGCTAGATTTCCTTTGACTCCCTGCACTATTGGTGGGGGTTTACCATACAAAACTTCAAAAGGGGAAAATCCTGTTGACTTTACAGGGGCTGAGCGTATTCTGAGTAAAGCTATGGGGAGCACTTGGGGCCATTTCAAGTGTGTCTCCTGACAAAGCTTAGACATTTGGGCTTTCAATGTACGATTCATTCGCTCAACTTTCCCTGAACTCTGGGGTCTGTATGCAGTGTGGAGCTTCCACTGTATCTGCAAAGCTTTTGCTAACTGCTGAGTAACTTGGGAGACAAATGAGGGTCCATTGTCTGACCCTATTACTGCTGGAATTCCAAATCTGGGGACAATCTCTCTCATTAAGGCTTTGGTAACTTCTCGGGCTTTCTCAGTTCTGGTTGGGAATGCTTCTACCCACCCAGAGAAAGTACAAACTAATACTAGTAGGTAATGGTATCCATTAGCTTTTGGCATCTCGGTGAAATCAACTTGGAGGTTGTGCATGGGGGTCACACCTCTTGACTGAACTCGGGGTGCTGTAATAAGGCCTTGCTTGGCATTATTCTTGGCACAGATTTGACATTGTCGTGCTACTGAGGCTGATATGGTTGTCATCAGAGGAATGTAGAAATGTGGTCTGAGTGCTTTCTCCATAGCACTCTTTCCGTAGTGGGTGGCTTCATGGAAAGCTTTGACAAAGGATGGTCCTAACAGTTCAGGAATTACTATTCTTCCCGGAGGTTGACTGCCTTCTTCTGGTGGCAGCTCAATCCATCCGTCTTTCAATACTCCATTTTCTTTGTCACAATAGTAATCCAATTCTTTGGTGGTATATCGTGGGGTCCATAGATTCAAAGGTACTGGAAACAATGCTGCTTGCATTGGCATAGCTTGTGGGGCAATCTGTCCTGTCATAGCTGCTTGTCGTGCTGAGGCATCTGCGAATCTATTTCCTCGAGCAACTTCTCCTTTTCCTGCTTGATGTCCTCTACAATGCATGACAGCTACACGTGTTGGGGCCCAGACTGCATCAAGTAACATCAATATCTCGGGACCATATTTGACTGATTTTCCTCCGGATGTGATGAGTCCTCTTTCTTTGTAGAGAGCTCCATGGGCATGCAAGGTAGTGAAAGCATATTTGGAATCTGTATATACATTTAGCACAAGTTTTTCTCCTAACAACAATGCTCTGGTGAGTGCTATCAATTCGGCTTTCTGGGCTGATGTACCTGAGGCTAGGGCTGATGATTCAACTACTTCGTGTTGAGTGACGACTGCATATCCGGCACAGCGTCGTCCATCAAGGATGAGACTGCTCCCATCAACGTAATAGATCTGGTCAGGATTGTCTATGGGCACATCTGTTAAGTCAGGTCGACTGGAGAACACAGTTTCCATGACTTCGATACAGTCATGTTCTGGAAGTTCTTCACTGATGGGTATCAAGGTAGCTGGGTTCAAGGCATGGCTCACTTCAAGTTGTATCTGTGGGTTTTCACATAACATGCTCTGGTACTTCAACATTCGGGAATTGGTGAGCCAATAATTTGCTTTCTGTTCCATAAGGGCAAGGACTGCATGTGGCACAGTGACTCGTATGTTCTGTCCTAGTGTGAGTTTGTCTGCTTCACTCACTAATAGTGCTGTAGCTGCAACTGCTCTCAAGCAGGGTGGCCATCCCTTGGCCACAGGGTCCAATTGTTTCGATAGGTAGGCTACAGGTCGCTCCCAATTTCCTAATTTCTGAGTCAACATGCCTAGGGCATTTCCCTGTGTTTCATGTACAAACAAACGGAAAGGCTTGTGGACATCTGGTAATCCAAGTGCTGGTGATGACATCAATTCTTCTTTTAACTTCTGGAAGGCTGTATCCTGCTCATGTCCCCACTCCAGTGGTGACTTCTCTTCTCCTTTTGTGGCTTCATACAGTGGTTTGGCAATTTGGGCAAAGTTGGGTATCCAGATTCGGCAATATCCTGCTGCTCCCAGAAAGGCTCTGACTTGCTTTCTGGTTGTTGGAGTTGGAATTCTGCATACTGCTTCTTTTCTTTCTCTGCCTAATCTTCTGCTTCCTTGGGTAATACGAAAACCCAAGTATTTCACTTCTGTTTGGCATAGTTGTGCTTTGGCTCTGGAAACTTTATATCCAGCTTCATTTAGTAACTGCAAGAGATCTTGGGTGGCTAATATACATTCTCTTTCTGATACGGCAGCTATCAACAGATCATCCACGTACTGGAGAAGTACTCTCTTCCCCGGGGCTACTGGATAGCTTGAAAGGTCTTGATTTAGTGCAGCACTAAAGATGGTAGGTGAATTCTTGAATCCTTGGGGTAATCTTGTCCAGGTGAGTTGGCCCCCTCTTCCAGAGATGGGGTCCTGCCATTCAAATGCAAACAATATTTGGCTTACAGGGGCTAATCTTATGCAAAAGAATGCATCTTTCAAATCCAGTACAGTGAAATGGGTAGCTTCAGCGGGTATCAATCCTAAAAGAGTGTAAGGATTGGGCACAACTGGATGTATAGTTTCAACTGCATCATTTACTCTTCTCAAATCTTGCACTGGGCGATAATCATCTGTCTCAGGTTTCTTTACTGGCAAAAGTGGGGTGTTCCATGGGGATTGACATACTTTTAGCAGGCCATACTCAAGCAATCTCTGTAGGTGGCGATGAATGCCTTCAATTGCAGCTCTTGGGAGAGGGTACTGTTTGACGTGCACTGGTGTAGCACTAGGCTTGAGGGTTACAATCACTGGAGCTATATGTTTGGCTAGGCCTGGGGGACTGCCTTCTGCCCATACTTCAAGTGGTGCATGAATGTTCTTTAAGGTTTGTTCAAAATAGGTATCTTGAATCGAATCATCAATGTAGTATCTCCACTCTTCTTCTCGGGGTACTGTCAGCAGCATTACTCCTGCTTGTTTGGCTTGAGAATTCACTGTCATTTGCATTTCTCCTTGTTCGGAGAAAGATATCTGTGCTTGAAGCTTGGCTAGCATATCTCGTCCCAGTAGGGGTACTGGACATTCGGGCATGTAAAGGAATTGATGCGTTACTTGCTGTCCTCCTAGACTGCATATTCGGTTTTGTAGAAAAGACTTTGTGGCTTTGGCACCAGTTGCTCCTATAATGGTGACTGCTTTCTTGGTGAATGGGGCTATCTTTTTGTCTATTACTGAATGTTCTGCTCCAGTATCAACCATAAAGTTCATAAATTGGTCTCCTATTTGTATTTCGACCATAGGCTCCTGGAGACCTAAAGCAAACTTGGAGCCCGGTCTGTCCTAATCCACGTCATCCTCATCATGGGCCTGTGTGGCCAATGCTTGGATGGCTCCTCCTCCCCTCTCTCTCTGGAATTGTTCTCGATTGGCTCCTCCTCGGCCTCGGGGACGGCCTCGTCTTTCTTCTCGCCACTGATGATCGTATTCGTCATCTTGCTGGGCGTCTTCGAGTTGCGGGCAAGTATCTCTCCAATGTCCTTCCTCTTTGCAGTAGGCGCATTGGTTCACGCCTAGTCTCTGGGTCCGGCCTCCGCCTTGACCCCGCCCTCTTCCTCTGCTCCTTCGATTAGGGACACCTCCCCTTTTCTTTTCAACTATGGCCGCAGCCAAAAAATCAGCTTTCTTCTTCATCTTTCTATCACATTCTCTCTGTCTTTCAGTATCACGATTCACATACACTTTATGAGCGACTTCCAATAACTGTGTTGCATTCATGCCCGCAAACCCTTCTAATTTCTGTAATTTACGTCTAATGTCTGGTTGAGACTGGTTTACAAAAGCAGAATTCACCATGCATAAACTTCCTGGTGCCTCGGGATCATAGGGAGTATACATTCTATAAGCTTCAGTTAATCTTTCATAATAATCTGCTGGGCTCTCATCTATTCCTTGGATAATTCCTGCTACTTTGGAAAGGTTCATAGCTTTTTGGCCTCCTCTTCGCAGGCCTTGTAAAAAGCC
The DNA here is from genome assembly GCA_033557465.1 of Ichthyophis bannanicus. Classification (NCBI taxonomy): domain Eukaryota; kingdom Metazoa; phylum Chordata; class Amphibia; order Gymnophiona; family Ichthyophiidae; genus Ichthyophis; species Ichthyophis bannanicus. Next base: position 926,872,625 of record CM066034.1, read on the forward strand.
TTGGCGAAAACGGGCTAGGGCGGTGGATCCTTCATCTGTATTTGGATCCCATTGGGGGTCTTCATTCGGGAATTCTCTCTGAGCTGCTTCTCTACGATCTATTATATTCTGCCCCTGCGCTGGAGCTGCAGGGTTTTCTGCCATCCATTCAATAGCTGCTTTTCTAATTCTCGCTCGTTCTTCTGTAGTGAATAGGGTGGTCAGGAGCTGACGGCAATCTGGCCAAGTGGGTTGGTGAGTTTCCATAATACTAGTTACTAATTCTGTCAGCTCCTGGGGCTTGCTAGTATAGGAGGCATAGTGCGACCTCCAATTTAATAAATCAGTTGTAGAGAATGGGATATACACATAAGTTAGGGGTCCCGCTACCACTTCATCATTATCATTCTTTACGGGCACCCCCGGGACTTGCCTTAAGGGAAACAGTTTGGCTGTCCTAGGCGTCATTTGGGTCTGGGATCTAAGGGCTATTGTCGTTGTCTTTGCAGGAGTCGCTTTCTTTTTCTCAACTGGTTTTGCTTTGGGTTTTTCTTTCACTGGCTTGCTAGTGCTGGCGCTAGCTTCCTCAATTATTTGTACACTGTCCTCTTCTTCTTCTTCTGGGGGCTCCTCAGTTTCCGCTGCTTCTAATTCCGCTTCTGGCTCACTTTTTACATCCTCCTCTTCTCTTCCCGCTAATTCTCTCTCTTCCTCTTCTCCAGGAGGAGGGAGGTCAGGGATTGGGTCTCGCCTCGGCTCCGGCGGTCTCTGGGGTGCTGGGGCAGGACGCCGCCGGGCTATCCTTACTGGACCTGGGGTTCGGGGCTGCCTGAGGACTACTTCCGGGGAATCGGGATCTGCCAAGATGGGTTTCTTCTTGGCTTTCTTATCCTGCTCTTTCATTCTAGGCTGTTCCTTTCTCTGTCTAGAATCTGTTTTAGCTAACATTATTCTGCACTGTTCCTCATAACAGCGCTGCGCCCAGGAGGGCGGATCTTCACAAATACTTAACCAGGAATCTATATAGGGGTACTGATCGGGGTGCGCTACCCGCACTCTACGATGTATTGACTGGATAATCTCTACGGTGAACGTTCCCTCTCGGGGCCAGATGGGGTCTAGATCGGGCCACTCCCTAGTACACAAAATCTGCAAACGGGCTGCTGTCATTTTAATACCATAATCTCCTGAATATCCCTCTTTAAAATGTGCGATCATACATTCTAATGGAGTGTTCCTAGTAGACTCCGCCCCTCCCATTTCGATGTGTGCGCGCAACAACAGACAGAAGGGAAAAGGTGGGCGGACCGTGGGTAAGGGGTCCTCACGGCCCTGGAAACATACAGGGAATACAAATAACAAGACAAGACGACAATCGCTTCCCCCTTTTCGCGACCTGAACGCGGTCGCCCGGTCAGGAAATGCGCTAATCAGGGGTCAGCTTTCACTTGGTCCGTGCTGCCAGACCTCTCAATCACACTTCGTTCACACAATCATGCTAGCAACGTATTCCCAGAATGCATTCGTTTCTATCTATTCTGACTAGTCTTTTCCAAGTACAATTACAAAAAGGATGAGGGTTTCACCTAGCGCATTCCCATGCCAGGCTACTCGGCTCTTCCTTGAGAGTTGATCAAGCTCTCTTACCAATTCCCAATATCTCGAGATTACAAATTCCAAGTTCCAAGTTCCAATGGCAGTACTGCTCTTTCTATTTCTGTCTAGACCCAAAATCAAAACTATACTCACCGGATCCGGTCCTCAAAACTTCCCAAGCAGGCGCATGAGTTGGACCTCGGACTCCCCTCACTCGGGTTCGAGGCGTTGACTCCAGCCGGGCTCGTCACCCGCCGAGGTCCGACCAGCTCCCTCCGATACAAGGGACCGGCGGCGCCAGGGAGCGGCCCTCGTCGGAAGGGCGCGATCCCGGCAGGACCAAGCCTATAGAGGCGGAAAGTCGTGGTATATTGCCCTATATACACTTTGATTCCACAACTTCCCGGCCAACGCACCAAGGAATATGTAGCAGCAAAGCGCAGACAAACCAATGATACCAGGAGTCTGTTCAGAAGGTCCAAATCATTTATTTGTGCACAAGTCTCAAGCAAGGCAATTTCAAAATGGCTGAGCAAAGTTTTCAAGCATTACAACAACTTTTATAGACTTCTGTTCCATTCTAGGTATAGAAAAACATTTCATTGGTCCCGGTACTCTCCCGTACCTCCCGTAGCCCTTCTATTGGTCCCGGTACTGATAAGTTTCTCCAATTATGTTCCTTCTGTGGGCTTCTGTAGGCATGACACCTGCCTGCCCCCCTTCTAGTCCCAATTACAATGGTCAGTTCATCAACTTGTTACTTTCACACTTTCAAGGCTATGGGACCATTTGTGCGTGCAGAAGAGCAAGGTTCTGTAACTCATCTGTCAGCACTCCTCAATATTTCTCTGCAAATGTACTCTTTCTTATCAGTAACTTTAAAACACATCTTTTCTGTATTTTTCCATTTCTTAATTCTGCAATTCTGCTTATCTAAGCTAATTCAATATTTCTACTGAGTTCTTTCTTACAATAGCAGCATATTGGGGGATGTGCAATCCTATATGCCTCTCCACAGGCCTCATTTACAGGTCAAGCTAGCCATGCTGGCCTGCCTATGTCAGACACCGTGGGTCACAGGCCTGCACCTGCCACACTTTAAGTACATAGATTGAATATTTCACTGGAAGGTGTTGGGGCCTTCATAAAATAGGCTCCTTTTTGCAGTTTCTACATAAGCTCCCCATTTTAAAATTACCTCCAGTAAGCACATTTATATCGCACACCTTTTATTTTTTATCATTAAGATGGAAGGCTTTCTGCTTTTGCAGTTCATCTTACTCCCACAGAGAAGTGTCTGTGCTAGATTTATAACCACACTGTTTCTATGTCAACAGCTTGTGTTGTCATAAATGCATCTTCTGTCTTTGTAGACTCTAGTGGAAGGTTAATGTATGAAGGGGAAGAAAGCTATTGTTCAAGCATGAGGAAACTTTGACAGTAGCAAACAGAATAATATAAACAGAGTTGTCCGATTTTTTTTTTGGAAGCTTTCTTAAAGCTCTAACCATTTGTTAAAAGTAAACGTAATAGAAGTTTCATTTTTGAAAGAGAGGAACAAATATTTTCTTTTATAAATCCAGGCAACAAAGCTATGATGAATAACTGTAGATAGTTACCCCTGTTCTTCCAAGTTTCAACTCCTGTTAAATGTAAAATACACTACAGTTACCCTGTATGTATCTGTTTGTTCAATGTACACCGCGCTGATGGTAAGAGCGCGGTATAAAAGAAATGTTAAATAAATAAATAAATGATAGACCACACGTTCTTTTCTCATGGTAGTTTTTGCTGATATTTGAATTAGGATTCTCTGTTTTTTTTCAGGCCTCATTGGTTCAGGGTGCACCTTTATAATTAACTTTCTCTTTTGCCATTAGCTTAAGCTTCCAAAGGAATACAGCTGGCCTGAGAAGAAACTGAAAATCTCCATTCTACCAGATACAGTGTTCGACAGTCCATTACACTGAAACTGAAGAATTGAATTCTATCCTTCTGCCGCTGAGAGAGCCAAGATAAATACCTTCTGACTCTGGGTTATTAATGCAGAAGGAGACTAGGCCTATAAAACGGATTACTGCCCAGTCACCACAGCAGAAAAGGAATTGTTACTAATTCACACGGACGGCGCTTTCTTAACTGGTGAACAATCTGTCATTGGTTTATATGCAGTAGAATATCCACGGGGGGTCAGAATTAAACTCAACTTAAGTGAGAGATTCTTTCCCTCATTAACATGGGAGTGTATGTATTAGTGCACCTGTATTTACATGCCAAGTCTAGCAGATACGTTCAGATAATCACAGGATGAAATGTTATATACGTGACTCTGGAATCCCTTGATAGTCAGGCTTCTAATGACTACAGAACAATTCCTTCGATTTTTAAAGTGTGTTTTTTTTAATCTTATGTAATTTCACAATGGTGGCTAACTGTCACCTGGAATTTAACTAGATGTGTTGACAATGAACTTGCATGTTCAGTCATAAATAGGAACTTCTCTAATGGGGCACATGCTTAGGAAATGTCTGATCCCAGTTCAGACCTGGATTTCTGGAGGCACAGGAATGAGGATGGTCTTTAATAGCCCGGCCATCATTAATTCCAACCAGTTGATATAGGGGAAGGTTTTGATTTCTTGGTTGCTGTGGACCTCAGTTCCTGTTAGTGAGGAGAGCTGTCAAAATCTAACATGGCAGTTCATTGAAAGGCTTTGAGATAGTGAATTGAGCTATAATAAACATAAAGACAGGAGAAGTGTCCCCATTAAGGCATTCCAGGGGGTTCTTTTGCTAGTTTCATTTAATGCTAAATCTTGGGTGGCAATCTATTGGCTTCCATGTCTTAATAATAGTGATGATGGAAACCAGATGTTCTGGATCCTAGTGTCCTCCTGTCTATAAAACCAGGACAAAAGATGCCAAAATATCTTGAATAACTACAGATATGAGAGAAGAGGGAGCGTGATTAATACAACTAAAACTCTTCTGAAGTGCTGAAAACATTTCTGTGGTTTGGCTGAACCTGAAGGTTCATCTTAAAATGTTTGATATTAAGTATTAAATTAATGGATATGCTGTCCAGAAATATTTTTGTATTAAGACTGACTATTTATTTGTGGTGATGCTGTGAAAATGCTTAACAAACTAAACCGTGAAATAAGGTTCCAAATAACTTACACAGAGATGAGGGTACCCTCAAATTACAAAGCTGATCTTTTGATCCAGACTAAATCATTTCATCATTAAGTCATCAGGTCTAAGAGGTGTAAAATGTCTCTTACAGCTTTGAAAACTTTTAGATCATGTGTACCTCATAAGTTTAATTTTTATGTACAAATTCAAATGTATTTTATATCTGCATATATGTTCTTAGATTGCAAAGCCTTATTAAAGGAACATTATCTGTAAGCTAGCAGATAGTTTATTACCACAGGCAGAGCAAAGCAACGCCACAAAAATGTTATGAGAAGTTATTGCACATTGAGGGAAAATGTTGCCTTTTTTTCTAATTATGTAAAAATGAAGGTCAGCAAACAAGGTGGAGGTGCTACCTTTCTGTTGGACCGATTTTGTGACTAATTTTCAAGAGCTTTGCTTCCTTCATTAAGTCCGAGTGAACAGAATGTTTTGACTTGTTCAGATTCCTTTCAGTATTCAAGGTTAAGTACTTTGCTGAATGCAGACCTACTTTCCTTTCCATCTGTTTCCTTTTAAGCTTTTAAGTGCATTTATCTTCATTCTAGTTCAGTGGTTATCAAGCCAGTTTTCAGGACACTCAAAGTCAACCTGGCTTACAGGATATCTACAATGAATATTCATGAAATTGATTTGTATGCACCATCTCCAGAGTATGCAATTTGCCTCATTCATATTTACTGTAGATATTCTGAAAACCTAACTGGCTGGCTGTCCCCCAAAAGACTGCGTTGAGAACTACTGCTTTAGTTCTTTAATCGAAAACAAAAGATTTGTGATTCAGCCGCTACAGTGACTAGAATAAACATGCCAGCTGTAGCATTTAACTTATTCCATAGAGGTGGTGGCGCTGAATATATGGCTAATGTGGTTACTATTCTGCGTTATCCATTTAGCAAATTTTCTGTCTAGTACCTGAATATTGCCACAGCCAGCTCTTACCCTGTCCCATCCCTGGCCCTTTATACAAATAGCATTGAGCCACTAAGTCAGAGATTCATCCTAGTACGCATATAGAAACGTTACATGTTCGCCAGTCTCCTGTGAACATATAACTTCTTTGGCCCGAAAGAATTTTCTACCTCTTTAAGATGATCAGGATCGGTCTTACGTAGTCCCTGCCTTTTATATTAGGCAGTCCTTCAAAACGGTGAATTTGTTTCTGGGAAATATTTTCTTTCTCGTCACTAAATGTAAAAAAAAAAAAAAAAATTGATGTGTGTCAACTAAAATGTTTTTAAACTGAGTAAGCAAATTGTGTACATGCAGAATTGAGAACCCGAGTTCTTGACCTTGTACCCACCATGCCAGCACGTGTTCTTTTTGAAAGCATGACTGCAGCCCATGTTGCATAAATCTTTCATCATTTCAGCGTATGCTTTTTGTTAAACATACAGTTGAACCTGTGTTTTCGTAGTAGGTGTTTCCAAGATTTATAAACATAAAAATCTGTACCTATCGATATGTGTTTAGGAAATCTAAAGAGAGACACATAGCTGATCCCATAGAGAGCAGAATTCTAATTTCTCTCAGAATGGAAGAAAATGCAATCCTGCATGTGTCTCATTTTTGGCCCCAGTGAGAGGGATTTATGGGTGAACGAGGCTTTTTCTCAATCCATGTGTCTGTTACATTTCATAGTAGTATGGCTGTGTGTAGTTTCTTCAGAAGAGGAGTTGCAGTCTGCATTATTTCAGTAGCTGTGCCTTTTCTCTTGGTCTCCCTGGCTTTCTCAGTGACTGCCAACCACTGCATTCTGTGCCTGTATTTTATACCTCTTGTGTTCCAAGCGTTTTATTGACAGACAAAGCTGATGCCCATCAGGTGACATGCACAGCTGTGCCACTACAGCTTTTATAATAGTTTGCCCTGACCTTTCCCAGCTTTTAGTGATCAAAGGTACGAGGATGCAAGATAAATGTTAATTGTCAAACAGGGACTGCTACACGGATGTGTCTGGGGGAGAGAGGGACGTACTCCCCCTTTTTTTTTTTTTTTTTTTTAAATGAAACTTCACTCATGCCAAAGATGTGATGTATTGGAGGGCAACCAGGTTTTTCATTTTTAGTGATAGTTTTCCAACTCTCTAGGCTGAAATTGGGGGAAAAAAAGCAAAGATGGAAAGAAGTAGCTCGTGACCTCCTGGTTGTATATTTTCAAGTTTTTATTTTTCCCATCCAGATCGTATTTACTTTGACAGTTACCATTGGAATTGGTTTGACTAGCCATGTTAGTTTTGTGTGAGACAGAAAAATAACCTATTATGGTGTTTTATATTGATTTGTGAATAAAAGTATATTACATATGTCGATATAATATTTAAAATGGAACTGTCCTATGTTTCTCTAGTCCAGTGCTTCTCAACCATTTCCTAGAGGTAAACCTAGCCAGTGAGATTTTCAGGATTTTTTTTTTCTGTGCCATCAAGTCAGTGCTGACTCCTGGCAATCCAACAGCCCCTAGATTTCCTTGCCGGAAGTAGATTGCCAGGCCTTTCTTCCAAGGCGATGGAGGGTTAAGTGACTTGCCCAAGGTCACAAGGAGTGCCAGTGGGAATGAAACTCAGATCTCTTGGGTACTAGGCTGTTGCTGTAACCACTAGATGGTTCCTCCACTCCTTATCAGGATTATCACAATAGATATGCGTGAGAGGTTTGTATATAGTGGGGAGCCATTATTGCAAATCCGTCTTGCTCATATTCAGTGTGGCGAGTCTGAAAACCAGGAGAGGACTGAGAAGCATTTCTCTAGTGTAGCATACTGCATTCCCTTCTTACGCGCTATTGTTAGATGTACATACTTCTTAAAAAATGTATAAAATTGTCTGTACCACCAAACTCTACTCCCAAGTAATGGAGCCAGCTGTCCTTTGAAGGACCTTACCTGCACTGGTTTTCAGAAGACGGACAGTTTGCTTAAGTTTGTTAATTCCTAGTTACTGTGTAATGCTAAAAGCACACTGAGAAAAGCAGACAAGCATACCTAGGAAAAAAAGAGATGAGAAAAAGTATGAGATTTGGCCTTAATTAGAATTTTTTCCACTGCTGCCAACCTTCAAAGTAAAGAACCATATTTTAACAGACACTGGCATGGTACTATATTGACTGGTAGTGATTGAAGTAGAACAGAATTTTTCTCTGCTGTCCTGGGCTCTAACAAGAGTCCACGATCTCTTCCTCTGTTTTCACTGGATGACAAAGCATAGATTTTGTTTCTGTAACAGAAAATCATCTGCTATGGTCCTGGTGTCATAGAAAATAGGGTAATTTTTTTGTATGCCTGCATAAGCCATTTCGGGATAATGATAGGTTTTTACAGAGCTTTTCAAACAATCAGGTTTCTAAAGCTTTAAACAAGAGTGTCTTTATCTTAAGTATGTTCTAATTACTGTCTTTTCAGTCATTCTGAATTAGGTAGGTGTTACATATGCCTGCTTTTTCTTGTTGCCCAAACTAACTCACAAGTTATAGAAATGTCTTTAATCATGTATATTGTTATGTTCTTATCGGAGACATACTAGGTTTTTAAAGTAGCAGTGCTGAGATTCCTGCTTACAGTAATAAAACTACTTACCCCATTTTTCCCTTTTAGCAGTGTTCCATTTTTCACTGTGGTGTTCTTCATAAGATGATCCATTCTCCTAACCATGTCAGTCTTTCCAGTTTTGCTCACTGGGGGGAGGGGGTTGGGTTTGGGTTTGGGTCATCTTTGAATTCCTTCTGATTATGTGGTACCCATGACTTTCAAAGAAGCTCCTGACTTTGTGACCTTCATCTAGACCCATATAAATGTTTACAAAAGGTAATTTAAGTAATCAAATTTAGGTATTCAAAAAAAAGCACTCAGTGAAGTTTGAGTGGAAGATGTCCATTTTGCCCAAGGGGTTTGTGGAGGGTCATTTGCAAAAAGGCTGTTTACACCTGTGATTCTCACTGCAAGTTTTCATAGGGGATGGTATATGTGCAGTGATAAGTCATGAAAGTGGATGGAGGAGATGGATAAAATTCACTGAAATCAGGAAGAAAGATAGTGCGGTTTGTATTTGATATGCACCCTTCTAATTCCGGTAACTGCACAACACACAAAATAGTTAAATGATTTCACTTTTCCTGTCTCAGTTTCTCTCTAGAGGTGCTACTTGGAAAAGTCTGAGTCTCTCACCCCCCCCCCCCCCTAAAAAAAAAAAAACTATCACTAAGTATGTCAGAACGGCAGTGATTATAAATTATTCTCTATGTTGAGCTGGAAAGTGTTAGATTCCATTACCCTTATGTCCAAATGGGAAATGAGCAGTTCTCTCCCTTCTTCCCCAGGCAATTATTTGTAACCATTTGGATTTTAGATTTGATAACCTGCCCTTCTAAATTCAAGCCCAAGGCATCTAACTTACAGATACAGTAGGTATTTCTTTGCCTAAGAGGACCTTCAATTCAGGTTTTGTGCTTGAGACAATGGAGGGTGAAGTGGCCTGTCCAAGGTCACACGGAGTTGGGTCAGTGTGAGAAAGCAGGATTTAAACACTGACTTAATTGGTTCTGAGCTTTACGTTCTAACTACTAGATCAGGATCGTAGCAAGGGCTGTGCAAGCAGCATCACTGCACAGGGCACAAGTATGGAAGGGGTGCTGTCATCACTGAGGCTTCCAGGAATCCGGAAAAGAGCGACTTCCTATGCACAGCTGGGTTGGGGGGAAGTAGTAGCGCCAGGTTCACGAGTCACACACGGTGCATGTGTAGCTTGCTATGGTCCTGTATTAGGCTACTTTTGATGTGGGCAGTGAGCTGTGCCCAAACTTAAGCATAGCGACTTGTTAGTTTGAACAACATTGAAAGAAAATTATCAGGCTGCCTGTTTCCTTTAGAGAAGTGCTAGGTAGCATAGTTGCTTTTCCTGTACACTTTGAAATATGAGTCTCGGTTACATAAAATTTTAATCATCAAAGGTTCATTATAAAAAGAGAGGATGTAGGCGAGACCTAATAAAGCTGCCTTCAGCCTGGCCTGCTTCACTGGTAAAGGGACGTTCAGCATTGCTTCACGTGATCAGTGAAGACTAGCAGAATGTAACATGGTAGATGATGGCACAAAAAGACCTCTTCATCTGCCTTGTTATCCTGTCCCCACCACAAAGATATATTTCAGTAACCAGTTGTAGAACGATGGCTGTTTGTAGGATATAACTCCTTTTCCAAATCAATTTAATTATTTTTTTTCCTGCTTGGTTCACTTCTACACTGGGAAGATAAGCATATAAAATCACTTACTTAATACAGTAGCTATGCCCCCTCCCATCTCTTACCAGTGAGCTTTATAATAATCAGCCATACCAAACCTAGTGAGGCTGTTGCCCAAACAAGACTTCCTAGATCCCCATGGCATTAACTGAAAGTACCTGGCCACAACCAACCACCAGCACTCTCACAGATGGATTTATAGGGAGTTGTGGTCCACTGGTACCAATCTAGCTCCCTCTTATCCTCACTAGGTTATTATTTTCTCTCCCTTTGCTTTGTCTTTATTACCTTTCCCCTTGCCTCTGTTTTGAGAGGATGAAAGGTAAGTTCTTTGGAATATTGTAGTTTTCCATTTCTATTCCACCATAGCGTTTCATCATAGACTATAACAGTAGATAAGGACTATGGGGGATATTCAGCAGCAGCAATTTCAGTAGATAGCCATCAACGCTGAAACTTAAACCCAGATATTCAATGCCGGACTCATATCCAGGCCCTGGCATTGAATATTCAGGTTGCCTAGATTGCCAGGAAACTAACTAGGCAACGGCAATATTCAGCTGCTACCTGGTTAGCTACCATGGCCAAAGTTTGGCCAGCTTTTGCTGTAACCGTGCTGTGACTGAATATCACCGTTGCCCCTGGATCACCCCGATGCTAACCAATTACCATCCAGCAGTAGCTCCTGGGTATATTCAGCAGCACTAACATCCCGGATAAGGGGATTAACATGGTTAGCAGTTCACTCTTAATCCCTTTGAATATTGGGCCCCATATCTTTCCTGGTATAATGCCATAGTCCTTAGTTGGTCTCTGACTTCCCCTTCACTTTTACAGTTCCTTTTCAGTTCTTTGCCAGGGATCCTCTGTCTATTCCATGCTTTTCTGAGTTCTGCTACCTGTTGTTCTCGCCACTGGGAAACAATTCCTTGCATCCACGGCCTGTTTAATGAAGAACTGTATTCTGGTGAGGCTCTTGAGCAGCAGTATAAATTCCACCCAAACAACTCCCGCAGTGTGGGGAGGCCCAGGCAGGAAGGGGGCCCGCATGGCAAAATTACTTTTATTTGCTATGCCACCTTCATTCCAGACCCAGCTGTTAGCTCACAATCCGAACTCTCGTGATAGCAGCCTTACTGTGAGACTTTGGCCCGGGAGGAACACTCCGGGCCTGGAATGGAGAGACAGCAGGGCAAGCAAAAGTATGTTTGTCACTGCCACTGAGTGGCTGCCAAAGCGTGGGGGGGTGACAATAGGGGAGCCCTCAGCGAAAGTTTGCTTGGGTGCCTGCCACTAGACCTTTCACCACTGCTCTTGAGTCATGTCTCCTGGAGCCTTATACTGTGACCTTTTGTTCTAGAACATTATTTTATCTGAAAAGATTTTCTGGTGCCTAATTTATACCTTTTGAAGTATCTAAAGTCTCTATCATATGACCTCTCCCACCCATCTTATCATTCTTGTCCTCTAGCGTTTACATATTTAGGTCCTTAAGTCTCATTTCATGGTGCTGATGGTACAGGTCCTGCTTTATTTGATTACTCTTTCTCCAGGCCTGTGTATATTCTTTTAAAGACAAGGCTTTCAATATTGCAGATGATATCCAGTGAGTCAATGAACTCTGTATGTTATGCCTCCCCCATGCACCCTAATGCCCCTCTGGCTCTGAACATCGTTTCACTCTTTTGAGGCCCTTCTCTTGGTTGGTGCTTGCTTATCAGTCTAATCTCCTACTTTGATATATTGCCTTATGTATATGATACCTTGTGACTCTAGAAGGCAGATCTCTTTGGCACAATGCAAGCGTTAAAGGCATTGGCAGTAAACCTGAAAAATGGAGATAATCACATACCCTGGTTTACAAATAAAGTTCATTCCTGTCATGGTATTCACAAAAATTAACCATTTGGAGACTTTCTCAATTCTCTCCCCCCCCCCCAAAAAAAAAATTGTGCACTGTTCCTTTGATTTCTATATCTTAAGCACATGAGGACACTTTTTAGCTTTGCGTCTTAATTGCCAGCCATTCGGAGCTTTCATAGATCACTTATCCTGTCTACTTTCTCAGGGATGTCCACATGTATAATTTGTCCATATTAGGTAACATTGTTTACTTCTCAGATCCCTAGTCAGTATTTTTGTGTGTATGTGACAAATCTTAAGAGCCTCATCTCCTGTGCAAATCCATCACCATCCTTTGGTTCAAGATTTCTAGAAGCATGGAGAATTTTACTTAGGTCAGTACATAGAAACATAGAAACATGATGACAGAAAAAGACCACATGGCCTATCTAGTCTGTCCTGCCATATAAACAACTACAACAGTCCCCTTTTTACCTTTAGAGATCCTCTGTGTTTGCCCATGCTTTTTTGAATTCAGTTACTGTCCTCATCTCTACCACCTCCACTGAGAGACTATTCCACGGATCCACTACTCTTTCCGTAAAGAAATATTTCCGCATATCACCCCTGAATCCATCTCCCTTCACCCTCATCCCATGTCCCCTCATAGCAGAACTTGCTTTCAATTGAAAGAGGCTCTCTCCCTGAACATTTATGCCACGGAGGTATTTAAACATCTCAATCATATCACCTCTATCCCGCCTTTCCTCTAAGGTGTACATATTAAGATCCTTAAGTCTGTCCTCATATGCTTTATAATGAAGACCACTAATCATTTTAGTAGCCACCCTCTGCACCGACTCCATCCTGTTCACATCCTTTTGAAGGTGCGGTCTCCAGAATTGCACACTATACTCCAAATGAGGTTGCACCAAAGACTTATACAGAGGCATTATCACCTCCTTTTTTCTGCTAGCCATTCCTCTCCGTATGCACCCAAGCATCCTTCTAGCTTTTGCTGTCGCCTTTTCTACCTGTTTAGCTACTTTAAGATCATCAGACACAACCACGCCTAGGTCCTGCTCTTCTTTAGTGGACAAAAGTACTTCACCCCCTATACTATATTGCTCCCTTGGATTGCTGCAGCCCAAATGCATGACCTTACATTTTTTAGCATTAAATCCCAGCTGCCAAATTCTAGACCATTCTTCAAGCTTAGCTAGATACCTCCTCATGTTATCTACACCTTCCTGGGTGTCTACTCTATTGCAGATTTTGATATCATCCGCAAAGAGGCAAAACTTACCCGACAGCCCTTCTGCTATATCACTAACAAAGATGTTAAAAAGAATCGGACCAAGGACAGATCCCTGGGGCACACCACTGGTAACATCCTTCTCCTCAGAGTGAGCTCCATTTACCTGTACTCTGTCGCCTCCCACCCAACCAAATTTCTAACCCAAGTAGTAACTTGAGGGTCCATCCCTAGTGTGCTCAATTTGTTTATAAGTCGCCTGTGAGGAAGAGTGTCAAAGACTTTACTGAAATCTAAATACACTACATCTAGGGCTCTCCCTCGATCCAACTCCCTGGTCACCCAGTCAAAGAAATCAATCAGATTTGTCTGACAAGACCTGCCTCTGGTGAATCCATGCTGCCTCGGATCCTGTAATCCGCTGGACTCCAGAAACCTCACTATTTTCTCTTTCAGCAGTGTTTCCAATAATTTACTCACCACCGAAGTTAAACTAACCAGCCTGTAGTTTTCAACCACATCCGCTTTTGTGTAAAGGCACCACATGAGCCTCTCTCCAGAGCATTGGCACCACTCCCGACTCCAACGAGGCATTGAAAAGGTCAGTCAATGGAGCTGCTAGAACGTCCCCAAGTTCTCTCAGTATTCTAGCATGTATCCCATCCGGTCCCATCGCTTTGTCTACTTTAAGTTTAGCTAGTTTCTCACGAACACAGTCTTCTGAAAGTTGTTCAAGATGTCCCTCGTTTCTGTTCCTCTTTGTGGGTGTTTTCTGAAGTCCTGCTCGTGGTTCTTCATCTGTAAACACAGAACAGAAATATTTGTTAAGCAATTCCGCTTTATCCTTATCAGCTTCTACATATTCCTCCCCTGCACCCTTGAGTCTGACAATACCACTTTTGCCTTTCCTCTTCTCACTAACATATCTGAAAAAATGTCTTATCCTCCCATTTTATTGCATTGGCTATTTCCTCCTCCTTTTGAATCTTTGCCTTCCTGACTACTTTGCTAGCTTCTCTAAGTTTTTCCAAATATAGATTTCCAAATATAGAAGTGAAATGGGTTTTCTGAATTTACAAAATAGAAGAATGTCTTGAATTGAACCCTCAGTTGCTTTTAAGGGGGGATACTGGTGAGATGGTGATTATATTTTGGAACACTATGATTTATTAACACTTGTTGTTCCGCCTTTCAATCAAAGCAAACTAGTTTACATTGGCTAATGTAGAATCAAGAAAAGGAATATGTTAAACTAGAAAAGAGAGAGGGGAGAGGACCCCAGCAGGCAGTCGGTTCTCCTCAAAGAAGTGGATCTTGAGTCCAGCTTTTGACTTACTGTAGGATAATTCTAGGTACAATTGCAGGGGTAGATTGTTCCATAGGATGGGAGCTTTGAAGCAAAATGTGGATTGCCTAGTTGATAGAACAGTGACACTGAACAACCTGACCCTTTGACCATAGATAAGACAAATGTCCATAGTTTAGGTTTTCCACTCTTGTGGTAATATACCTTCTCTTGGGGATGTTTGCTTTTGCAAATTTTTTTGTTTTGTATTACCTGTTAGGATCATAAGGACACTACAGACTTGGTTAAGACTTCTGCATACCTGCAGTGACAGTACTTTGTAGTTTGCCTTTTTTTTTTTTTACACAAAAATAAAAGCTAAGAGTTTTTAAATATTTTTTGTAGTTTTTTTAATATAAGATGTCATTTTTTTTGTATTGCAGGCATATGATCTTGCACAATTTTTGTAATTTGTGAATCACTAAATGTGTGTTTCTTCTCTGTAACCTTAAATACATTAAATGTATTTGCATAAATTTCCATGTCCTGTGTGAGTGACTGTACCTTTGATCAGAGTGAATATAGACTGGTTGGGTGAACAAAGGGTTTGCTTTTATGTGAATGTACAAACTCAAGTAATGCTTGGGAGATATTACTGATGGAAAAGGGTCTGTGATTTGTAGAATAGAAAGTAGATCCATGGGCTGATTCTGATAAGGAATGTTTTAGACTCCTGCAGTTCCCAAATTAGTTTGCCTGCTATCCGCAGAACCATCTCTGAGTCACTGGCTGTGCACTGCTTTTGGAAGTGCCTGTATTGCACAGCCAGGGGCTGTCAGACAAACTAGGTCATTCTAGACATATAGTCCTTCTGGGAAAAATGGGAGACTGATTTTACAATTCCTGAAGCGGCTATTACAGTCCTTCATATGGTTCAGCTTTGAAAACATTTGAAAGAATTGAAAAACACTTGTGCCCAAAGGCGCACCTTGGACAGGACCATAGTGTATATATGTCAAAACTGACCTTCAGAGCTCTGCCAAATGTTAAAAACTGTAGACACCATGCTTGCTCTCCCTTCTTTGGTTCCTCCACTTATGGCATGCTGGATCAGGTCCTACCAGGAAGTCTCCCAGAATTTAGCTGTAGCCAATATACACTTTGGAAGAATTCTGTAAAATTTTTATAGTTTCTAAAGGGATGGATCTTCTCTCAACCATCAGAGTTCACTCACTGTTGCAGTAACTGCTCCAATTGAGATGTACAGCTTCACTAAGCGGAGCAAACTGAAAACTAAAACTACTTAGACCAGGCAGTGCATGTTAATCTATCTCATGCATATTCATTATGGTTATCCTGAAAACCTGACTGGCTAGCTGTGTCCCAAGGACTGGGTTGAGAACCCCCTGACTTAAGAGTAGTTGTGTCTGGCCTTTGACAGGAAAACAATGGGAGAGAGGAGCAGAGCCGTTGAGAATCTCATAAGAAGAACTTGTTAGCTAAAGTCCTTTGATCGCACATCACTGAGGGACAATGTCTCACATTTTGATTAAAAAAAAATCAATTATATTTTTCAGTGACATGCAACAGAATTTGTTTCCATGGGAATTTAAGAGATTTCTCTTTCTCACCAACTTATCCATCACAATTATCCTTTAAAATTTTACCTACACTGAACTCAGGATAAAAGAGCAGGCTCAGTGATGTGCAAACAACTGGGTGAATTTTCAGCAGTGGTCATCAACATGTTTCTTTAAACACACTGGCTGTTGCATTTAGAAAAATATATGCTTTTTTTAAAGCTATTTTTATTTGGAAGCTTCACATAGATAGTGACTGATGCAGAAATGCTGTGCTATGCTCCAACTCAGCATTTTGCTGACTATTTTCCTATGCTAATCTCGTTCTTCAATGCAGAAAGCAAGCCAGCACAGAAAAATTACCAGCAAAACCATTGCACTAAAGCATAGCGCAGTGGACATGCTAATCGCATGCAATCACAGATGAAATTTAATGTGGACAAATGCAATGTTATGCACTTAGGGAAGAGCAATCCAAAATACAGTTACACAATGCAAGGTACCACCTAAAAAACCACCACCCAGAAAAAGGATATGGGTATCATCGTGGATAATACATTGAAACCCTCTGCCCAATGTGCAGCTGTGGCCAAGAAAGCAAATAGAATGCTAGGAATCATAAAGAAAGGAATGGAGACTAAAACAAAGGGTATTATAATGCCTCTATCTCCAGGAACAAGCAGGAATGTAGTCTTTACATATGGGTATCGTCGGTACTGACGGAGCCTGCGCGGGAACGCTCCCCAGCATCCAATAGGAAAGCTTTTAGGAGCATCCCACAGCACCTGCGTGCTGCCTTCCCGCCTTTCCAACTCTCCCTCCTCAGTATTTCATTTTCCACGGAGCCGACAGGATGCATACCCTGTCACCGCAGAAAAATTTATCCTTATTCTTTTGTTTTTTGTGGTCGTGTCTGCCTTCATTCAATGCCTACCGGTACCGCCGGTTCTCTTTTCTTTTTCAAAAAAAAAAAACTACCTTTCTAAAAGATTTTTTCTTTCAGGGGCTTTTCCCCTCTCGGGGCTAGGCATCATTTTGGGCACTAGGCCCACTTTTCTTCAAACATGGAGAAACCAGCTAGTGGTTTCAAGAAATGTTCTAAATGTGGTGGTACCATATCCGTCACCGACACCCATGAATGGTGTCTTAAGTGTTTAGGTCCTGACCATTCTCCATCAGAGTATGTCTCCTGCAGAAAGATGACCAAGTGGGGCTTGCAGAATAGAGCTGCAAAACTCAGTACCCTTTTTGCCGCAGATACGATGTCAGTTGCATCAACGTCTTCCAGGGCTTCATCTTCCTTCCATGGATCTCAGGTAACTAAACCTAAGTCTTCTAAGACTGGCCGGTCCTCAAAGGGTAGATCTCTTTCCAGGTATCGAGATGCCACTGGCGTTGCCCTCGAGGATAGTTCACCGGCAAAACAGCCTCGGCGGGAGGCCTCGGTCTCCAAAGCATTAACAGGGCTCCAGAATGTTCCAGAGGCTTCCACCTCTGTAGAACTACTGGTGCCATGTTCTGGGGTCGTACCCACTTCCGCCGGTACAGACACCCAGGTATCAGCAGGAGCGATGGATCAGAGAATCCTCGCTATCGAATGCAGTCTAGCGGCCCTCTTAGCAGCTTCGGTACCGCTAAGACCACTACAGACAGTTCCACAGGTATCAGTACCAACACCGGTACCGAGTGCCTCTGCGGGTATACTTTCCCCCCCCCCCCCCATGCTGAGCCTTGAGTCTATCTCAAGTATTGATGGATCGGTACCGAGACACCCCGATACCGACTTTGAGCGATACCAGTACCGTGCATTGCAGGAACACCCGGCGCAGAGATACTTCGAATCATCCGACTCTGATGACTCTGCCGGTACTAGAGCTATCCTTCCGGAGGATCCATCTCCTTCTCCTCAACACAGAATGTCTCCTCCAGAAGACATGTCCTTCCAGGATTTTATACGTGATTTAGCTGGAGTCTTGCAATCACGGTGACTCCAGAGAAGGAACCCAGAGCAGAAGAATTAGAAATTCTTCAGTACTGTAAGGCTCCTGAAGAGACAGCTACCCTGCCTATTCACAGAATCTTGCATGATCTTATGCTAAGAATGTGGGAAACTCCTTTAACGGTGTCTCTACACTCTCAACAACTCTATACCATGTACCGAGTTCCAAGCTGTCCTGGCTTTTAAAAGACTCAGTTACCACACCATTCAATGGTAGTGGAATCGGTGATGCATAGGATTAAGAGTGCTAAAACACATTCTTCCAATCCTCCAGGCCATGAATCGAGGACACTCGATGCCTTTGGGTGTTGATGTTTCCAATCCTCCATGTTGGCAGCCAGGATTAGCTCCTACATTCTCTATATGGGAATGTTCCTCAAAGAAGTTACAGGTGACTTGGAGCTCATGAGCCCTCTTCTCCCTGAAGAAAAAAAGGGGTGAATTCCTTACTCAGGTCAAACATGCCCAGGATGTCTCTAAATTTGTAAACCGTGCAACCTTTGATTGCTTTGAATGCATTAGCAGAACCTCTGCTATTTCCATCGGTGCACGTCGTATTGCCTGGCTTCAGGCATCAGACTTAGATCAATGGGTGCAAGATAAACTGGGAAATATTCCTTTGCACAGGAGAAAATCTCTTTGGCAAGGATTGGCAAGACAAGGCTAATCAGATTGAATCTGAACATACTACCTTGAACAGACTATCAAAGTCTACAGTCAACCCAGCAAAGAAAAAGTCAGTCAAGAAAAAGAAGTTTTACCCATCTTACACCCATCAGGGCCACTGTCTAGTTCATGTTCCCCAAAAGGAGCAACAACAGACCAGACAGCAGAGGAAGCCACAAGTTTCTAGAGCTCCAACGGCTCAGCAGACTCAGCCTCCTCAGGGGCTTTGACTCCTTCCTAGAGAACTTAGTCTTTCTGCCCCTGAAAGGTCCAGAACCCCTTACCATCACGGGCAGATTATGGCATTTTGCCAGAAGATGGCAACAAATAACATCAGAAAACTGGACCCTGTCCATTGGACGAGAGGGGACAAATACAAAGTTATGCACCTAGGGAAGAACAACCCAAACTATAGTTACACGATGCAAGGTTCCACATTAGGAACCACCACCCTGGAAAAAGATTTAGGCGTCATTGTGGATAGCATGTTAAAACCCTCGGCCCAGTGTGCAGCGGCAGCCAAGAGAGCAAATAGAATGCTAGGTATCATAAGGAAAGGAATGGAAAATAAAACAAAAGATATTATAATGCCTCTATATCGTTCCATGGTGAGACCGCACCTTGAATATTGTGTGCAATTCTGGTCGCCGTATCTTAAAAAGGATATAGCGTTATTAGAAAAGGTTCAGAGAAGAGCCACCAAAATGGCAAAGGGGATGGAAGGATACTCCTATGAACAAAGGCTAAAAAGGTTAGGGCTCTTTAACCTGGAAAAGAGACAGTTGAGGGGAGATATAATAGAAGTCTATAAATTAATGAACGGAGTGGAACGGGTAAACGTAGATCGATTGTTTGCGTTATCAGAATATAGAAAGACTAGGGGACATGCAATGAAGCTGCAGGGTAAACTATTTAAGACTAATAAAAGAAAATATTTCTTCACTCAACGTGTAATCAAACTCTGGAATTTGTTACCGGAGGATGTAGTAAAGGCTGTTAGTGTAGCTGGGTTTAAAAAAGATTTGGACAAGTTCCTGGAGGAAAGGTCCATAAACCATTATTAAGAAGGGACCCAGGATATCAATGCTTGACCCAGTGCAAGCATTGCGGAACCTGTGTCTTTTGGGGAAACTGCTAGGTAGCAAAAAACCTGTGAGAGAGTCAGTTGGTCCATTAGATGATAAAGGGGTTAAAGGAGCACTAAGAGGTGACAAGGCGATAGCGGAGAGACTGAATGAATTCTTTGCTTCAGTCTTTACTGAGGAAGATGTAGGGATATTACCCATGACTGAAGTGGTATTTAAAGGTGCGGAAGAATTGAAGGGAAATATCGATACATCGGGAAGATGTATTACAACTATTAGATAAGCTGAAGGAGTAGCATATCACTGGGCCGGATGGTATACATCCAAGGGTGTTGAAAGAACTGAAATACGAGATTGCAGACCTGCTATTAGTAATCTGTGAACTATCATTAAAATCATCTCTAATACCTGAAGATTGGAGGATCGCCAATGTAACACCAATTTTTAAAAAGGGTTCCAGGGGTGATCCGGGAAACTACAGACCGGTGAGCCTGACATCAATACCGGGAAAAATGGTAGAAACCATCATAAAGAATAAAATTACTCAGCATGTAGATAGTCATGACCTAACGGGAGACAGCCAACATGGCTTTAGACAAGGAAGATCTTGTCTTGCTAATCTGTTATGTTTTTTTGAAGGAGTGAATAATCAGGTGGACAAAGGTGAGTCGGTTGATATTGTGTATCTGGACTTTCAGAAAGCCTTTGACAAGGTCCCTCATGAGAGACTTTTGGCAAAACTAAAGAGTCATGGGATAGGAGGCAGTGTACTATTGTGGATCAGGAACTGGTTAAAAGATAGAAAGCAGAGGGTAGGGCTAAATGGCCAATTTTCCCAATGGAGAAAGGTGAATAGTGGTGTACCCCTGGGATCTGTGCTGGGTCCGCTGCTTTTTGACATATTCATAAATGACCTGGAAAGTGGAATAACGAGTGAGGTTATCAAATTTGCAGATGACACAAAACTATTTAAAGTTGTTAACACCCAAGAGGATTGTGGAAAATTGCAAGAGGATCTTGATAAATTGGAAGACTGAGCATCAAAATGGCAGATGAAATTTAATGTGGACAAGTGCAAGGTTATGCACCTAGGGAAGAACAACCCAAACTATGGTTACATGATGCAAGGTTCCACATTAGGAACCACCACCCAGGAAAAAGATTTAGGCGTCATTGTGGATACCATGTTAAAACCCTCGGCCCAGTGTGCAGCAGCAGCCAAGAGAGCAAATAGAATGCTAGGTATGATAAGGAAAGGAATGGAAAATAAAACAAAAGATATTATAATGCCTCTATATCGTTCCATGGTGAGACCGCACCTTGAATATTGTGTGCAATTCTGGTTGCCGTATCTTAAAAAGGATATAGCGATTTTAGAAAAGGTTCAGAGAAGAGCCACCAAAATGGTAAAGGGGATGGAAGGATACTCCTATGAAGAAAGGCTAGAAAGGTTAGGGCTCTTTAACCTGGAAAAGAGACGGCTGAGGGGGAGATATGATAGAAGTCTATGAATTAATGAACGGAGTGGAACGGGTAAACGTAGATCGATTGTTTACCTTATCAGAATATAGAAAGACTAGGGGACATGCAATGAAGCTACAGGGTAAACTATTTAAGACTAATAAAAGAAAATATTTTTTCACTCAACGTGTAATCAAACTCTGGAATTTGTTACCGGAGGATGTAGTAAAGGCTGTTAGTGTAGCTGGGTTTAAAAATGGTTTGGACAAGTTCCTGGAGGAAAGGTCCATAAACCATTATTAAGAAGGGACCCAGGATATCAATGCTTTAACCAATACAAGCATTGTGGAACCTGTGTCCCTTGGGGAAACTGCTAGGTACATATGACCTAGATTGGCCACTGTTGGAAACAGAATACTGGGCTTGATGGACCTTGGTCTGACCCAGTATGTCATATCTTATGTTCTTATATAGGTACGTATGACCTAGATTGGCAACTGTTGGAAGCAGGGATACTGGACTTGATGGACCTTGGTCTGACCCAGTATGGCATATCTTATGTTCTTATGAAGGGGTACAGACTTCATTTTCACAGCATGCCCCCTCCTACAATCATAAGACAGTTCAATTCTCAGGTCCCTGCCACCAATCTCTTGGGTCAGGAGGTCGCATCATTTCTTGTTCAGGAAGCAATAGAAGAGGTACCCATATCCTAACAGGGTACGGGGTTCTACTCCCCCCTACTTTCTCATCCCAAAGAAATGGGGGGGGGGGACACACGCCTATTCTGGACCTCAGAGAATTAAACAAGTATTTGTTCTAGGAAAAATTCAAGATCTCCCTCGGAACACTCCTGCCATACCTTCAGAGTCAGGACTGGCTATGTTCTCTAGATCTAAAGGATGCATATATGCATATTCTCATTCATGCAGATTACAGGAAATTCCTTCGATTCCTTTTCCAGGGAAGACCCTTCCAATCAGGGCTCTTCCCTTCGGTCTAGCTTCTGCCCCAAGAGTCTTCACAAAATGCATGGCAGTAATAGCAGCATTCCTGAGAACTCCAGAAATATTCATCTTCCCCTACTTAGACGACTGGCTCATTCAAGCATCAACAGCTCCAGAAGTCAGCTTTGCTCTTTCTCCCACCATGCAAATCCTTCGATACTTGGGACTGGTCATAAATCTCCCAAAATCTCATCTCACCCCTTCTCAGTCGCTAGAATTCATAGGGGCTTGTCTAGACACAAGGCAGTCAAGGGCTTTCCTGCCACAGCCACATTGTCTTCGTATAGTACAGCTGGCCTCCCAAGCAGCTATGAAGGTCTTTCTGACTGCTCGGAAGCTGCTTCAGCTTCTGGGGCATATGGCATCCATGGTCCATGTGGTTCCCTATGCTCGCCTTCATATGCGAGCAGCCCAGTGGACCCTATCCTCTCAGTGGACACAGGCCTTGGGTCAGCTAACGGACAAAATCAGAAACTCCACACGTCTCATTTTGTCCCTGCAATGGTGGCAGTCACTGGAAAACTTTCTCGTGGGTTCTCCTTTGCAGCAGCCTCTATGCCAAACCACCCTAACAGATGCGTCCAAGTTGGGTTGGGAGGCTCACTTGCATGATCTATCAACTCAGGGTCTCTGGACCCCACAGGAGGCTTGTCTTCACATAAACTTCCTAGAGCTCAGAGCCATTTTCCATGCTGTCTGGGTTTTTCAGGCCCATCTCAGCTACAAGACAGTTCTGGTCCAGACCGACAATCAAGTAGCCATGTTCTATGTGAACAAGCAAGGCGGAACAGGCTCTCTGTCGCTGTGCAGCAAAGCTTTGCGACTGTGGGCCCTCGCCAGAGAGCGTCAAATCCACCTTCTAGTGGTATAGCTTCCAGGCATTCAAGATCTTTGGGCAGACAAACTCAGTCAAATACTGCTGCCACACGAATGGTCTCTGCACTCAGACCGGCTTGCTCAAGTGTTTCAAATCTGTGGAACACCAGATATAGACCTCTTTGTAAGTCCACAGAATGCCAAACTTCCCCGATTCTGTTCCAGAATTCCGGCTCAAAACTGTCAGGCAAGGGATGCTTTCCTCCTCCACTGTGGTCGGGACTTCCTCTATTCCTTCCCACCCATTCCCCTCATTCCCAAAACTTTGTTCAAGCTTCAGAGAGACAGAGGTCATATGATACTCATAGCTCCACGTCTCTCTCAAGCCACACCTCTGGAGTTGGGTTGTGCTCCAGATCATCTTTCCCAGGAGAACGAGACGCTCTTGCACCCAAATCCCCAGTCCCTGCACCTCAGGACCTGGTTACTGAAAGCCTAGGATTCCCGGATATCAACCTGTCTCAACAGGTAAGGAATATTCTTGTGGCTTCCAGGAAACCTTCCATAAGGCGATCCTATGCTTTTAAGTGGAAGAGATTCTCTGTATGGTGTTCTCAAAGGGGACTTAACCCCCATACAGTACCTCTGGAATCGCTTCTGGAGTATCTCCTCCATTTATCTTGTTCTAATCTTAAAACTAATTCAGTAAGGGTCTATCTTAGTGCCCATTGCTGCTTTTTGCAAACCTCTGGATGGACAACCTGTTTCCTCTCATCCACTCGTAGCGAGATTTATGAGAGGTCTATTCTTAATAAAACCTCCCATTAAGCCACCGCCGGTGGCATGGGATCTAAATCTTGTTCTTGGGCAGCTCATGAAACCGCCCTTTGAGCTCTTAGTTACCACAGCTCTAAAATTTCTTTCATGGAAGGTCATCTTCCTAGTTGCCCTCACGTCTGCAAGACTCATCAGTGAGTTACAGGCCTTAGTGGCAGATCCTCCCTATACAAGATTTCACCATGATAAGGTAGTTCTGAGGACTCATCCCCACTTTATGCCAAAGGTGGTTTCGCCTTTTCATTTAAACCAAGCGGTTTACCTTCCTGTATTCTTCCCTAGGCCTCATGCCTCTAATGCAGAAAGGAACCTTCATACTTTAGATTGTAAAAGAGCCTTGGCTTTTTATCTTCAAAGAACTAAGCAACATAGAAAATCTTCTCAGCTTTTTGTTGCTTTTGATTCTAGTCATTTGGGACTTCCAATTTCCAAAAGAACTCTCTCTAGATGGATTGCAAATTGCATATGCTTTGCATATGAGAGTAAGGGACTTTCTCTCGAAGGCCATGTCACAGCTCACAATGTGAGAGCAATGGCAGCCTCAATGGCTAATCTTCGTTCTGTGTCCATTGATGACATCTGTAGAGCAGCCACTTGGGTTTCGGTGCATACTTTACAGCCCACTATTGCTTAGACAAGGACTCCTGTCCGGATGCCTTGTTTGGCCAGGCTGTACTCCAGCATCTCTTTCAGACTTAGTACAACTCCTACCCACCGTCCCGGGTTTCGATGCCAGAGATCCATGGGAGGAAGCATGACCCATCTCACCTTGGGTTCACAGCTTGCTGGGGTCATCCCCCTGGCATCTCTTAGCTGGGGAGTCCCCATATGTGAAGACTACATTCCTGCTTGTTCCTGGAGATAGCGTAGTTACTCACCTGTAACAGGTGATCTCCGGGAACAGCAGGAATAAGTCTTCACAACCCCCACCCACCTCCCCTAGGAGTTGCCCCTATCTATATCTCTCTCTCTCTTTGTCACTTCTCTCCTTTGGTCTCGGCTATAAACTCATCTGAGGAGGGAGAGTTGGAAAGGCGGGAAGGCAGCACGCAGGCGCTGTGGGATTCTTCCAAAAGCTTTCCTATTGGACGCTGGGGGGCATTCCCACGCAGGCTCCGTCGGTACCGACGATACCCATATGTGAAGACTTATTCCTGCTGTTCCCGGAGATCACCTGTTACAGGTGAGTAACTACGTTTTATCACTCCATGGTGCAACCATACCTTCACTATTGTGTGAAATTCTGGTTGCCTTATCTTAAAAGAATACAGCAGAATTAGAAAAAGTACAGAGAAGAGTAACAAAAATGGTAAAGGGGATTGAAGGATTACCCCTATGAGGAAAGGCTTTAAAGATTAGGACTCTTCAACTTGGAAACCAGATGGCTGAGAGGAGATATGATAGAGGTCTATAAAATAATGAATATAATGGAAGAGGTAAATGTGGATCAAAAAAGTAGAAAGACTAGGGGACACACAATGATGCTACAATGTAGCACATTTAAGATTAATCTGGATTTGAGGTTTGGACTTTTCCTTGAGGAAAAGTCCATAAACCATTATTAAAGAAGACCGGGAAATCTACTGCTTACCCATGGGACAAGCAGTATGGAATCTGGATACCTTTTGGGAACCTGACAGATACTTGTGATCTGGATTGGCCACTGTTAGAAACAGGATACTAGGCTTGAAGGGCCCTTGGTCTGACCCAGTATGGCATATCTCATGTTCTTAATAATGTATTTTAAATCACACCCAATGTAAAACACTGCACCGACACTTAGCACAGTTTTTTTACTTTTCTTTTAATGCTGTATCTTTATATCTGCTTGATACAGCAGGAGCCAAAAGATTCCCCCATTGTACCCCCCTGATCTACAAAATTACCCAGTGGACCAGTGGCCCCTCCCGATCCAGCAGAATTACGTGGTGGGCCTGCTGCCCCTACCCCACAACCCCTTAACCAAGAAAATGGCCTAGTGGCCCCTAACTCCTATTGCCCCGAACCCTTCTGGGAAGCCCTGTCTCCCCTGGTACCTTAAAGGTCGTGGACTGTGAGCAACACCCACATGCTCCTGCCGCATGCCACTGTCTTGAAAAATGGCAGCAGTTGGCCCTGCGTGCTGCATTCTGGGACTGCCAACCCTACATTGTACTTCCCAGAATGCACCCTGTCCAGGATCACATGCAAACAGGAAAGCACTCACTCGCAGTACTCAAAAGGTCAAAGAAGGAGCAAGGTGATCAATCAAGGGCACAACCCACGGTTTAATTGAAAATCAAATTTATTCCTTATCGTCCCTCCAGTTCAATCCCACACCTCTGGGTAGTGTACCTCTTCCAGCAGCTTGGAGACTGAGCATGTCATCCTTTGATGACACCAGTGTACTTAAACAGCTGGCACTGCCTACCAGGCCCCCAGTATTCTCAGTCTCCAAGCAGCTGGAGGAGGTAGTGAGTGAGGGAGCGGACTCACTGAAGGGACAATTTAGGAATAGACTAGAGTTAAGGAAAGGTCTAAGCTTTCTTTTTTCCTGTAAGCTATAGGCTGTGTTTTTTTACTGTTAGGTTAAAGTTAGATTCAAGTTTAAAAAAAAAGAAAGGGACATAGGCTGGTTACCGGGCAAAAGCTCCAGGCAGAAAGATTGGAGCAGGCAGCAGGGAGACAGATACTTCTTCCTTCCCCCCACCCTTGTCGCTGCGTGGGAAAAAACTGCAGCCGGCAGTCCCGAATTGTGCCCCCCTCCCCTCCCTAAGTGCTGAAATCGTTCTGCAGGCTGATCACGAGGATACTGAGAGCTGCGGGGTGCTTTTTTTCTTCGCCAAGGTAAGTCAGCGAAGAGAGAGAGACGAAAGCTCTGGGGACAGCTGGAGAACAAGACAGCAGAGCTAGGCTGGCAGCGTGGGGGGGGGCGCTCTACAGCAGTGCGGGAAATCCGGTGCGCTTGTTATTGCTCAGATCTGTGTGCTCTCCTCCATGGCGTCCTGCTTTACTAAAACAGGTAACCGATGATTGGGATTTTCAGTGAGAGAGGGCAGGCACGCAATGTGTGTTTCTGGCCCAATTGTTTGTGTGAGCAGTGGCCCTGTGCGACGTGGAGGAGACCTAGGAGTGTGATGGCAGCGTGGGAAAGTTTCCTGGTTTCTGGCCCGCCGGATACAACAGAAGCAGAAAGGTTTTCATTTTTATTTTTCTTTCATTTCTCTTCCTTTAAGGGAGTTTTCATATAGTGGAGGCTAGAAGGAGTTTTTCTACTTCACCCTCCTATCCTCTAATTTTTCCCTGACATTGGAATTTTGAAGGAGGTCTTCCTGTAGTCGAGAGGGGCACATAGGGCATTCCACAGATGCCCACTCCATGCCATCCCAATTGCGGTGCCTGGCTTACAGATCCAGGAAGGGATGGTCTCAGAAGCAGATGTGTGTCTGGGCTGTGCACAGGAAGCCACCTCTATGGAGCAGGGCCTACAGGATAGGGCAAGACAGGACGCATTTTCCTCTTCATCTTGAGAAGCCCAGGTCTCAATGAGCCCTCCACCACTGCCATCAGAGCCGGCTCCATGCCCCCTGGACATTTTCAAACCCTCCTCGTCTTTGACACGGGAGGCGGTCCTGGTGCTTTTTTCTGGAGTTTGTCCGGCTTCTCTATTGGGTGTTCTGCATGTGCCAGCAGAGCTCAGTCAGCAGTTTCTCAGCACCAGAGCGCGAAACAGAGGACGGTAGGTAAGGAGGGCAAGCCGGGTCCCACTTAGGGGGGCTGGACCCTTGAAAGAGTCCAAGGGCAGTCTCCAGTGTTGGAAGGACCAGACGGGGACGACCTTCCAGAGAGGAAGATTTAGACACAAGTTAGATTTGGAAAACGAAGAACTGCAGGAAGGCAAGATCCTGGAACAGGGGAAGAAGTTCTGCATTGTTTGGGTGTTCTGCCGGGATGATTTGCTGGTGCTCACCACAGAATCTTGAAGGTTCTTAGCAGGCCTGCAGCCGGGCCTGCAGAGGATGATGCATTGGAAGACCTGCAGCTTTAGGCAGTACAAAAACAAGGGTACGAACCATGACGCACCTGTACTCACTGCCTGATCAAGACTGCGAATGGTTGCGGTCTCCTCAGGTGGACACAGCAGTTTCCAAGAAGTCTATACCGGGTGAAGGTAGTGCTGCAGTCAAAATGGGCTCTTAAGGTCAATGCCCAGTCGCTCCAGGCGTCCTTTTGCGGGGCATGGGTTGCATGGATCTGCTTCCATTGGTCTCAACGAGTACAAATGGATGGGTGAGCCTGCACTGGATTTGGCGGTCAAAGCAGCCAAATTAGAAACTGGGGATACTCTCTATGTGTTCATTAGAGGGCTGTCTGAAAGTATGGCCTCTTTTTGGTAGCAGCTCATTGCTACTTTTAGCTCTGGAATTGGGCGGCGAACGGTGGTTCTACTCTCTATCCCAGCAGGCTCCCCTTTAGGGGGAAGCTCAGTTTTGGAGTGGGCCTAGCAAGTTGGTGAGGTGCAGCCCGTGCAGCCTTGGGAGTCACCAAGGGCAGATGTCTACCTGGGGACAAGCAGAGGCACAGTCGCACCCCCCTAAGGTTCAGAGCTAACTGCGGGACTCCTGGCATTTTTTCTTAAAGCACTCTTTAATCCCTTCCAGAGAGGAAGAATTCCCTCAAGGGACAGGGGTTTGAGGTGTTCAAGGAGCGGGCAGGGGAGGCAGAGCTGTCTCATCCTCAGGACCTAAGAAAGCTCAATAACGTGAGGGGGACCCAGAGGGAGATGTAGCCCGTGGGAGGTTGTCCACGGGAGCTCTTTGCTGCCGGGGTCCAGATCTCTTTTGACCAGTGGGCTCCAGAAGTCAGAGAAGGCTGTGCTCTTGAATGTGCTCGTCCAGTGAACCGCTGCTTTGTTTAGTCGCCCTGCATAGCGCAGAGCAGGGCAGTGGTGGTAGCAGAGACATTGACTCGTCTCCTGCAGCTAAAAGCTATGGGGGCCGGTTCCCCATGACCAGTAAGGCTGCAGTCAATACTACAGTTATTTTGTGGGGCCCAAAAAGGAGGCTCCCTTCCGCCCATTTATTGGTCACAAGGGTGTGAATCGCTGTCGCTGGGTACTGCATTTCCACATGTAAACACTGAGAGCAATAGCTGTGGCAGTAAGGACTGGGGAGTTCTTGATGGCACATACAGAAGCATATTTGCTCATCCCCATCTGTCTAAAATGTCAGCAATTGCTTTGCTGGGCGGTGCCAGGGGGGGCCATTCCCGGTTTTGGAGCATTGCTCTTCAGTCGGGCAGCCACTCCCCATACCTTCACAGAGGTCATTGTGGTGGTAGCGGCAGCTCTTCGCAAGGAAGGAGTTCCTTTAAAGTCTCAGGTGGTCAGCATGGCCAAGATTCATTTGAGGCTGGCCCAGGACCTAGAATATTGTGAGTGAGCTTCGATACCTCATGTGGCAGTTCTGGCGGATGATGAGATCGTTGGTGTGACAGTGATCCCAACAAATTCAACCCCTGTCGCAAAAACCCCCCCTCCTGCCTGCGGAGTGCCAGGACAACCTGGAAGGGGGCATATTTCTTGAGTCCCCGAGGTGGGCAGTCTCGAGATGCAAGCATTGAACTTGGTGCTGGATAGTTGCGAGCCATGGTGGGAGGGAGAAGTGATCCAGGTTTCTCAGATGAAGCAACCATGGTGACTGACATCATCTAACAAGGAGACGTGGGCAGTGCAGCCCTGGAGGAAGAGGTCGAATGACTGTTTGAGTAGGCAGAGATTCATCTCCAGGTGTTGTCGATGGTCCTTGTAGCAGGAGTCGACAAGGTGACAGACTACCTCTGCCGAGGGTGCTTTGCCCCCAGGGATGGAAGCTCACCCAGGGTGTGTTTGAACAGCTGATCTGCCAGTGGGGCTCACTGGTCATGGACCTAGTGGCAATATTCGAGTCAGCCAAGGCTTGCACTGAAGAAGAGAGAGAATGTCTGAGGGCCTGGATACTAAAGTACAGTGGGGACCCAAAGAGGGTCTTCTCAATGCATTTCCCTTGTATAAGCTCACAGGCCAGGTAGAGCTAAGGCTACAGGCACACAGGGGATTGGTATTTCTGGTGGCACCAGCCTGGCTGTGGCACCCGTGGTATGCCATCCTGGCTCGGTTTCTAATGGATCAGTGGAGATGGCTTCTGGTTCGTAAGGGCCCCTGGTGACAGGGGTCACTTTATATGCCTCAGGTGGAGCTTTCTCCATTACAGCATGGCTCTTGAGAGGGCAAGGTGGAGACAGAAAAGGATATTTGAGTTCAATGATAACAGCCTTGCTACAGGCCAGGCAGAGGTCTACTTGCCTGGTGCACATCTTCCGGGGGGGGGGGGCGAGAGAGGCAGGTGCATCCTCCCTGGCCCAGACATCTTGTCCTTCTGGCAGTCCGGTTGGGGTAAGGCTTAGTCAGCAGTTTCTTCAGTGCATCTGACAGCAGTTGCTGGTTATCGTGGAAGAGTCCAAAGGGTGGTGTTAGCTGTTCACCCAGACATGCTGAGATTTCTGAGGGTGGCGAGCAATCTCTGTCCTCTGAGGGAGGGCATTGGTACTGCCTTGGGATCTCAATCTGGTGCTGTCAGGGGAGCCTTTTGAGCCATTGAGTTGAGCTTCCCTGAAGGATTTGACTCTGAAAACTGTAGTCCTAGCAGGATTTCGGAGCCTCAGGTCCTATGGGGCTGGGAACTATTCCTTTCCTTCTCCAGAGAGAAGGTACTCCTTAGCCTGGCACCTTCGTGTTTTGCCCAAAGTGGGGTCAGAATCTCATTTGAACCAGACAGTTATATTACTGGTTCTGTCAAATGCGGAGGGGGGGTCCTGCTGCTCTGCAGCCACACTGCCTAGATGTTAAGAGTCCTACAAAGGTATTAGGTATTACAACACATCTGAACCATTCCAGCAACAGCAAGGAGTACCACCAGGCTCCTCTCTATCTGTGCTACTATTTAACATATACATGCAGCCTATATGCGAAATCATCTGCTCCTTCAATATCTCCAGCCTGATCTATGCAGATGATGTCCTGCTGTTTGTACCAATTAAAGTCAAGCATACCGACTTCACCGCTCTAGTTGAATGCTTCAGTGCAGTCACCGACTGGCTGTGAGACCAGAACCTGTGCATAAACTTCAAGAAAACCGAGGTCCTGTTCATCACAAAGAACAAAAACTTCTCCCCTCCAACTACCTTGAAGGTAAGAGATGCAGAGCTCCCAAGCATGCCTTCCATATGTTACCTGGGTGTTACGCTGGACCAACAGCTGGACTTTAGGGAGCACATAAACACAACCAGGACTATATACAATAAAATCAGAATACTAAGGCACCTAAGACCCATGTTACCCCCTGATGATTTCCGAACTGTATTCCAGGCGCTGGTAATTCCACACTTTGACTATGCAAACGTCATTCTACATGGACTCCCCAAGAATACCCTCAACCCACTACAACCTACGATGAACACAGCTACCCGTGTTCTCTGTGGACTATCCAGAAGAGACCACATCACTCCCATACTCAAGGAACTTCACTGGCTACCGATAATCTGCAGGATCACATACAAGGCTCTACTCCTCACCTTTAAGATCATCAATAAATTATCTCCCTCGTCACTCACGGGCCTCCTCACCCCCACCCCCACCAACAGCTCGAGAAGGACAGTAGCAGACAACACGCTGATTTTCCCCAAGGATTCCATAAAATGTACTCAAACAACTAGGAACAGAGCATTCGCCTTCTACGCCCCAAAGTGCTGGAATAACCTCCCACCAAAAATAAGATCAATCAAGCATCACCTATTCCTCCTATACTTCTCGCAACCAAACAACCCCTCCCCACTTAACACACCCCAATCCTTTCAAGCAGCACTTGACAGTACACAAACGAATTAGGACAAACTTAATAGCAGAACTATCCATTGGTATGCGCAACAATACCAATCTGAGGTGTATATATTAGATCAATGATGGAATACCATGTGTTAGGTCTAATATGTAACTAGTTTACCCAGTTAATGCTCCAAGTTTACTATCCTGTTAAAATGTAAGCACAAGACAGTTTTGACTGAATTGAGCAAGAATTGTTGTAAACCGCACAGATAATAAAGAGTGCGGTATATAAAAGCTGTTAAATAAATAAATTAGTAAAGGACATCTTCCTTTCAGAACTCGGATCTTTTGGTTGTTCAGTTTGGTGAACTGCGCAGAGTTGAGTCGGCAGCAAAGGCCTCCATGTCTAGATGGATTAGGGAGGCAATCGCATCGGCGTTCATCTTGCAGAGTAAAGAGGTGCTTGCGGGGTCGCAGGTGCATTCCATGAGGGCTCAGGGAGCCTAGTGGGCGGAGTATAGTTTATTTCCGCTAGTGGAGATTGGTAGGGCGGCAACGTAGTCCTCATTACATATGTTCTTTAAATATTGTTACTGGCATGTCCAGGTGATTAGGGATGCTTGTATTAGATTGGCAGTGCTTCAGGCCGGTGGTGTGGGCTCCCCCCCCCTGTTGGTTTAACTGCTCTGATACATCCCAGAGGTGCAGGACTGGACTGGAGGGTTGATAAGAAAAGAGAAATTAGACTTACCTGCTAATTGTTGTTCCTTGAGGAACTCCAGTTCAGTCCCAAAACCCTCCCTGAGTGCTAATCTGTGAGCATCCCGGTCCTGAAGCTGGTTCCCTTGGTGAAGGACATAGCCGGAGTGTGGGGTGCAATCGAAACTGTGGGGGTGGGGCAGATTGGAACAGTCTGTTGGTTTTTTGCTCCTGCTGGTTCAAGTTTCTCAGGCACTTAACAGGTAAGCCTCCTCATCCTGGGGGGGGGGGGGGGGACGGGAGGGGGGGGTTACCCTTCCCAGGTGGTACGAGGTAGGCTAGTTTAGTTTATTTAGGTGTAAGAGATTTTTGTTATATGTTTAAATTTTTATTGGTTACTCCTGTGAGTCTGTTTTGTCAATAGGTACTGGGACTGGTAGGCGGTGCCAGCTGTATAAGTACAATGGTGTCATCAAAAGATGACATGCTCTGTCTCCAAGTGCTGGAAGAGGTATACTACCCAGAGGTGCGGGACTGGACTGGAGTTCCTCAAGGAACAATAATTAGCAGGTAAGTCTAATTTCACTTTATGTTGAGTTGAACCACTTCACCCAAGATGACTGTGTTGGTGTGCTCCTTCATTAGGCGTCAAGCTGGAGAAGCAATACTCTCTAATGGATAGTTTGCATATGACCATATGTGGGCACACACTGGTACTTGTATGGTAGTCCACCAATATCTTATGTTGCACACTAGAAAAAATCATCAGGTGGAAGAGACTGAATCTACTGGAGCAGGGCTCAAGACATCAAGCTGGTATATACTACCAGCTGTAGAATAGTTACCACCACGGCAAACTGATTCTTCAGCAAGGAATAGATCTTGTGGTCCAGAACATCCTTTAAGGCCAATCTGCCTTGCACTGGAGTGATGGTCCATCTGGTAACTTCTGTGACCTGTGCATCCACCTTGGGAATGTCACACCACTCACTGCACTCCTCCAGGACAGTGTAGATGATCATCTTATTTATTTGTGTGTGCACGCATGTGTTTATTTACTGCCTTATCAAGGAATCAAAGCGGTTTACAGATGAATAAAGCACAGTTCCTTACCTGTAACAGGTGATCTCTGGGAACAGCAGGAATTAGTCTTCACATATGGGTACGTCGGTACCGACGGAGCCTGCATGGGAATGCTGCCCAGCTTCCAATCAGAAAGCTTTTGGCAGCATCCCTCGCGCCTGCGTGCTGACTTCCCGCCTTCTCCAGAGCCTCTCTTCAGTTGAGTTTCAAAGCTGAGACAAAGGCGAGGAGAGAAAGGAAGAAGATATAGAGATGCAACTCCCAGGGGAGGTGGGAGGGTTGTGAAGACTAATTCCTGCTGTTCCCAGAGATCACCTGTTACAGGTAAGTAACTGTGCTATCTCCAGGAACAAGCAGGAATGAGTCTTCACATATGGGGACTCCCTAGCTAGGGATGCCAGGGGGAGATCCCATAAAAATGCAGAGGCCTCGGCCAGGGATGCATTTTGTCTCCAGGAATTCCCGGCATCCTTCGTGGGATGGAGGGCAGGAGTTGACAATAAAGGAGCTGTGAGGAAAGAAACAGCATAGCCAAGGACTATAGGGGAGAAGTCCTTTGTATATATGATAAGTAACATTAAGCACATTTAATGTACACTTAAAATATGCAGCTTACCTACTGAATCGTAGGAAGTCGAGAGCATGATGGAGTCTACTGGATAAGCAGTGGCGGAATCTTCAAAGTGACCTCACAGCAGTGAGGATGAAGGTCCAGACCTGGAGGTAGCAGACGATCCAGGTGTCAACTGGGTAGGATTAGACGTCAGGTCTTCAATGGAAAGCTTTATGGGAAAAAGCTGAAAACTCCTTTAGGCATAAAGTCATTAACAATGAAGGCTAAAGGAAGAAGACTGACGGAGGTAGAGAACTAGCCCAGTCCTGGCAGGAAGAAGGGGAGTGGAAAAAAAACACTATTCCCAAGGAGAACAGTTGTCCTACTTCAAGATAAAGATGTACACTATTTTTCCTAGCTGGCGAGAGATAGGAAAAAATATTGAAGCTTGATGCTTCAAGGACTTAAAGAAAAAATGGAAGATGTTAGCACCGCAGTAGTTATTGGTGCCTAACAGTTCCTGCATCATAATATGGTATGCAAGTAGGGCGATAGACCGTCTAAACCCTCTAGAAGGTAAAACATTTAGTATAGACAGTAAGGGTTATAGTGTGTAAGACATATCAGCCCTTGAGAAGCCCTCCAACAGACACATATATATACAGATATATATATATGTGGATGGAATATATATATAGATATATGTATAGATATATACATATGCCCATATGTGTATATTAGGATATGGGTGGAGAAATGTATCAAAATATATATACATTGGTGGGGCATGGAATTGCACCACCAGGGTAATGAGATAGGTATGTAGACATATATGGAGATGCTACATACAAGATAGAGATTGAAGATACATATCTACCACCCAGCCCCATAGTTGTATATGGGGAATATAAAAGAAAAGATTCTCTGCTCCACAAGAGGGTGAGCCCACTTGGGATATGTGTAAAGAATCTATTTCCGTGGATTGAGGGAATCCAGTAAGATAATATGATGTTTGCGTGAGAACAGATGATGATATCAGTCTGTAAAGAACAAGGCGGGAGTTGCAAAGAACACTGACATGGCAGATGTTCAGCAACGCAAGAAGATATCAGAGGGACCTGCTGGAGGGACCCAGAGGGAGCATGCGTAAACATCAGCCTTGGATCTTCACGCAGAAGAACTTATATATCATACCAACAGCCCAGACCAGAGGGTTTGGAGAACCCTCATAGGCATGGGAAGGAATTAAGCTTTTCCCTACTGATAGCTTCAGAGATAAGATCAATGCTCTAAAATAAGGCCCTCATAGTAGAAAGCTTCTCTGAGAGTGCAGAGAGCATTGTGCAGGAGAAAGAGGAGATAAACTGACTGAAGTCAGTGGTATTGCCATATCCTAAGAGAGGAGATGGAGGAAGATTGTGAAAAAAGCCAAGAAGTAGGAGGATCCAAGATAGCTGAGGAGCAGCCTGGAATCACTACTGAGGCTAGATAAACCTTGGAACAAGGGACTGGAACTAAAAAGTACCAGTAACACAATCATTGTAACTCCTGCAGGCACAGCTGGTGATAGAAACCAGCAGAGAGATTGTACTGTGCCCATTTAAGAATAAGAGACAAGGAAGGAGAGGAGGCATCTCCTGTCTCTTTCTGAGGAATAAGCGTGCTAAGAAGCTTCTCAGTATGGTACCTCTCAACCAGGAAGAAGTCCTGTAGAGAGGGTAGACAAGTAAGTGGAGGGTGACGTACCCTCGGGGTAAGTGCAACTTGAAGGAAAAAAATGTTCAAAGTGGGACAGAACTATCAGGGGATAGTAGTAACTGCTCCTCTAGAGAGTAAAGGAGGAGAAGTGCGTAGTCCCTGAACAAGAATGTTCCGACATCTTAGTACACTGAGAAAGAAAAGCACAGTGAAGCAACTTCTAATAGGTAGAAGTGAACTGCAGACTATAATTCTCAGCCCCTATGGTTGTTGGGAATGCTGAGAGTGGCCAGAGCTGGAGGACTTCAGACTAGGCTGAGGTGTCCCTTGCTTAGGTACCTCTGAATGATGGGCAGGAGAGGAATGAAACTTTCTTTTCTTAGGGAAAGAAGGTTTGGTAGGACATTTCCTACCCCTCGAAGAATGGGATGGCTTAGAATGGTCTGTAGTGGAAGGAGAGTCAGTGGAGCATTGAGCAACCTGACGTAAAGCCTCCTTACCAAAAAGACCATCTCCTGTACAAGGAGAATGAGCCAGTATAGTTTGTGCCCGTCTATTCAAGTCTGAAGCTTCGAGCCAGGCTCTGCGACATGCTGCAATGGCAATAGCAGAGGATCTGCTAACAGACTCAAAAGAGTTTATAGAAGCACGAGACAGAAACCAGGATATATTCCGGCTATGATTGATGAGCAAGGAATAATCAGTAGCCTTCGGCTCTGGCAAAAAAGGGGTCAAGAGAGACAATTTCTCTGTGACCTCCTGGAGTGTTAGACTCATGTGGAAATATATGAAAGAATTCTGGAGGCCAGCATAGATGTTTGGAAGGCTTGACGACCAAAAGCATCGAGTGTTCCTGAAGAACGACCTGGCGGATAAGAAGAATGCATCTTCTTGCTCTTAGCCTTCCTCAGTGCTGATTCTACTACCAGGGAACGATGAGGAAGTTGCGGCTTCTGAAATCCTGGAGAGGGAGGCACTCGGTACTGAACCTCAGTAGCTGTGGAAGCTAGAGGAAGCGGTAAGGGTGATTTCCAAACTGATATTTTCCATTTGTGCCGGTGGGCTATGAGTATCAGCACAACCAGGGATAGAGATATTAAGAAAGGTTGCCATGTCTCGGAGAAAAGTCTGAAAAGACTGATCCCCCTATGGGAACCATCCCTGGTAAGGCCAAAGAAAGAGGCTGAGCACCAGAGGACGTACCATGGTGTGAAGCAAGAGACGTAGTAGATGGACCGGGATACTGGCATGTTAACTCAGAGGCAGTAGGTACTGCATCAGCAATACCAGGTATCGGTTCCAACGGAGGCATCGACATCGATTGTGATACAGGACCAGCGGTCAAAGTTGTCATCGGGGACTGCTGCAGTGGTACCGAGATCATGAGTTTAGAGTTATAGCTAGGATCTGCGGAACTGCTTATCTGGAAGCGAGCGGAGTCGGTACCAGGACGCGTCGGTACCCAGTCCTCGAGACTAGAAATCGATTCAAGACTCGGCATCGATGGAAGCGAGTCTATTGATGCATGCCTCGAGGGTACCGACGTCAGTGGCAGTATCGGCGATGCCGATACCGATAAAGCAGTCTGGGTTACATCGATCGGTCCCGAAGGTACCGAGGATACCCGATGATACCCACCTGCGAGAAACAGGTTACTGCATCCCGATGTCGTAGCCAGGGCATCGGAAACCGCTCGACGGCGGTACCGTCTCCGAGCATGGCTGGGATATAGAAATGTCCATGCGTAGCGTATCGATCGGCCCCAAAGGTACCGAGGATGCTTGAGGACGATCCCTGGTGGCGAGTGGAACACTCGACACCGGTGCCGATGCCGGGGTATCGGTACCGCTCGAAGTGGATACCACCACCGGACACGGTGGGGATCGAGGGAAGTCAATCTGAAGCGTATTGATCAGCCCCGAAGGTACCGAGGACGCCAGATGACGATCCCTGGTGAAGAGTGGAACACTCGACACTGGTGCCGATGCCGGGGGATCGGTACCGCTCGAAGCGGATACCACCCCCAAGCATGGCTCAGGTATGTTCTGTGAGGGGTGAACCCCAGGAACAACCTGAAACCCCTTTAACGCTTTGGAGCCCATAGACTCCCGCAGGGGTAATGCCAATGGATTCTTGAGGGTAAGGCCGGAGCCGTCACCATGCTGGGCATGGGACATACCACTCAAGCATTGACTAGTTTTAACAGACTGTTTGTGGGTTACCTGATCCTGTGAAATGGAGAAACCGGGTACCCTCACTGCCGAGGAAAAAAACGGCATCGAGGGAAACTTTAAAAACTGAAGGTTTCCTCACAAAAATATCTCCTGACATGTCAGGGGAAAAAGGGTCAGGACCCACACAGTTGAGACACCAGTTATTGGAGTCTAAAAGGAAACAAGTGTTTCCACATCGAATGCACTTCTTAGGAAAAGAAGGCTCCATGAGGCCTGGTAGGCCTAACAAGTTAAGGCAGAAAAAACTGAAGAAAAGTTTCTCAGAATTTAGGCAAAAATCCACCGGCGGTACCGGTGGCGGCGGGAAATACAGCCGCGACCACAAGAAAACAAAAAACTAAAGAAATTAAGTAAGTAAAAAGAAAGGTTTCTGCGGTGACAGGAAGGATGTCCTGCCGGCTCCGCGGAAAAACGAAAACTGAAGAGAGGCTCTGGAGAAGGCGGGAAGTCAGCGCGCAGGCACGAGGGATGCTGCCAAAAGCTTTCTGATTGGAAGCTGGGCAGCATTCCCTTGCAGGCTCCGTCGGTACCGACGTACCCATATGTGAAGACTCATTCCTGCTTGTTCCTGGAGATAACATTTTACATATAACATATGTAAACCCTTAACTCTTTAGACAGGGAATCGGGTGAGTCCCACTCAGACAGGATCAAATCTTTGATCACCTCCAGGAATGGGAAGATAGTAGTGGATGTCTGCACTCCTTGAAGAAGCAGGTGTACATTCGGCTCCTGCTCCTGCTCCATGCTGGAAGCATCTATCAAGTTCAAAGCAGATAAGACCTTGTAAATCAATGCTGCCTGCTCCTCCTTCCAGAACAGGCAGAGCATGCTGCCCTCTGCATAGTCTTCTGAAGGTGAGGATAGTCCTCATCCACATCAGAGCTCAATAACGATTCATCTGGGACCGAGACATAGTCAACATCGTGGATAGTTCCATAGTGTTCCTCATATTCAGGGAGTGTCTTGCGCCGGGGATGCTTAGCCAAAAGGTAATTGAATAGGCCTTCTGGTTTCAGCCTGACTGGCATGAGACTGCATCTGGGGCAACTAGAGGTCACAGGGTCAGAATTTCCATGCCAGAAGGACCAGGCCTGTGGCAAAAAGGAAATAATTCCAGGGATGACAATCCAGATTCCAGTAGATCTCCTCTGGGAAAAGGCTTCCCGACACCAGGGGGCATAGCCACCCCCCCCCCCTCCCGAGGATGAAGAGCCATTCACAGCATGGTCACCTGAGCCTCCGGCCAGCTGAATATCCATATCATTAGCACCATCCTGCACCTCCTGCCCTGAGACAGGTAAGGGCAGACTAACTGCATCCCCACCAGCTGAGAGGAGGGAAAGATGCCCTCCAGGGATGACTCAGGCGCTGCCATACAGGAAAGGCAGAGTCCAAGTATGGGGGCTCCTTGCTTGCCACAGGTCATAAAACATCTCCAGAAGATGACACAGAGTTAGTGCAAGTATTACAAGAGTGCATGCTAAGGCTGCATCGGCCCACAAGTGAGCGTTAACTGTACTTTTATGCAACATGCGTTAAAAGCGCTAAGGAAGGAGCACAGGTTGGAGCCGCTTGGGAGGAACGTGCATCAAGATCGTGCAACCCCCAGCTGCACAATAGGCAAAAACGTTACCAACACATGCAGAAAACAGCAGGAAACCCACACACAGCACTAATGGAGGGGCCCACAGAGCACCTCCAATTCTTGCACAAGTTCTGCCTACAAGGATAGTGACAGGCTGAAAATCCATCTAAGTCAGGGGTGTTCAACTCTGGTCCTGGTGCACCATGATCCAGCCTGGTTTTCATGATGTCCCTAATGAATATTCATGAGATGTATTTGCATACAATGGGAGGCAGTATATGCAAATATACCTCATGAATATTCATTAGGGACATCCTGAAAACCAGGCTGGATCGTGGTGCACTAGGACCAGAGTTGGCCACCCATGATCTAAATGCTTCCCCACTTTCTGTATAGGGGTAGTCGACATAAGAGTGGGAACTAGAAATTCTGTATAGCAGTGCTAATCAGTTACTATATGGATAACTTATTTTAGGCTTGCTG
Organism: Ichthyophis bannanicus; assembly: GCA_033557465.1. Lineage (NCBI taxonomy): Eukaryota > Metazoa > Chordata > Amphibia > Gymnophiona > Ichthyophiidae > Ichthyophis > Ichthyophis bannanicus. The sequence goes on from CM066034.1 coordinate 926,912,642, forward strand.
AAAAGCAATCCTAAAATAAAATGCCTAGGCTACCAGTATAACAGCTGAATATTGCTACTAAATGGACAGTGGCCAGTAATGAATACATAGTTGCTTTGTACATAGTTGCTTTTTGTACATAGTTTTATTATGTTCTCTGTTTATGAAACCTGTTTAATGTATACCCAGTTCATTGTCCTGTTCATTGTAAGCACTGATCAATTTTGTGACGTGTAGTTTCTGTTCATTGTAAACTGTTCATTGTAAACTGATGTCAAATAGCGCGGTATAAAAGAAACTGTAAATAAATAAATAAATAAATGTAATCAAGTCACCGACTATTTATTTATTTATTTACATTCTCTTATATACCGTGCTATTCTGCATCAGTGCGGTTTACATTGAACAAACTGAAATTACATTGAACAGGGCATTATAACTTGGAGATAAGCTATTTTACAGGGAACATGGGCTATGGAGGGTTAAGTGGCTTGCCCAAGACCACAAGGAGCACCTGTGGGACTAGAAACCCCAGTCCTTCCGGCCCAAGGTTGCTGTCCTCTAGTGGGATTTGAACCCCCGGCCTGAAGTACCTTGCCCCAACCACTGGGCTACTCCTCCACTCTATTGGGCCTATGTAGACACCTGAACGCTGCATAAGTCTTGTAGTGCCCATACAAATGATAAATAGTAGTAGTAGTAAAGGTCTAGTGCAGGGTTTCCTAACCCAAATTTAATGCTGATTTTTTGCGCAGTAATGCTGTAAGTAAACAGCATACAATTCAGCTGCATGCAAAAGGTTAGCACTACCGTGAACAAGGAGAGCAAGCCAGAGACATGCACACACAGGCCTGCATTAAGTCTGGCACCTGTGCACATGCTGGTTAGCTTTACAAAACAATGAGTCACCTGAGGTGAAGTCTGATACTTCACCTTAGATGACCAGAGCCACCCCCTTCCCTTGACCCCCCTGATCATGGCCCTCTCTGATCACCCCCCAGATACAACAAAATTAATTGATAGCCCATTGCCCCCCCCCCCCCCCACCTGGATCCAACAAAATTACACAGTGACCTACTGGCCCTCTGCTACAACAAAATTAACCAGTTTTCCCCCATCCAACAAACTTCCCTGGTGGCTCAGTGGCCCCTACTCCCCCCCACCCCCCTCCAAATCAAGAAATGGCCTGGAGGCCTATGGCCTCTAGTTCCAATCCCCCCTGATCCCTCCCAGCAAGCCCTGCTGCCCTCCCCCAGTACCTTAAAATTCAAGGGTGGAAGAGATGCCCACATGCTCCTGTCTCCACACCACCATCTTGAAAATGGAAACACCTGGCTCCACACATGGTGCATCCTGGAATGCACCAGGTGGAGAAAGACTACCATATTAAGCAAAAATTCCTTATATGAGGGCACCCACAGGTACTTGTATGGCAATCCACCAATATTGTATGCTGTGTACTAGCAAAAATCAAGGCTCTGTTGTGTACACCTGCTTCTTCAAGGAGTGCAGACATACACTACTGTCTTCCCATTCCTGGAGGTGATCAAAGATTTGATCCTGTCTGAGTGGGACTCACCCGATTCCCTGTCTAAAGGGTTAAGGGTTTACATATGTTATATATAAAATGTTTTGTTCTTCTGTAAACCGCTTTGATTCCTTGATAAGGTGGTATATAAAACACATGCGTGCACACACAAATAAATAAATAAGATGATCATCTACACTGTCCTGGAGGAGGAGTGCAGCGAGTGGTGTGACATTCCCAAGTTGGATGCACAGGTCACGGAGGTTACCAGATGGACCATCACTCCAGTGCAAGGCAGATTGGCCTTAAAGGATGCACTGGACCACAAGATCTATTCCTTGCTGAAGAATCAGTTTGCCGTGGTGGTAACTATTCTACAGCTGGTAGTATATACCAGCTTGATGTCTTGAGCCCTGCTCCTGTAGATTCAGTCTCTTCCACCTGATGATATTACTTCTCTCTTAGAGACGGCTACAGCCTTACTTTCTGATGCCATGTGTGACATGGTAGGTTTGGCAAACACAAGGAGGAGCAGGCCTCCTGCAGGAAACACCAAAAGACACAAGAAGCAGGAGACGTCGGATGAACTAATGAGTCTTTTATTGATAAGGACCCCAATGCGTTTCGGCAACGCCTTCCTCAGGGGAATTATCACTTAAACAAACAATAAAAATAAAATTAAAATCACAATAATATATAACAACAATTAAAACCAATTGGCATGATGTCAAATGTATAACAGCAAACATCATATATAAATCACATATATATCGTATATAAAATCACAAACGCGACTATACAACACGGACAGAACGTAGGGCTGAAAGCAGAGCACAGACAACTAATATATACATAAGATATAAACATAACTAAAAAATAGAACACAAATACTTCCTATATATTGGTATAATTAAAAAACAATATATGTAAAATATAGGAACATACACATTAACCATGATAAAAAGACAAAAAAAGATTTGAGTACATTGCTTGTTATTTACTCCTAAAAATAAACTAAACCTAATCCGCAAAGGGATGATGAGGTCAAAAAAGAAAAAACAACATGGTATAATATTGTGTAAATAAATTATAATCATTAAAAATTTTGGTGAAAAGTGCAGCTTAATCGGCCATATACGAGATCACTCAAAATCATAAAATAAGTGCAAGAAAAAGCTAAAAGATATATGGTAAAAATAAATAAATATTAAATAATAAGAACCCAAAAATAAAGGAATTGCTGGCACAACATTAAAAAAAGTGGATTGGATCTTAGTTAAAACATGGCCAAACCGATCCATCAATAAACAAGTAAGTATAAATAAGATAAATAAATATATTAAAATAAATAAATATATTAAAAGTGATGACTACAATCTCAGATTGATCTCTATTTATTTATTTATTTAATTGGATTTCTATACCGCCTTATCATACAATCAAAGCGGTCTTACAAACAAAGATATTAAGAGTATTAGTGAGAAAATGTAAAGAAATAAAAGTTAAAGTTATGGTATAATGTGTTAGAGTGAGTTGCATTATCTACATAGTGAGCTATACTATAATGTGAGCTATTATACAATATGTATATGATTTACATTCCAGACAAATTAAGTTAGTTAATTGCATGACCGTAGTGTTCTATAAACAAAAATGTTTTCAGTTGCTTTCTAAAGTCATTGATGTCCTGAGCTGCTCTCAGCTCATTAGGTAGAGAGTTCCAGATGGAAGGTGCAGCAAAAGAGAAAGCCCTTTCAGAGGTGTCTTTACGTGTTTTTCTGACATCATTTGATAAGCTGATTCTGTTGTCAGATCCTCTTCTTCTAGGTCTGTTGCTAATATCTGACTGTATGAGATATGTCAGGCTTTCTGCAGAATATTATCTTGTGCCTTCAAAAGTGATGATATTCAACACTCCAAATTGGAGTGATCAAAAACACTTTAATATAAATGAAATATAATCGAGAAAGATGAATGTGTCATGGCAGCACAAATAAGTAAACGAGCTGAGAAAAACTTTTAAAAAACCGGAAGCACAAGTGACTGCCGAATTGTATGAATATGTGCAACAACCGCATAAAATGTATTCCTACCGTTCAGGTGCTTAAATTCAGGCACTGCTTGTAGTATCTATCCTTTAAGTCGAATCGGCAGAACTAAACGAACCCGTTTGTTCTATGGCTATATTTGAAATGAAATGTGAGAACATGTTATAAACCTAAATAAATAACAGATATAACCCCAGAATGTAAATGTGTACAAAGAAAGAACATCGTAGTACATCCTAGTACACTCACAAACCCAGTCGATCAATCGGAGTAACGTCCTGAGCACAATCTTTAAATAAAAATAACAGGAGCTCGTCCCGCACACCGCACATCAAAGGGAATTGAAAAGGAAAAACTACCCGACGAACCAACTTAAGAACGCCAATTTTGGCGCCAAAGTGAAGTAACCTGAGCCTAGGAGCGGGGTTGTGATGACCAAACCAATGTGGCTGTCAGTGTAGAAAAAAACATTGCAGTAAAAGACGGAAAACATGCTGACCGAATCGATGTTACCTAGTCTGTATCTGTTTCTCAAGTGTGGCATTACAAATAAATTAAAACCTTACTAGGGAACAAATGAACAGATTATATATTAAAGTTGTGTCTTAAAATTTATTGTAGTATAAAAATATTAAAAACTCTACTTATAACCAGAAAAAATCTTACATCAAGAAACATCTCACTATAAATTGTGTCACACAACTAAACCGGATATAACCTTAAGTGAGGTGATAAATATAATGAAAAAAGATGCAATCCGGCTGACACCAGAACAACACTCAAAGAAGATAAAAATAAAATAAAATAATAATAAATAATTAATATATAATACATAATATAATAAATAATGAAAAAATTAAAAATAAATAAATCCATAAAATAAAAATTAGATGGCCCCAAAAAAATGAAATAATGAATGAATGAATTAATCAATTAATTAAATAATTATTAGGCATAAAAAATTAATTCATAACACCATAAAAATTAAAAAAAATTTAAAAAAGGGGGTGTGTGTGGGGGTTGTGGGGTTAAAACAGTTTATGTACTATTAAGCCATAAAACAATTGCTGTAGGCTATATTATGATTTATTACACACAAATTCTCTAAAACCAAATAAATGTGTAAACTAATATTAAAATTATAGGCTCTGGGCATGTTGTAATATAAATAATATAGTAGTTAACCTAATTAAAATATTATGCATACATAAAAATGTCTGCATTGTTGAATAAAAACTATTACAATAAAACTGTTAGATCTGTTTCTTGATTTAGACCATATGGTTCTAAGGACTTAAACTCATAAATAAAACGTTGTTCAAACTTGAGAAGAGTATTATCAATATTGCCACCTCTCCAATGAGGAACAATTGTTTTTATAACTACAAACTTGATGTCACTAATACTGTGGTTATTGTCTAACCAATGAGCCACTAGAGGTTTGTCTGACTGCTTCCTTTGTATATTACTCCGATGCTCAATTATACGAGTACGAATTTGTCTTAAAGTTTTACCTATATAATTTATTACAGGGACACTGAATCAAATAGATAACATGAGTGGTTTTACAGTTTGAAAAATGCTTAAGAAAAAGTCTAATACCTGAAGGAACATGAGTGAAATCCTTTTTGACCGTAATAACATGTGTACACACCGAACAATTGCCACAACTATAATGGCCCTTAACTGTAGGGGGTGGTCTCACCACCGAAAGTGCAGAGGGTACAAGAGAATTCTTCAAGTTAGAGCTACGCTTATAAGCAATCATAAGGCGTTTGGTGGCAAAAGAAGGAATGGTAGTGAGAAGATGCCACTCTTGTTTGAGGATATCTACAATGGCCTTCGAATGTGTAGAGAAAGTTAAAGCGCAGACGATTTTATCCGTAGTATCGCGTGTCTTTTTTCTTAAAAGAATAGAGCGATCAGTAGTACGTGCCCTGTGATAAGCCTTTCTTATACATGATATAGGGTAACCTCGTTGTAAAAACCTATTCTTCATATCTTCGGCCTGCAATTCAAACTCAGCATCATCTGTACATAATCTTTTAATCCTTAAAAACTGGCTGATGGGAAGATTCCTCTTTAAAGATGGATTATGAAAACTATCATATTTAAGAAGTGTATTACGGTCAGTCGATTTCCGATATAGCGTGGTAGAGAAGCCTGTATCAGATTTCTTAATTAAAATATCTAAATAGGGAATCTCATCCATGCTGTAATTCCCTTCAAACTGTAGGTTTGAGTCAAGTGTGTTCAGCCATGTATGAAAAGATTGTAATGATGAAAATGATCCATTCCATATAAGAACGTCATCTATGTAACGCTTCCACAGGAGGACGTTAGATCTATAGGGATGAAATGTTTTTTAAGGACTATATTTTCATATGCAGAGATCATAACATTTGGTTTAGAGGGTGGAACCCATGTGGAGGGTCTTTTCACTATAGAAGGGTCAACAGTGTCAGCTTGATGTTGATCAAAATAGTCAATTATTTTTAACTTCCGAAAGAATTTATACAGCTCAATATTCTTTCGGAAGTTAAAAATAATTGACTATTTTGATCAACATCAAGCTGACACTGTTGACCCTTCTATAGTGAAAAGACCCTCCACATGGTTTCCACCCTCTAAACCAAATGTTATAATCTCTGCATATGAAAATATAGTCCTTAAAAAAATAGATAGTTTATATAAAACAAATAAGAAGAACACTTTTCACAACCTTACTGCCCCTCAGAAATTAGCTCTCCGTGGATTATTATCTAATTCAAATATTATAATTAAGCCAGCAGATAAGGGAGGAGCTATAGTTGTGCAGGATAAAGATACCTATGTGACAGAGGTCTTTAGACAACTGAATGATGCGGAATATTATCAAAAAATTTTCGATGATCCTACAGATACTTTACGCAAAAAAGTTGATACTTTGCTTTATATTGGTAAGGAAGCGGGATACTTGACTTCTAAAGAGATTCTGTTTCTCACAGTGCCATTTCCCATCATACCCACCATATATATGCTTCCAAAAGTTCACAAGTCTTTGCACAATCCACCTGGTCGACCGACAGTGTCTGCGATTGGATCATTATTCGAATCTTTGTCCAAATTTTTGGATATATATTTGAGACCTTTTGTCACCCAAGCACCCTCATATGTAAGGGATTCCACCCATATAATACAAATGTTACATGATTTTCAGGGTCCTCTTGCACATGTGATTTTGGCCACCTTTGATATTAGGTCATTATATACCAATATTCCTCAATCTGCTGCATTAGAGGTGTTAGCGAACATTCTCATACAAAGACCGAAACCGGTCAGAACCCCCACCTTTTTTCTCACCCAGTTGGCATCTTTGGCCATGACCGAGAATTATTTCTGTTTGAGAGGTGTTTTTTATAAGCAGGTGAAAGGCGTTGCGATGGGTTCTCCCATGGCTCCTGATGTGGCAAATTTATACGTTACTAATTTTGAAAATAAATTTTTGACATTTCATCCCTATAGATCTAACGTCCTCCTGTGGAAGCGTTACATAGATGACGTTCTTCTTATATGGAATGGATCATTTTCATCATTACAATCTTTTCATACATGGCTGAACACACTTGACTCAAACCTACAGTTTGAAGGGAATTACAGCATGGATGAGATTCCCTATTTAGATATTTTAATTAAGAAATCTGATACAGGCTTCTCTACCACGCTATATCGGAAATCGACTGACCGTAATACACTTCTTAAATATGATAGTTTTCATAATCCATCTTGAAAGAGGAATCTTCCCATCAGCCAGTTTTTAAGGATTAAAAGATTATGTACAGATGATGATGAGTTTGAATTGCAGGCCGAAGATATGAAGAATAGGTTTTTACAACGAGGTTACCCTATATCATGTATAAGAAAGGCTTATCACAGGGCACATACTACTGATCGCTCTATTCTTTTAAGAAAAAAGACACGCGATACTACGGATAAAATCGTCTGCGCTTTAACTTTCTCTACACATTCGAAGGCCATTGTAGATATCCTCAAACAAGAGTGGCATCTTCTCACTACCATTCCTTCTTTTGCCACCAAACGCCTTATGATTGCTTATAAGCGTAGCTCTAACTTGAAGAATTCTCTTGTACCCTCTGCACTTTCGGTGGTGAGACCACCCCCTACAGTTAAGGGCCATTATAGTTGTGGCAATTGTTCGGTGTGTACACATGTTATTACGGTCAAAAAGGATTTCACTCATGTTCCTTCAGGTATTAGACTTTTTCTTAAGCATTTTTCAAACTGTAAAACCACTCATGTTATCTATTTGATTCAGTGTCCCTGTAATAAATTATATATAGGTAAAACTTTAAGACAAATTCGTACTCGTATAATTGAGCATCGGAGTAATATACAAAGGAAGCAGTCAGACAAACCTCTAGTGGCTCATTGGTTAGACAATAACCACAGTATTAGTGACATCAAGTTTGTAGTTATAAAAACAATTGTTCCTCATTGGAGAGGTGGCAATATTGATAATACTCTTCTCAAGTTTGAACAACGTTTTATTTATGAGTTTAAGTCCTTAGAACCATATGGTCTAAATCAAGAAACAGATCTAACAGTTTTTTTGTAATAGTTTTTATTCAACAATGCAGACATTTTTATGTATGCATAATATTTTAATTAGGTTAACTACTATATTATTTATATTACAACATGCCCAGAGCCTATAATTGTAATATTAGTTTACACATTTATTTGGTTTTAGAGAATTTGTGTGTAATAAATCATAATATAGCCTACAGCAATTGTTTTACGGCTTAATAGTACATAAACTGTTTTAACCCCCCCTTTTTAAATTTTTTTTTAATTTTTATGGTGTTATGAATTAATTAATTTTTTATGCCTAATAATTATTTAATTAATTGATTAATTCATTCATTCATTATTTCATTTTTTGGGGGCCATCTAATTTTTATTTTATGGATTTATTTATTTTTAATTTTTTCATTATTTATTATATTATGTATTATATATTAATTATTTATTATTTTATTTTATTTTTATCTTCTTTGAGTGTTGTTCTGGTGTCAGCCGGATTGCATCTTTTTTCATTATATTTATCACCTCACACAAGGTTATATCCGGTTTAGTTGTGTGACACAATTTATAGTGAGATGTTTCTTGATGTAAGATTTTTTCTGGTTATAAGTAGAGTTTTTAATATTTTTATACTACAATAAATTTTAAGACACAACTTTAATATATAATCTGTTCATTTGTTCCCTAGTAAAGTTTTAATTTATTTGTAGTGCCACACTTGAGAAACAGATACAGACTAGGTAACATCGATTCGGTCAGCATGTTTTCCGTCTTTTACTGCAATGTTTTTTTCTACACTGACAGCCACATTGGTTTGGTCATCACAACCCCGCCCCTAGGCTCAGGTTACTTCACTTTAGCGCCAAAATTGGCGTTCTTAAGTTGGTTCGTCGGGTAGTTTTTCCTTTTCAATTCCCTTTGATGTGCGGTGTGCGGGACGAGCTCCTGTTATTTTTATTTAAAGATTGTGCTCAGGACGTTACTCCGATTGATCGAATGGGTTTGTGAGTGTACTAGGATGTACTACGATGTTCTTTCTTTGTACACATTTACATTCTGGGGTTATATCTGTTATTTATTTAGGTTTTATAACATGTTCTCACATTTCATTTCAAATATAGCCATAGAACAAACGGGTTCGTTTAGTTCTGCCGATTCGACTTAAAGGATAGATACTACAAGCAGTGCCTGAATTTAAGCACCTGAATGGTAGGAATACATTTTATGCGGTTGTTGCACATATTCATACAATTCGGCAGTCACTTGTGCTTCCGGTTTTTTAAAAGTTTTTCTCAGCTCGTTTACTTATTTGTGCTGCCATGACACATTCATCTTTCTCGATTATATTTCATTTATATTAAAGTGTTTTTGATCACTCCAATTTGGAGTGTTGAATATCATCACTTTTGAAGGCACAAGATAACCTATAGAGATCAATCTGAGATTGTAGTCATCACTTTTAATATATTTATTTATTTTAATATATTTATTTATCTTATTTATACTTACTTGTTTATTGATGGATCGGTTTGGCCATGTTTTAACTAAGATCCAATCCACTTTTTTTAATGTTGTGCCAGCAATTCCTTTATTTTTGGGTTCTTATTTAATATTTATTTATTTTTACCATATATCTTTTAGCTTTTTCTTGCACTTATTTTATGATTTTGAGTGATCTCGTATATGGCCGATTAAGCTGCACTTTTCACCAAAATTTTTAATGATTATAATTTATTTACACAATATTATACCATGTTGTTTTTTCTTTTTTGACCTCATCATCCCTTTGCGGATTAGGTTTAGTTTATTTTTAGGAGTAAATAACAAGCAATGTACTCAAATCTCTTTTTGTCTTTTTATCATGGTTAATGTGTATGTTCCTATATTTTACATATATTGTTTTTTAATTATACCAATATATAGGAAGTATTTGTGTTCTATTTTTTAGTTATGTTTATATCTTATGTATATATTAGTTGTCTGTGCTCTGCTTTCAGCCCTACGTTCTGTCCGTGTTGTATAGTCGAGTTTGTGATTTTATATTTTATATACGATATATATGTGATTTATATATGATGTTTGCTGTTATACATTTGACATCATGCCAATTGGTTTTAATTGTTATATATTATTGTGATTTTAATTTTATTTTTATTGTTTGTTTAAGTGATAATTCCCCTGAGGAAGGCGTTGCCGAAACGCGTTGGGGTCCTTATCAATAAAAGACTCATTAGTTCATCCGACGTCTCCTGCTTCTTGTGTCTTCTGGTAGGTTTGGCAGCCAGGGATGGTGCCTTGACGACTGTCACAGCATTGGATTTGGCTCTGGTACTGGGTGGCGGACACATTCTCCAAACCTGGTTGGCTCAACTGACCTTTAAGTAACCAATTTGGAACCAAGGAAACCTGTTTGGAACCAATTTGGAGAAGCTGATGAAGGACCTATGCGAGATAAATCTTACTGCTTCTTGGAAGACAGGTCTAAGGGGCCTGTAAAGTGGGCTAATGTCCCTTCTCGTCAGCCTCTGCCCGACCACTTAGGGCACACTGGCCAGATTCCCATAGATCTCGGGACTATCGTCACTACCAACCTGGAAAACCTTTCTTCTCCCCGGCTTTAGGGTCTTGGGCTCATTCTTGGTCCTTTCTTGGAGCACGTGGATCCACGGACTCAGTCCCTTCCAGAGGAGGACCCTTCCAGGCTAAGCAGTGGAGGTTTGGGGGCCAATTCTCTGGTGCCTCCAGTGGGCAGCAGGCTTCACCTCTTTTCAGGAATGGGCCTGTGTTACCAAGGATCACTGGGTGCTAGACACCATTCAATTTGGCTATGTTCTGGAATGCAATAAGCAGATTCCCGATGCTGCCTTCATTTCCCCTTGTGGGTCTGAGATCAAAGGTTCCCCGGTGCAGACCACCTTGGACAAGTTGCTTCGCCTAAAGGTGGTGGTGCCTGCCCCCTCCCTCCCCCAGACGAGCGGGGCAAAGGCAAATACTCCATCTATTTCATGATGCCAAAGGAGGACAGTTACTTACAGCCCATCCTAGACATCAAAGGGGTCAACAAGCACTTACACGTCCTGCACTTTTGGATGGAAACCTTACACTCTGTGATTCAAACAGAACACCAAGGGGAATTCTTGGGTTCTCTGGATCTGGTTGAGGCATATTTTCATATCCTGATCCAGGCAGATCAGCAGTAGTATCTGCATTTTGCCGTGCTTGGCTCTCATTGTCGGTTCTCTGCCCTTCCTTTCGGGCTCTCCACTGCCCCAAGGATGTTCTCCAAGGTCATGGTGGTGGCAACTGTGGTGCCAAGGGATCTATGTCCATCCCTATCTGGACGACTGTCTCATCCGAGCCTGTTTCCTGTCAGAAGAATCTCAGGTGACATCCCAAGTGGTGTCCTTCTTGGAAAGCCTTGGCTGGGTGATCAATGAGGAAAATGGTCAGTTTTTGCCTTCTCAGTCCTTGGAATTTCTGGGAGTACATTTTGACACTCGACTGGGCTGAGTTTTCCTGACAGAAGAAAAAGTCAGAAGACTGTTGAATTGCCTGGCAATGTTCTGTGTGCAGCAAGCCCCCAGAGTCTAGAATTATCTTCAGCTCCTTGGATTGATGGTGGCATCCCTTCCTGGGATCTGTATCTGGTGCACAGGGCCCTGATGGTCACCTTTGAGCCGTTGAAGCGCGCTACCTTGAAGGATTTATGCTCAAGACTGTTTTCTTTGTTGGAATTTGTTCTGCAAGGCGGATCTTTGAGCTGTAGGCTCCATCTTGCAGAAATCCTTATCTGTTCTTTTCAATTGAAGCTGTTTCCATTCGGCCTGTGCCTTCCTTCTTGCCTAAAGTGCTGTTTCCCTTTCATGTGAACCAGGTTGTTAGCCTGCCCTCCTCTAAGGAGCAGTGTCGGGAGAAGGACAAGGATAAGGATCTTCGCCTTGTGGATGTCCACAGGGTGCTTCTCCATTACTTGGAGGTTACGAATTCCTTTCGTAAGTCAGACCATCTTTTTGTGCTGTTTGCTGGCTTGCGCAAGGGTGAAGTGGCAGCCAAGTTGACTTTGAGGTGCTGGATTAAGAAGGCTATTGCCTCAGCATATCTGGAGGGTTTGCCTGCCCATTCTACCTGAGCGCAGTGTCCTCGTGGGCAGAGCAGAGTACGGTAGCCCCTGCAGACATTTGTCAGGCAGCAACGTGGGCATCCACTTTTGTCAAGCATTACCACTTGGATGTCCACGTGTGGGAGGACACAACCTTGGCGCAAGAGCTTTGTGAGCTGCTGTGTCCTCTTTCCCACCCAGTAGTGTTGTAGCTTTGGTACATCCCACTTGTCGGAGCTGTTCTAGCAGGACAATATAGAAGGTGACATTTTACTTAGCAGTTAATGTCCTTTCCTTGAGTCCTGCTAGACCAGCCCTGGGCCCACCCCTGAAACTATATTGCTCTGTTTTTCTGCTGCGGTACCCTTGGAACCACCATGAGTTTTATACTTGACTCTGCAAGCTCATCTTCTACAGACAGCCTTATGTATCTACCTTTCTGTACTGCTAATAACTCGGTGCTGTCCATATTGAGGTTGTGTGAGGCTTGCTCAGTATCTCCCATATGCTTTGGGATGAATACTGAAGGGACCTCTGGTGGATGAGGCGGATAGAGGCATAGGGGTAATGTCATTGAAACTTGAGCTTTTCTTTGGTTCTTTGTCTCCACCAATCTGTTAGTAGGGTAACTCAATTCACTTGTCTGGATTGGTCTAGCAGGACTCAAAGGAAATACATTAACTGGTAAATAAAATGTCATCTTTTCCTCTTGCATGCTCATCTCCTTCCCACTTTTATGGGCTATGGGCGAGCTGCTCAGTCAGTGCCACTTTCCCGTGCAATCTTGGCCGGCAGCAATTGATACCCACAGGCTGGCTCTTTTTTGCCAGCAACTGCAGCTCTTGTGTGGCTCTTTTGCTGGTGGAAGTCAGGTCCTCGCTAGCCAGCTTTTTTGCTCTTTGCTGTAGATCCAGCCCTCTTAGTTCTTCACTTTCAGGGGCTGGGTCCCTGGTGATGGCAATCCAGGAGGTTCCTACTGCAGATGCAGCTGCCTTTGGACCCAACCCCTAATGGTGGAGAACTAAACAGCACACTGTCGGTTGTACTGCCGCAGGGTTTGCATTATTCCATTTCAGCAGGATTAAGGTCCCACACACATCAACTTTTTTACTTTGCTGCTGTCCTTTGAGCAGTGGTTCTTGACTTCCTTACTACCCCATTCGGTTTTATTTTTGGTCCCTCCTCACAGTATCCTTACAAGTTTGTCTGCACAAGCAGAGGCAAACCTACGTCTAAAGACAGACAGATGGAACAATCTCTTCCAATAAGTACTATTGTGAAATGCACTTAGAGGGTTCTAGGGGTGAGTCATGAAACTATAGACCAATGAGCCTGCTGTCAGTGTGAGGCAAAATGGTAGAAACTATTACAAAGAGCAAAATTGCTGAACACTTAGGGGCTTGTTTACAAAGTCGCGGTAGAGGTTCGTGATCGTTATCGGAGCCGCGGCCCCATTGATTTCAATGGGGCCGTGGCTCCGATAACGATCGCGAATCGCTACCGCGGCTTTGTAAACAAGCCCCTTAGACTTGGTTTAATGGGATAAAGTGACCATGGATTTAGCCAAGGAAGTCTTGCCTCACCAATTTGCTACATTTTTAAGGCATGAATAAGCATGGCTAATGGTGAGCCAGTTGATATAGCATATGGGGATTTTCAGAAAGCATTTGACAAAGCGCCTCTTGAAAAACTCCTGAGGAAATTAAAAAGTTATTGCGGTAGGATGCAATATCCTATTGTGGCTTGGGAATTGATTAAAAGTTAGAAAAAAAAAGAGAATCTGATTAAATGGCCAGTTTTTGCAATGGAGGAATGTGAATAGTGGAGTAGGCAGGGCATCTGCACTGGGATCAATGCTTTATAACATATTTATAAATGTTCTGGAAATGGGAACACTGAGCAAGGTCATCAAATTTGCAGCTGACAGAAAATTATTCAGAGTTGTTAAATCACATGTAGATTGTGAGAAATTGCAAGAGAACCTTGCAGTGCTTGGAGACTGCATCCAACCACTTTGACCTGGTGAAAACGGGATATAAATGCAGCTAAATAAATAAATAAAATAAATAAATGGCAGATGAAATTGAATACGAGTAAGTACAAATTGATGCCCATAGTGAAAAATAACCCAAATTATAACTACATACTTTAGGAATCACCACTCAAGTTTTCAAGGCTTTCACTAGAATTTCACTTGTAAGCTATATATAATTGATTACTTAAAATCTATATAAAGTTCATTGTTTAATGTAAACGTTGGTTCTTCTTTCATGTAAACCACCCCTGATCTCTGGAAGGGGTGGTATATAAAAACTTTCAAATAAGTAAATAAAATAAAACTAGGTGTCATCATGGACAATGTGCTGAAATCTTCTGCTTAGGGTGCAACCACGACCCAAATAAGAAATTAAATGTTAGGAATTAAGGATGGAATAGAGAATAAAACAAAAGAATATCATAATGCCTCTCTTGCACTTTTGGGCATTGTGGGCAATTCTAGTAACCATATCTCAAAAAAGAATAGCAGGATTAGAAAAGATACAGAGAAGGGTGACCTAGATGATAAAAAGGGATGGAACGACTCTCTTATGAGGAAAGGCTAAAGTTAGGCTCTTCCGCGTGGAGAACAGATGGTTGAGGAGAGAGATGATAGAGGTCTATAAAACCTGAGTGGAGTGGAATGGGTAAACATAAATTGACTGTTCGCCCTTTTAAAAAGGACAAAAACTAAGGAACATGCCATGAAGTTACAAAGTAGTCCATTTAAAACATATTGGACTAAATATTTTTTCACTCTATGCATAGTTAAGCTTTGGAGCTTGTGACCTTGATTGGCTACTATCGAAAACAGGATGGACCTTTGATCTGACTCAATATGGCAATTCTTATGTCCTTACAAATCCTTTTGAATATTGATTCAAAGATACTCTACTGAGCAATAAGAGTTGTTTCCATTTTTTCCCCAAAAGAGCTTGACCTGGTCCTTAACTTACTTCATTGAACACACAGACTTGTTGTAGGGCCTGATATTTAAAATGATTAGCACGGTTAGCAAACCTGCTAGCACTGTTAATCACGGTGAATGGGATATTCAGCAACACTAGTATGGTTAGCACCACTGAATATGTATTATTATTATAGAGCGCTACTTGGTGTATGCAGCACCGTACAAACACAGAAAAGACAAGAGCTTACAATCTAATCAAGACAAACAGGAAAGAAGATGGAGTAGGGAAGGGAGACAAAACTACAAAGGGAGACCCAAGGAATTGGGGATCAGAGACCAAGGGCAGCCGTAAAGAGGTGAGCCTTTAGCACAGATTTGGAGAGGGGGAGTGGGTGCTGCTGCTGGGCACTCTGATAACAACTGGTTAGCAATGGGGCATTCCAGGGGTGGAGCGGAGACGACACTTGAGGATAACTGGTCAGCAGTAATACTCATCTATTGCCTGGTTATCCCTTAGCAGCAACAAATCAGATACAGCAAAGACTAGCTTCAGTGTTGAAAATTAGGCCAACTAGACAGTGGCTGGATATTGCCACTGCCCAGTTAGCTTCCTGACTATCCAACTGACCCGAATATTCAATGCTGGTGACAGGATATGGCCCTGACATTGAATATCCTGGTCTAGGCTTAAGCAGTGACGGCTAGCTGCTGTAATTGCGCTAGCCGCTCCCACGGAATATCAGGTCCATAGATCTGTTTTCCTAGTTTAATTCCTTGAAAATATTAGGACTACAAATCCATTATTGCAATGCAGTAAAACCAAGATTGGATCAAGCAGTCCTGGAAAAATGGAGCCAGTTAATAGCCCATCTTGAATGATACTGAATGGGGCGCTTGAAATATGTGAGCAGACAGACACTTAGGGACTTGTTTGTTAAGAAGCAATACGGTTTTACAGTATCCTGCATTAAGAATAAACATCAACGCTAGGTACATGCAACAGGAATGCGCTAGCTGTTGAGGGCATGTACATCATGGCCCTGGCAGATACCACACTGACTTGGGTCCTAACACGCACCGGTAGAAATTGCACTTAATGTGGATTAACTTAGTGCCACCCATTGAGGTGGTGGTAAACGCGCCCATGCTAACTGCAAATAGTGATGGCAAACTTGCCCATCTACTCCTGTGCAGGCATCCAGTGCTCTCACCCTGTGGCATGCTAAGCAAATAGTGTGACAATAACTCCACGCAGTTTGTTTAGCACATGTGCTGTTAGTGTTGTCCATTTACACACACCCAAGTGCACGTTAACAGCTAGTGTAGCTTAATAAACATGCCTCCTAGTTTTATATAAGAAACGTTGCTGCTGTTTCACTGTTAGTTGAACCTATAGAGGTTCTGTCAGGCTCTTCTAAAGTAGCTGACCAGATGAGAGAAAAATGTGACCAAAGATCTGATGACTTTGCAAAGTTATTTTTCACCTAATAAGTCTAATAAAGAACTTGGATGAAAAGGAAGTTACAGTAGGTGAAAGCTTTATGAAACCTGTAATGTTATAAGTATGGAATACATCTGTATACCTGGAAGTATAAAAAGGTGATTTATTTTTTGGATTTAGTTCACAGCTTTTCCAGGAATAGCTCAAGGCAAATTACATTCAGGTACAATATTTATTGCCTCTATTGTAACATCAGTTCTCAATAGTCTTGAAACGGATTCTGAGACAACAGTTAATGATCATTCTATAACCTGGCACAAGCCTGCATGACCCACACAACTTTCTTACTGCGTAAGCTTGGAGAGATTACTCTAAATTAGTCAGATTTCCTGCAAGGCCCACACCTTCCTGCTTGGGTCAGTTTTAGACTTGGAGGCGTTTGTGTGCAGCTCTTCTGTTCGGCTTCTCCTGGCTCCAAGGCTTTAACTTTTAGATTTTTATAAGCTACAAATAAAGTCTGGTATTTTTATACTGGCAGTCTTAAAGTGCTTCAGTATGTTGTGAGGCATGAAGTGTATGAGATTATACTGGTATCAACTCCAAAAACTGGAGCGGTACACTAAAGGGCCAATGTAATAAAGCGTGAGAGGCTTTCACACAGTTTAGAGTGGGTTCTGTGCACAATTCTCAGTGCTGTTATGCTTGTTCTAAGCAAACAATTAAGTGCATAAGAAAATGGTCTGCAGAGAATTGTTTAGACATTAGTGCACCGTTTGTTTAAATCCAATAGTAATGAAAGCATAACTATTAAACCAAGAAGCAAAGACGTGCATGCAAGACTGGAAGGCTTAAGGTATGGTTTTCTACTTCAGGGGATTTAGCGCATAGTCTGAAGGAGGAGTATAAAATTAGCTTGCTAATCTGTGGTCAGCATTTGTGAGGGTTTTGTGCCAATTTCATGTGCCAGCATGAACTTTGTGGTTCAGGGGCGGCCCAAGGGGGTGTGTGGGGCCTCATTTTCATAAGGGGCCTTATTTGCATAATGTTAACATGCTTCTTAAAGACTATCTGGATAAAGAAAGACTACCAGATTTCTAAATTACTATACTCCAGTGCCAACCGCCAGGCACATTAGGAAGTACTACAAACACTGCCCATTTACAACCCATAGCAAACCCGCCGTATCCTAACAGCACTACCAGGACTCATAAAGCACCATACCCTAACTATCAAAAGGAAACACTGCAAATATTAAACCAATACATTTCAGAGAACAATACATGACCTACTGGGGAAAGAGAACACAAGGCACTGTCAAATAGAAGCTATATGAACAAAATGCCTCAGCTCGGTTACACATGCAGAACACAAACCATCAGTAAACAAAGAACAAGGGATCACAATTTAGAAATAGGAAGACAGTAATTAAACTGGGAACCCCCAAAGCTAAACTTGGAATGTACAACAACACTGGAGAAATAAAACTATAAATCAATTTCCTCTTGTACTAAACAAAAACGCAATGTACATTTCCCACAGCTGACATATTCTAGTTAATAAATTCAAAACAAAAAAGTATTATTCTACCTTTTAGCTGTTTGGACATTTTATTTTTCAGTTGCAATTACTCCAGTCACTTTCTTCTGGTTTCTTCATGTCTTCGGCTAACTCTTCATTGTCTGCTGTCCATTTGTCCTTTCTTTTCTCTTCTAGTTCTTTTCCATTCTCTCTCTACATCTGCTTTAACATACTGATCTTTCCCCTTTTGCTCTTTCCTTCATTTCTTTCTTTATTCCTTTTTCATCCACTCACATTTCACTCTTCCATCCTCAATCCCTCTTACTCTCCCAATACCTGGCCAATTGTAGATTTTTCTTCCCTCCCACACAAAATATCTTTTTCCCCTCTCTATTCTCACTCCCCCAGTCCCTTCTAGTTCCATCCCCACCCAGCATCCGACCCCTTCTAGTCCCATTCTGCCATCCCCCGCATCAGCCCATTTCCAGTCCTAGCCCCCCATCAGCCATTTCCAATCCTAGCCCTTCATTAGCCATTTCCAGTCCTATCCCAGCCTCCAATCAGTCCATTTCCAGACCAAGCCCCCCCCATAAGCCCATTTCAAATCCTAGCCACATCTTCAGCCATTTCCAGTCCTATCTTAGTCCCCCATCAGCCCATTTCCAATCCTAGCCCCCCATCAGCCCATTTCCAGTCCTTTCCCAGCCCCATCAGCCCATTTCCAGTTCTATCCTAGCCCCCCGCCCCAAGAGCCCTGCGCCTGTCTGAGCAGCTTCAGAATGAGCTGGGAAGGTCTGCTCACTTCTGCACAGTCCTGGAGTAAAGAGCAGCATGTGTTCTATGAAGCATACTAAGTGCCGGGAAAGCTAAAGAGTGTTTCCTGGCACTTCATGGGCTTCATGAGAACACAGCGCGAGTGAAGGAAATGCTGCTCTTCTCCAGCCCTGTGCAGAGGTGAGCTGGGGCCTCAGGCATCTCCCTCTGAAGCCGGCCCTGCAAACCCATCCAGGAGAATGAAGTTTACATGGGGCCCCCTGAAGCACAGAGCCCTGTGCGAACAGCATTCTCGCTCAATGGACAGGCTGATCCTGTTGTGGTTGTTAAGTGCCATCAAGTTGGTGTCGACTCATGGCTACTCTCTTGATAGATGTTCTAAACTGTGTTCGGTCTTCACTCGGGTGTCTCATTGTTGACAGAGTGGCAACTCTAGCTGCTGCTGTTATATCGATCCATCTCATTACTGGCCTTACTCTTTTGCATTGACCTTCAACCTTGTCAAGCATGATGTCTTTCTCTAATGATTTATCTATTCGCATGATGTGTCCAAAGAATGAAAGTTGGAAGTCCTGTCATCTGAGCTTCTAAAGAAAGCTTAGGTTTTATCTCTTCTAGTATTGACTGATTTGTTCTTCGGGTAGTCTTATAGTATATGCAGTATTTGTTGCCAGCACCATAATTCAAAGGCATCAATTTTCTTCCTATCTATCTTTTTCACTGTCCAACTTTCATATCCATATAACGTTATTGAAAATACCATGGCTTGAATGAGTTGAATCTCTGTCCTTGCGAATCTTGTCTAGGGCCTTCATAGACATTCTGCCAAGAGCAATGCATCGTATGATTTCTTGACTGCTTGTTGTGATCCAAGTAGGTTAAAGTTGTCTACTATTTCAATTTCTTCTCCATCAATGATAAACTTATTGATTTTGCCATTTGTCGGGATCTTTGTCGTCTTTACATTAAGGTGCAGGCCCATTTTAAGACTATGTTCCTTGATCTTGAGAAACAAATGTTTCAGATAATCTTCACTATGCCGGCTGACAGTGAAGACTAAGTCTCTCACCAATCTTCACACCTCTGTTGTCATTATACAGTCCTGCTTCTCTGATGATTTGTTCTGCATATAAATTAAACAGGTAGGAGGAAAGAATGCAGCCTAGTCGTACATCTTTGCTGATTTTAAACCATTCTGTTTCTCCTTGTTCCATTCGAACTGTTGGGTCTTGATCAATGTAAAGGTTGTGCAAGAGAATGATCAGGTGCTCTAGTATACCCATACTTTTTAATATGGCCCAGAGTTTCTCATGGTTTACACAGTCAATATTCTTTAGCCTTTTCAAGGATCCATCTCACATCCACGATGATGTCTCATTCCTCACCCTTTCCTGAAACCTACTTGCACTTTAGGCAGTTCTTGTTCCAGGTATGGTTGTAGTCTCTGCTGAGCATTCCAATTCCAGGCTGGAATTTTTTCTTTAACTCTTGTAGCTTTAGGAATGCCAATCTTGTTCTTCCTCTAATAGTTTCTGCTTCTGTTTCCTTGCATGTGTCATTGTAGTACTTCTCTTTGTCTTGTCTTGCTGCATGTTGGAAATCTCAGTTGAGTTCTGCAATTGCCTCTTTTTCTCCTCTGGCTTTAGCTTCTCTGCGTTTCTGGGCAATTTTTATTTTTATATTTATGCATTTTACAGTATATCAAGCAACACTGCTTGTACAGCAAAGATACAAACTTGCAGAAAACAAAAGAAAGATATTCAATAATAGTAGGAAAACATTATTAACAAGAGTATTAATAGTCCTCAATAAAGAGGGAGCAACAAACAAACAAACACATACTGAGGACATGTTAACCCCCCCCCTCCCCCCTCCCCCCCCCCCCCCCCCCCCCCCCCGTAAGCTTAAGGAAACAAAATAGCCCACACAAGGGGATGACAGAGGCCCAAGAACTTTAACTAACTGATGAGGATCAACTGAGAAAGGAGAAGATGTAACAATATGAGTGCTAATAAAGGAGGACAGATCTTCAGGCTGAAAAACCCATACTTATGTAATTGGAAAACTACGATACATTTACAAGGAAATCTTAATACAAAGGATGCTCCCATCTGAATTACCCCAGGGCGTAAAAGTAAAAAAGCTTTACGTCTCTTCTGGTTTTCTCTGGCTACATCAGGGAAAATTGATATTTTCTTACCCATAAACAAATTAGCTCTCTTTTTATAGTATAGTTTGAGAATCCACTTTCTATCAGATGACAAAGCAAATGTAACTAACAAGGTGGAAACAGGTAGCTCGTCTTCCCTAGGAGATTGAAGAAGTGCAGAGACATTAAGAAAGTCCATTTCTGAAGTCCCAACTGCCACCTTCCCGTCTTTCCTGCCAACTGGCAAAAAATAGGCCTTCACAATAGGAGGAAATAAATCAGACGGGACCAACAATGTTTCTTGAAGGTATTTCTTGAATAAATCCAAAGGAGCTGCCGCAGGAACCATCGGAAAGTTCAAGAGACATACATTTGTAGACCTGGCAGCATTTTCCAACACCTGTAATGTTGTAGCAAAGTGTCCACAATAAATAAAACCAGGAGTCTATCTACTAAGATTCAAGCCAATTTATTTGTGCACAGTCTCAGGCACTGTCACATTCAAAATGGTCTGAGCAATGGAGTTCAACAAAACAACATCTTTTATACCTTTCTTCATCAGTTCTATACAGACAAACTCCTCATTGGTCCCTGTGCCCCCTCCCACCCCCATCCAATGGGGATCTTTGACCGGGCTTAACACCTGTTCCCCCTGCTCAGGCCTCCCTAGCCATGGCTCAGTTTCTAGACATAACACATTCTGCTACAAGGTCCCTCCTCGACTTAGAGAATGTGTGAAAGCAAGATACTGGAACACATCTGTTATCAACATAAAGGAGCTAAATAGAAGATTCTTGCATTCTTATCAAAGCAGTTTAAAGCAGTTTTCTAACTTCTACTGGCTTTCGGCTCTGCTCAGCTATAATATTCTCAAGTGGGGGTTGGGACTCAGGCCTAACTTACAGGCCTTTCTTATTCCTGCAGGCTATGCAGGCTATTCTAGGCCATAACCTATCACAGTAACTTTGCTCTTAGAGCCACATTATCCTTAACCAGAGATAAAGATAGATCAGAAACTTGTGAAAGCTTCTGCTCAACAACAACCATTTTCCCCTTTATCTCCACCAAGTCAGTAACATGATTAGAGACTGTCTCTTCAAGCTTTACTATCCTGGAAGTGGAAAAGGACAACTGCTGGGTAACTACCTGTGAAAACTGAACAATGGCCTCCCAAATGCTGTCCAAAGTCACCAAAGAAGGACGTGATAAAGTAAAGGCAAAGGGGGATTCAGGCAGTTCACCCTCAAGGGCCGTCTCACCTCCACCAGCACTTTTCAATCCACGAGCTGAATCAGCAACCTCCGCTGCTTGAATTCTCCCCGAGTCTGCAGCCTCACATACAGAGAACTGCCCACTGGATGACTCTTCGGAAAGCCCCGCTCCGGAATCGCAGCTACGACCTCACCAAGAGGGGTTGCAATTCCGCTCACCGGAGAGGTCACCAGGAGACCCGGAAGAGCACGCTCATTGGGGGAGAGAGAAATATCAAAGGCGGAAGACACCACCTGCTCCTCAGCCGGTGCGACCAAGCCTGCTTGAATCTCCCCAACTTGGTTCTTGGTAAGCTGCACAAATCTATCCATGGGCCCCACACTGGCAGGCACAGGCTCCGCGGGAGGAGCACGTGGCTTGCCTTTACGTTTAGGCATTCTGGCTCACTTCACTCTGTCGCCATCTTGAGAATTAGCCTATCCCGTTTCTGGGCAATTTTAAGAATTTCTTCGGTCACCCATTTTTGCTGTTTTTGCTTTTTCACCTTTTATAGAGACTTCTCACTTTCTTCCAACACAACCTTCTTGATGTCATCCCATAACTCTTCTGGAGCTCTATCATTTGTATCTCAAACAGCAAATTGTTTTTGCAGGCAGTCTTTAAATTCTGGTGGTATATTCTAAAGGTCATATTTTTGCTACATTCATGAATGGCTTGTTCTTTTTCAACTTTAGCTTGAGCTTTTTGACTAGTACTTGGTGATCCCCTCACTTGGTTTGCAGCTTGTTGTGCTGTGAGGTTTTGTGTGCATCAGTGATGCTGAGGGCTAAGCTATCGGTACCTTAACTACTGGCAGGGTCTCCCAAGATGGACATTTATCAGCTAAAGTGTCAGACTAAGACAAACCATCCATTTAGGCAGCAGCAGAATGGGACATGTTGGCGGCAGAGAATCACATTTCTGTGACAATGGCAACAACACTGAAATTAAACTGCGCAGAAGAAAGGCCTGGCAATCTACTTCAGTTTCTTGCCACAAAAATCCAATGGATAGTCACAACAAAACAAATTGCACTATAGTGCTGGAAGATGAGAACCCCCCAAGGTCAGAAGGCACTCAACTGGCTACTGGGGAGGAGCTGAAGACTTTTCAGAGTAAAGCCAGCATTTATGATGTGGTTGGATCAAAGCCCTCTTGATGTCTGACTGCTGATGTAGCTGCACCTGAAATGAGAGTCAGAAGCTGCAAAGATGTTTTACATATTGGGACATGGAACGTAGGAAGCATGAACCAAGGGAAGTTGGAGGTGATCAAGAATGAAATGGAATCTGTACAACTCAATCTGTTGGGTGTCAGTGATCTGAAATGGACTGGCATCAGGCACTTTGCATCTGATGATCACATAGTCTACTATGCTGGAAATGAAAGATAAAAAAGAAATGTTGTTGCATTTATAATTAAGAAGAAGCTTGCAATAACTGTAATGAAATACAATGTTCTCCGGGAACAAACAGGAAGTCAGTCCTCACATATAGGTGACGTTGGCACCGACGGAGCCCTTGCGGAAGCATCCCCCCAGCTTTCAAAGAAAGTCTTTGGGAGATGCCACCACGCATGCGTAGTCCCCTTCCCGCCCAAGGGTGCCATCTTGCTCAGTCTCTTTTTTTTCCGCGGCTTCTGGCTTGCCCCCAGAAAACGTTTATTTTTCTCTCCGAGTTTCATACCCACTTCTGGTATCACACTGATACTCTTCCCGCCTACCGACTTCATTGCCTCGGCGTCGAGGTCAGCCTATTTTTGTAGTTTTCATTCTTTACTTTTCCTGGCATCTTCGTGCCTTTTTTCTCCCACTAAAAAATACCACCTAACCAAAATTCTCTACAAATATAGAATCCTAAAACAAATTGAGAGAATAGCTATTCAGAGCTAGCATGTATGAGTGTATGGTAATGGAATGTCGGAAGTATAGCCATGAAGCGAAATTCACTTTGAAGCTAATCTGCATTTTACGCAATTATGCTGGAGACCATTAAAGAGCTACCAATAAATAGGTTAAAACACGACAAAAGTGAAAAAAAAAAAAAAAAAAAAAAAAAAAAAAAAAAAAAAAAAAAAAACAACAAAAAAAAAAAAAACAAAAAAAAAAAAAAAAAAAAAAAACAAAACAAACACACCACACAGAAAAAAAACAAAAAACAAAAAAAAAAAAAAAAAAAAAAAAAAAAAAAAAAAAAAAAAAAAAAAAAAAAAAAAAAAAAAAACAAAAAAAAAAAAAAAAAAAAAAAACAAACAAAAAAAAAAAAAAAAAAAAAAAAAAAAAAAAAAAAAAAAAAAAAAAAACAAAAAAAAAAAAAAAAAAAAAAAAAAAAAAAAAAAAAAAAAAAAAAAAAAAAAAAAAAAAAAAAAAAAAAAAAAAAAAAAAAAAAAAAAAAAAAAAAAAAAAAAAAAAAAAAAAAAAAAAAAAAAAATAAAAAAAAAAAAAAAAAAAAAAAAAAAAAAAAAAAAAAAAAAAAAAAAAAAAAAAAAAAAAAAAAAAAAAAAAACAATAATTTCTTGCAAATAATTAAGTTGCACGATAAAACGGATCCCCTAAAGGCTATACTGGAGTTTAAAGCAGCCAGATTGGGAAAAGTAACTTATCTGAATCCAACCACAATCCGACGATGAACAGCACTAAGTAGTAGCAGATTTTAAAGTCCATCAGATAGACTTCGTGGTGATATTCCAGACACAAATTTTACAGAATTGCAGACACAAGTACTGCGTTTCGGGCGAACAATATTCCACGCCATGTTTCAACGCTCCACTCTTACGACAAAATTCTATCTTGTCTTCACACCACTCAGAAGAACGCCAACGCCAGCGTTCTTCTGAGTGGTGTGAATGAAGACGAAGATAGAATGTTGGCGGTTCAGAGTGGCAGCGTTTGAAAGCAGGGCGTGTAATATATGTGGACGAAAAGCGTACTGTGTCTGCCAATTCTCGTGAAATTTGTGTGGCAATATCACCAGAAGTCTATATGGATGGACTTAAAATATGCTACTACGGAGTGTGTGTTAATCGTCGGATTTGGTTGGATTCAGATTAAGTTACTTTTCCCAAATTCTGGCTGCTTATACTCCGTATGAGACTTGTAGGGGATCTTTTAGCGTGGCAAATTAATATTTGAAAAGAGATTTATTGGTTACACTTTTGTAGTGTTTAAATTAGTTATTGTTAGCTCTTTAATGGGATCAATCATAATTGAGTAAAATGGAAGATTAGCTTCAAGAGGTGAATTTCGCTTCATGGCTATACTTCCGACATTCCATTACCATACACTCATACATGCTAGCTCTGAATAGCTATTCTCTCAATTTGTTTTTTCTCCCACTGGCAGCCCGGAGAGTCTTCGACCCCCTCAGGGGTACTTTTCCCCCATGGCTACCAGTGGCTTTAAGAAGTGTGATCGGTGCTCCAAAATTATGTCTTTGACTGACACACACGACTGCTGTCTCCGCTGTCTCAGGCCAGAGCACGCAAGAGGATGTAAGGCCCTCAAGAGCCGCCAGCAGCAGCACGATAAGTTTTTCCCTGAGTCCCTGGTACCTCTGAAGGCCAGGGCCTCGTCTGAGGCCTTGACATCTCGGTTGAAGCCTTCCAAACCCAAGCCTCGTCGTGGGTCCTCAGGAAGGGGGTCTCCCTCGAGGGAACCCAAGAAGAAGAAGAAACCCTTGAAGGCGTCATCCTTGGACAGTTCGGACTGGCCGGGTGCTCCTTGGGCCGGTCCCACAGTCCGAGACGTTCATCCGAGACATTGGAGAAGGAGCAGCCTGCGAAGGTCCCCCAGAAAGATTTGATCGCGGACTGACCTCAGTCTCCAGACACTATCCTTGTCGAGGATTCCCCTTCTGGGGAGCCAACTTCGGGCCCAAGTCCCTCAGTGCTCGCGCCAAAGGCTGCGGAGCCTTCTGATCTGGAGTCCAGAATGGTGGCCCTGGAGTGCAGTTTGTCTGCCTTCATATGGACAAGCAGCAGGTGCTGTTGTCCGGCACAACCGGTTCATCCACCTCGACCACCGGGCCCTCGACGTCCAAGACATCCCCGGAGGCTGAGCTGATTCTCAAGGTCATTAGGCCTCGAGTCAGTCCTTGGCTGAGGTCGCGGTCTGAGTCCCACTCAACGGGACTGCTGTCATCCCCGGAAAGTCTACCGGACAAAGGGCTGCAGGGCATCGGGGGCCCCGAAGCCCAAGGAGCAGCCCTCCTGCGAGTCCTCGGCGGACTACTCCGAGTGGGAGATGGAGGACGAGGAGTCCCCCGATACCCGTTGCCACCACGACGTCCCATCTGACTCTCCCATCTCGGGCCTCGACGGTGGTCCCTGCCCGAGGATATGGGTTTCCTTGATTTTGTCAAGGACATGTCTAAGGCCCCTGCATTCCCGACCGAGTCGGAGGAGGACCCTCGGGTGGATGAGTTGGAATTCCTCCAAAACGAGGCCCCTCCATGGGAATCGCTCACGGTGCCCATCCCTCCCATCCTGGAACGGCTGATGCTCTGAATGTGGGAGACATCGGCTTTGGTGCCGGTGGTGAGCAAATGGCTTGACTCGATGTATCGAGTTCGCTGGAGCCTAGACTTCCAAAAGTCACAGCTGCCGCATGACTCCATGGTGGTGAAGTCAGCCATGTGTTGGCTGAAAAGCCGGGACGCACTCCTCTGTGCTTCCCGGCAGGGAGGCTCGCACCCTGGATGCCCTTGGCAGAAAGTGCTACCAGGGCTCAATGCTCATCGGCTGCATCCAGGCCTACTAGCTGTACATGGGTATGTACCTGAGAGACCTGGCGAAGGAACTCGCTGGGTTTTTGGCTGGTCTCTCCATGGGACCTTTGCAGTGGTTCAAGAACCTGGCCAAAGCAGTCCGTGAATGCTCCAAATTCATGTCTCGGGTAGCCTATAATGGGTTCGAGTCAGCAGTTCGAGTAGCGGCGGCTGGCATCAGTGCATTCCGCCAAGCTTAACTATAGTCGTCTGACCTCGAGCAGTGGGTTCAGAACAAATTGGTCAATGCCCCCTGCCAAGGAGAGAATCTCTTTGGCAAACCCCTGACCAACAAGGCTGCCGAGCTGGAGATCGCGTTCATGACAAAGACCAGGTTCTCTAAAAGACCACTGCCCCTCCCCGATGGAAGGGCTTGGGTAAAAAGTCCTTCTACCCGAGGAAGGGAGCTTCTTACAGAAACTGACCATTTATCATGCCTCCCCAGCTCCCCAACAGGGTCAGCAGGCCAAGGGACATGGGCATGGTCCACGTAAGCAGAAGGCTCCAAAACCCCAGGTACCAGCTCCGGCCCAGCCAGGGAGGAGTTTTTGACTCCTTGAACATAGCCTCTCTGCCTCAAAGAGATTAGCAGCCCACAGGGGTACATCTGGCCCTCTATGCCCAGAAGTGGGTGACCATCACCACCGATTCCTGGGCACTAAGGGTAGTCAGGGAGGGTTACCTCCTCCATCTAAATCAGACACCTCCCCCTTATTTTCCAGGAGAGCACCTCAGGTCTCCCCTCCACCGGGACCACCTTCTGAAGGAGTTGGCAGGTTTTCTCGAGGGCAAAGTAGTGGAACTGGTGCCCCACCACATCAAGGGCAAGGGGTTCTACTCCAGGTACTTCCTCGTGCCAAAGAGGACAGGGGGCCTAAGGCCTATCCTCGACCTGCATAACCTCAACGAAGTCCTGGTGAGGGAGAAGTTGAAGATGCTCTCCCTTAGAACATTGCTGCCATACCTCCAGCAGGGAGACTGACTGTACTCTTTAGACCTTAAGGATGCTTATACCCACATCCTTATCCACCCCAACCACAGGCAATACCTGCGGTTCGTAGTGGGGGGGGGGGGGGCAGACACTATCAATACAGAGTGCTCCCCTTCGGCCTAGCCTCTGCCCCAAGAGTTTTCACAAAATGCCTGGCAGTCAGGCCGCCTTCCTCCGGCTCCAGGGGTCTTCATCATTCCCTACCTGGGCGACTGGCTCATAAAGGGATGCACAGCCTCAGAGGTGCAGCAGGCTACCGCACGCACCATCCAGGTTCTGCAACACTTGGGATTTGTCATAAACTACCCCAAGTCTCACCTCCTCCTGACACAATGTCTGGAGTTCATTGGGGCAAGGATAGACACTCTCAACTCAAAGGCTTTCTTGCCCAGGGACCGAGCTGATCATCTCAGAACTCTAGCTCTCGACGTACAGTACCGTCCCTCAATGCCCGCTCGGATTCTCCTGCACCTCCTTGGGCACATGGTCTCCACGGTCCATGTCACCCCAGATGCTCGCCTCCACATGAGGGCGGCGCAGTGTTGTGTTCGGGGCCATGGGCCGCCTCCGAGACAGAGTTTCTGTGACCCTCCAATTGGCAGATTCCCTGGTCTGGAGGCAGTTGCCCCAGCATCTTAAGGTGGGCATGCCTTTTCAGGCCCCCAACCCCCTCAAGGGTCCTCACCATGGACGCCTCCCTGCTCAGCTGGGGAGCCCACTGCGGAGATCTCTGCACCCAGGGCAGCTGGTCACCAGACGAGAGGACCCAGCAGATCAACCTCCTGGAGCTCCGGGCCATATACCAGTCCTGAGGGTCTTTTGTCTCCACCTGCGTCACCAGCTGGTGTGAGTCCAGATGGACAACCAGGTGGCAATGTTCTACGTGAACAAAGAGGGGGGCACGGGGTCTCATACCCTTTGTCAGGAGGCACTGGTCCTCTGCTCATATGCAGTCCAACAGAGTATCCTCCTGCGGGCAGTGTACCTGCCAGGCCAGGACAACCTGCTGGCCAACAGACTCAGCAGAGTTCTCCAGCTGCACAAGTGGCAGCTGGACCACAGGGTAGCCAGTCGGCTTTTCTGGCTCTGGTGGAATCCATGATGGACCTGTTCACCAGCCTGGACAACTTTCAGTTGGCCCGCTTCTGCTCCCAACAGGCCCACCCCTCCAGGGTGGCAGCAGACGTGTTCCTGGTCTCATGGTCAGAAGGCCTCATGTACACCTTCCCTCCTACATCGCTGATTGCCAAGACCTTTTTCAGGACCCTCCGCGACAGGGCCTCGCTCATCCTGATAGTTCCTCGGTGGCCCAGGCAACTGTGGTTCCTACTACTTTTACAGTTGACGGTGGATACCCCCATACCCTTGGGGACCTCCCTGGGTCTCCTGCTGAGAGGGTGACTCTGGCTCCTTTCAACCTCACGGATGAGGTGGAAGACGTTCTGCTGGCCTCTCATAAGGCCTCTATTAGGAAGGCTTATGCTCTCAAATGGCACAGGTTCTCTGTTTGGTGCGCCGAATATGGGGTTGACCCTTTCTCCTGCCTGGTGGCTCTGGTTTTGCAGTACCTGTTCCACTTTTCACAGTCCAGGCTCATATCTAACTCTGTCCGAGTGCACCTTAGCGCCCTGGTGGCGCACCACCATCTGGTGGATGGTAAGCTTCTCTCAGCCCAACTGCTGGTGACCCATTTACTCCAGGGCCTGCTGTTGAAGCCCTCAGTTCGCCCTCTGGCAACCGAATGGGACCTCAATGTGGTGATGGGGCAGCTCACTTGCCTGCCCTTCAAACCTCTATCTACCTGCCACCTTCACTACCTCTCTTGGAAGGTGGCTTTTCTGGTTGCGCTTACCTCTGCTTGCAGAGTCAGCGTGCTTCAGGCCATCGTGGCAGAGGCACCCTATACCATTTTCTACAAGAACAGAGTGGTGCTCCACACGCACCCCAAATTCATGCCAAAGGTAGTGTCGCCCTTCCATTCCAACCTGGAATTAGTGCTCCCTACCTTCTTTCCAAGACCTCACTCCAGTTGAGTGGAAACGGTCCTTCACACCTTGGACTGTAAGAGGACTTTGTCCTTCTATATCCAATGCACTCAGGGCCACCGCAGAGCTTCCTCAGCTTTTCATCTCCTATGACCACAGTAGGCTGGGGGAGGTGGTGACCAAGCGTATGCTGTCCACATGGGTGGCAGACTGTATCGCCCTCGCTTATGAGCAGGTGAGGCTCCCGCTGGAAGGCTGTGTGACAGTGCACCTTGTATGGGCCATGGCAGTTTCGGTGGCAAACCTGCACTCAATCCCAATGGTGGACATCTGCCGGGTCGCCACCTGGTCTTGAGCCCATACCTTCGCAGACCATTACTGCCTAGAAAGTGAGTCCTGACGAGACAGTGGCTTCGGCCAGGCTGTGCTCCGTAACCTTTTCAGGGTTTAGGCAACTCCTACCCTGCGACCCTTCTGTATGTGCTGGTTCATTGGACACAGGGGGTCCTACTGTGGTCTATATACACAGACTAAATTGCTGCTGCTTGCGGCTTCCCATGAGGGAGCCCCCTATTCTGCTATGGGCTTTTGTTAGCCTGTAGCTGGGGAGTCCCATATGTGAGGACTGACTTCCTGCTTGTTCCCAGAGAAAGCACTCAGAAAGTACTCAGCTGTAACAGGTGTTCTCCAGGGACAGCAAGAATCAGTCCTCACAACCCTCCCTCCTCCCCTTGGAGTTGCTGCTTTACCATCTTTTGTTTTTTCCATCTTTTAGATATGTCATCTGACTGAGCAAGATGGCACCCTTGGGCAGGAAGGGACCACGCATGCGTGGTGACATCTCCCAAAGGCTTTCTTTGAAAGATGGGGGGATGCTTCTGTGAGGACTCCATCGGTGCCGATGTCACCCATATGTGAGGACTGATTCCTGCTGTCCCCGGAGAATACCTGCTACAGGTGAGTAACTACGTTCAATCAATGAATGCTAAATTTCTATCAGTCTATGAGGAATGCCCATCAACACAACTATAATTCGAGTAGATGCCCCAACAATAGCTGCAGAAGAGGATGAAGTTGATGAGTCCTATGAACCAAGTATAAGTTGAAATTGACAGGATATGCAAACAGGATATCCTGATAGTCATCGGTGACTGGTATGCAAAAGTTAGAAACAAAGAAAAAGGCATAGTGGTTGGAAAAACTGGATTTGGCAACAGAAATTAAGCTGGAGAAAGGCTGATAGAATTCTTCAAACAACAATCTAGTCATCTCAAACACCACCTTCCTGCAACCCAAGCGGCAACTGTACACATGGATTTCACAAAAATCAAATTGACTACATCTGTGGAAGTCAAGAATGGAAAAGCTCTATTACATCAACAAAGACAAAACCTGGAGCTGACTGTGGTATAGATCACCAACTACTAGTATGCAAACTCAAGCTAAATTTGAAAAAGAGAAAACCACTTATGAATGTCACAAAATATGACCTTGAGAATATACCACCAGAATTTAGACTTATTTTATTTATTTAAAGTCTCTTTTATACCGCGCTATCTGAAATCAGTGCGGTTTACAATGAACATTAAACTACACAAATCAGTTTGGTGATTTGTGCTTACAATAAACAGGTATAGTAACTTGGGTATACATTAAACAGGTTTATTAACAGGGAAAAACATAATAACTATATACAAGCCACTTTATGCAGCTATATAAAGGGTTATATGAACTGCACAAGCTTCTCATGGTGGGAGGAGGTTAAATGTGTGATTGCGAGTATTCAGTCAAGAGTGAGAGATGCATGAGCTTGAGGTGCTGCATTGAGGTGTGAAAGTAGGTGGGTGTGAGAGGGAGACTGAGACATCATAGTGAAGGAGAAAAAGGTGATGTTTCAGTGCCTTCTTGAATTGGGAGAGATCACTGATGGTTCTGATAGTCGCCGGTAGAGCGTTCCAGCAGGATGGTGCAAAGAAGGCAAAGGCTCTAGATCTGGTAACTTGGGAGCACTTAGTGCTTGCCTTAGGTAGAATGAGGGTATTTGAAGCATTCGATCTCCTTACCCGGTTAGGAGGTGTGATTGATACTAGGTCGGTAATGGCAGTAGCCGGGTATTTCTTGATGGCTTTATGGGTCATAGTTAGAATCTTGAAAGAGATCCTAGCTTGTATGGGCAGCCAATGCAACTGTTTTAGTATTGGAGTAATGTGGGATCTTCTGGAGGCTCCATGAAGGATTCTTGCAGCTGAATTCATTGCAAGTTGTAAGGGGTTGGTCGTACTCTTTGGTAGGCCATGTAATATCGCATTGGCATAGTCAAGGTGAGGCATTATTAGGGCCTGAAAAACAGTTTGAAAGTCTTCAGGTTCTAACAGCTGATGAAGATGGCGGAGGGTCCGGATTTTATGATATACCAATTTTGTTATGTTATTGATATGAGACTGCCTGCAAAATCAATTTGCTGCTTTAGATACAAATGATAGAGCTCCAGAAAAGTTATTTATTTATTTATTTATTTTATTTATAGTCTCTTCTATACCGCACTATTCAGCATCAGCGCGGTTTACAATGAACAAAGAATTTACACATTTCCAATGGTACTTTGTGTTTACAGTTGAACAGGCAAAAACAACTTGGATAACAGGGGTAACTATTTACAATTTATAACATAATCATGAACTCTTCTTGGTTTCAGTCTTAGGGGTTTTGGGAGGTCTGTGAGGTGGTTGAGGTGTCTGCAGAGGTCTGTGAGGTGGTTGAGGTGTCTGCATTGGTTACTGGGTAATATAAGAGGAAGAGGTGATGTTTCAAGGCTTTTCTGAACTGCAATAGATCCGGGATTGCTCGGATGCCTTGAGGGAGGCTGTTCCAACACCTTGGTGCACAGAACTTGAAAGCCCTGTCTGCTGTTGCTTTGGTGCATTGTGTTATAGATTTTGGGACTACTAGTGTGTTGAGTGTTACTGACCGTCTGTCCCTGTTTTGGGGTGTCATCTGGATCAGATCCGTTAGTGACGTAGATGAGAGCCCTTTGATGGCCTTGAATGTAAGTAGTAATAGCTTGTAAGTGAGTCTACTTTGTATCGGAAGCCAATGGAGTTGTTTTAGGATGGGTGAGACATGGTCATTCCTGGATGCTCCTTGCTGTGGCGTTCATTGCCAGTTGCAGTGGGTGCAAGGTGGCTTGAGGGAGCCCTTGTAAGATTGAGTTCGTATAATCAAAATGTGGTATGATTAGGGCCTGATAGATGGTTCTGAAATCATCCGGCTCTAGCAGGGATTGTAGGTGTCTAAGGGAACGGATTTTATGGTATATCGCTCTTACAATGTTTCCTATGTGCACCTTCATATCCAAGTGCTGGTCTAAGGTGACGCCGAGGTATCTGATAGTGGGCTTGGTCTGGAGGTCTGCTTCCTTCACCTTCAGGAAGGACAGAGCGGTGAAATTTCGGTCCTTTGTGATGAACAACACCTCCGTTTTCTTGTGTTGGATCCTGAGGTTTTGGGATTGCAGCCAGTTGGATACTTCATTTATGCAGTTTGTTAATGGAGTGAGGTCGGGGTTCTCTGTTGTAAAAGGCATGTATAACAGCACATCATCCGCGTATATCATGCAGTTGATACTGAAGGACCGTATCAGGTTGCAGATAGGCTGCATGTATATATTGAACATAAGTGCGGAGAGGGAGGAGCCTTGTGGGACCCCCTGCTTTTGATGGAACAGATCTGATGAAATATCGTTGGATCGTACCTGCTGCCACCTGTCAGAAAGGTAGGACCTGCACCACTCGAGTGCTTTATCGGTAATTCCCTTGCCCTCGAGTCGTTCCAGGAGGCGTTCGTGGCTCACGGAGTCGAATGCTGCTGCTATATCTAAGAAGACAAGGACGAAACCTTGGCGGATGTTGTTTATGCCAGTTAAAATGTTGCTGAAGAGAGTAGTGAGCAGTGTTTCCACACCATGGGCTTCTCTAAAGCCGTGTTGGCAAGGGTCCAGTGGTGCATTTGTTTCTATATGCTCTTCGATTTGCCTTTGTACTTCCTTTTCCATTATTTTTGCCAGCAACGGTATGCTTGCTATTGGTCTATAGGATTCTGGCTTCAGAGGGTCAAGCTTGTAGGTTTTTTAGTAATGGCCTTATGGATGTACGTTTGAGGGTACATGGGAAAGTTCCTGTTGTGAATGAATGTTCCATGAGTCTGGAAATGAATGGGCTCAGGTGGTTTCGTAGTTCTTTGATCCAGAACGCAGGGCATGGATCGGTTTGGGCGGTGGTCATGTTGATGCCAGCAATGGTGTCTTCAATGCGCAGTTTGGGTGGTATTGCGAAAATGGTGAGTAGAGTCTGATCGTATGGTTCAAGGATTTTGGAAGGCGTTGGGATGTTGTCAATCTGGCAGAGTTTGGATTGTAAATAATCGGCGAAAGTTTGAGGGTGGATTTTGTTCATATGTTCAGAGGTGGGTTCCTTTGTTAAACGCTTGACGATTGTAAACAAATCATGAGGTTTGTTCAGAGATCTTTTCAGCGTGTCTGCATGGTAGCGTCTCATTGATTCCGTAACCGCGGTGCGATGAGCTACTAGTTGTGATATATATGCAGTTCTGTCTTCCTCTGAGTGTGAGCGTCTCCATCGTCTCTCAAGTTTCCTTAGGGTTATGCATGAGGACTTCAGCTCTGATGAATACCAGGTTGCAGAGTGTCGCTTCCTATGGAGTTTGTTAGTTGATGGACAGATGGCGATTGAACTGAGTTTATTATTCCAGTCGGAGACTAGATCATCTGGGTTGTGTGCCGATGAGGTAGCTAGGGGGAGCATTGTTTTAAGTATCAGGTCTTTGTCGAAAGGCTGGAACCGTCTCGGGGGTGCACTGGGATGGTTATGGGATGACATCAAGAATGTTGTGTTGAAAGAAAGTGAGAAATATCTACAAAAGCTGAAAAAGCAAAAATGGTCAAAATGGATGATGGAAGAAACTCAGAAAATTGCCCAGAAATGCAGAGAAGCTAAAGCCAGAGGAGAAAGAGAGGCAATCGTAGAACTCATAGAAACATAGAAACATGACGACAGAAAAAGACCACATGGCCTATCTAGTCTGTCCTTCCATAACAACTAAAACAGTCCCCTTTTTACCTTTAGAGATCCTCTGTGTTTGTCCCATGCTTTTTTGAATTCAGTTACTGTCCTCATCTCTACCACCTCCACTGGGAGACTATTCCACGGATCCACTACTCTTTCCATAAAGAAATATTTCCGCATATCACTCCTGAATCTATCTCCCTTCACCCTCATCCCATGTCCCCTTGTAGCAGAATTTGCTTTCAATTGAAAGAGGCTCTCTCCATGAACATTTATGCCATGGAGGTATTTAAACATCTCAATCATATCACCTCTATCCCGCCTTTCCTCTAAGGTGTACATATTAAGATCCTTCAGTCTGTCCTCATATGCTTTATAATGAAGACCACTAATCATTTTAGTAGCCACCCTCTGCACCGACTCCCTCCTGTTCACATCCTTTTGAAGGTGCGGTCTCCAGAATTGCACACTATACTCCAAATGAGGTCGCACCAAAGACTTATAGAGAGGCATTATCACCTCCTTTTTTCTGCGAGCCATTCCTCTCCGTATGCACCCAAGCATCCTTCTAGCTTTTGCCGTTGCCTTTTCTACCTGTTTAGCTACTTTAAGATCATCAGACACAACCACGCCTAGGTCCCGCTCTTCTTTAGTGGACAAAAGTACCTCAACCCCTAACTCAACGGAGATTTCCAACATGCAGCAAGACAAGTCAAGAAGTACTACAATGATGCATGCAAGGAAGCAGAAGCAGAAACTATTAGAGGAAGAGCAAAATTGGCTTTCCTAAAGCTATGAGAGTTAAAAAATTCCAGTTTCGAATTAGAAGATGCTTAAGGATCCATGCTGAATGATGCTGAGCAGATCAAGAAATGGTGGAAAGAATATACAGAGTTTATAATATGATTTTTTTATTTTTTATTTAAAGTTTCTTCTATACCGCACTATTCGGCATCAGCGCGGTTTACATGGAACAAAACAACTCAGTACATTTAAACAAGTATGAGTTTACAGATAACAGGTTAAGAACTTGGATAAAAAGGGATACACTATTTATAATACAATTCCATTAACTATTGATAAAGATCAAGTGGACCAACCGCCTGTTCAATCTGTACTTTATGATCTGGCACCATTGGTGATGAAAGAAATCAAAGCAGCATTTAAAAGCCATATCAAGGAACAAAGCACCAGGCACTGATGGCATTCCCATTGAAGTATTACCTTACTTACAAGGCTCTGCCAGAAAATTTGGAAGACATCATCATGGCAAACTGACTGGAAAAGGTCTGTGTTTATACCAATACTAAAGAAAGGTGATCCAACTGATTGTGGAAATTATCGCACAATCGCTCTGATCTCCCATGCCAGCAAGATTCTACTGAAGATTATTCAGCAGAGACTACAACCATTCCTGGAATGAGAACTGCCTAAAATGCAAGCAGGATTCAGGAAAGGGCGAGGAACAAGAGACATCAGGGAGTCGTTAGCGGGATGGGAACAGGTGGGGGATGTAGAAAAACAGTTGGCAAAACTGAAAGGGGATATTTTAAGAGCAACCAACCTTTTTGTTAAAATGGTAAATAAAGATAAAAGGAAAAGGAGACCGCTATGGCTTTCGAAAGAAGTAGCTGAAAAGGTGAAGAAAAAGAGGGAGGCCTTCATGAAATACAAGAGATCACAGAGAGAGGAAGACAGGCATCTATATTTGGAAAAACTTAGAGAAGCTAGCAAAGTAGTCAGGAAAGCAAAGATTCAAAAAGAGGAGGAAATAGCCAATGCAGTAAAATGGGGGGATAAGACATTTTGCAGATATGTTAGTGAGAAGAGGAAGGGCAAAAGTGGTATTGTCAGACTCAAGGGTGAAGGGGAGGAATATGTAGAAGCTGATGAGGATAAAGCGGAATTGCTTAACAAATATTTCAGTTCTGTGTTCACAGATGAAGAACCAGGAGCAGGACCTCAGAAAACATCCACAAACAGGAACAGAAGCGAGGGACATCTTGAACAATTTTCAGAAGACTGTGTTCGTGAGAAACTAGCTCAACTTAAAAGTAGACAAAGCGATGGGACCGGATGGGATACACCCTAGAATACTGAGGGAACTTGGGGACGTTCTAGCAGCTCCGTTGACTGACCTTTTCAATGCCTCGTTGGAGTCGGGAGTGGTGCCAAAGGCCTGGAGAAATTTCTCCGTGGAATAAATGCACAGGAGGAGAGCCTCTTTCAATTGAAAGCAAGGCATGGTTGTGTGTGATGATCTTAAAGTAGCTAAACAGATAGAAAAGGCAATGGCAAAAGCTAGAAGGGATGGTTGGGTTCATACGGAGAGGAATGGCTAGCAGAAAAAAGGCGGTGATAGTGCCTCTCTATAAGTCTTTGGTGCGACCTCATTTGGAGTATAGTGTGCAATTCTGGAGACCGCATCTTCAAAAGGATGTGAACAGGATGGAGTCGGTGCAGAGGGTGGCTACTAAAATGGTTAGTGGTCTTCATTATAAAGCATATGAGGACAGACTTAAGGATCTTAATATGTACACCTTAGAGGAAAGGGTGGGATAGAGGTGATATGATTGAGATGTTTAAATACCTCCGTGGCATAAATGTACAGGAGGAGAGCCTCTTTCAAGTGAAAGCAAGTTCTGCTATGAGGGGACATGGGATGAGGATGAAGGGGGATAGATTCAGGAGTGATACGAGGTATGCGGAAATATTTCTTTACGGAAAGAGTGGTAGATTCGTTGAATAGTCTCCCAGTGGAGGTAGTAGATATGAGGACAGTATCTGAATTCAAAAAAGCATGGGACAAGCACAGAGGATCTCTAAAGGAAAAAAGGGAAGTGTTGTAGTTGATATGGAAGGACAGACTAGATAAAGCCATGTGGTCTTTTTCTGTCGCCATATTTCTATGTTTCTATTGTGGATGTGAGATGGATCCTTGAAAAGGCTAAAGAATATCAAACGGATATCTATATGTGTTTTATTGACTACAGCAAGGCTTTTGACTGTGTAAACCATGAGAAACTCTGGGCCATATTAAGAAGCATGGCTATACCAGGAAACTTGATGGTTCTCTTGCACAATCTTTACATTGATCAAGAAACAACAGTTCAAATGGAACAAGGAGAAACGGAATGGTTTATTCTCCAGGACCAAGCAGGAAGTCAGTCCTCACATATGGGTGACGTCGGCGCCGACGGAGCCCTCGTGGAGCAATTTTCCCCAGCTTTCAAAGAAAGCCTTTGGGAATTGCAGCGCGCATGCGCGGTCCCCTTCCCGCCCAAGGGTGCCATCTTAGCCAGTCTTCTTTTTTTCGCGGAGCCCTACAGACGTGCCCGTCTTGTCCCCGCTGAAAAAGTTGATTTTTTCGTGATTTATCTCTTTTTTCTCTATCGGTTCGACGCCGGTCCTTTTCCTGCCCGGACTCGCGACGCTGTTGCGAGTCCTTCTGTTATTTTTCGGTTTTTCTGATTTTCTGTCAGTTTCGTTTTCGGTTTTTCGCTGGCAGCCCGGTCCTTTGACCTTGCAGGGGCCCTTTTTCCCCCGATGGCTGCCAGTGGTTTCAAGCGGTGTGTTCAGTGTGACAGAAATATGTCACTCACTGACACACATGATAATTGCCTCCGCTGCCTTGGCCCGGATCACGAGGAACTGATCTGTGGGGCCTGCAGCAAGATGTCCTCCAAAGCGTTAAGGAGTCGGCGGCATCAGCGGGAACGAATCTTCGCTGATCCCGCCCGTACCCGGACCTCGTCGGAGGCCTCGGCGTCCAGAGGTTCCAGCTCTGACCGTCGCCGGAGTTCCTCCAACAGGGGTTCTCCCTCCGGGGACCATCATCGGAAGGTGAAACCCGCGAGGGCGGCGTCGGTGGACGCTCCTGGTTCTGCGAGGGCCAGGTCGCATAGCCCCGATAGCCGTCCCGGGTCTTTGGAGAAGGAGCATCTGCCGAAGCGACCTCGTCTGGAGTTGGAGTTGCCTGCTCGGGTAAGTCCTGTAGTCCTCCTGGACTCGCCTCCGAGGGGTCCGACGTCGGGCCCGACGCCGTCGGGGCCCGAGTCGGGGGCTGCTGGGTCACCTGAGGTCGGACTCAGGTTGACGGCCTTGGAGAGCAGACTCTCTGCCTTCATGGACCAGCAGCGGGCACTGATCGCTAGCCTCGCTGGCGCCTCTGCCCCGACCGCCGGGACGTCGACGTCTAAGTCGACCCCGGAGACCGAGCCGATCCTCGAGTCCATGCGGGCTCGAGTCGATCCTCGGTCGAGGTCACCCTCGGCCTCCCGTTCGGGACCGAGGTCGTCGACGCCGACTCCCTCGGCGTTGGGGCGGCCGACGCCTCCGCCCGCCCGGACCGACCCCACCGATTCCTCCTCGGAGTTGGCCTGGGAGTCTGAAGAGGAAGAGTCACCTGATTCATTTCGGACTCGGTGTGTCCCCTCGGACTCGCCTGAGTCCGAACCTCGGAAACAGTCCCCTCCGGAGGACGCCCGGTTCTCGGACTTCGTCAGGGATATGGCCAAGGCTTTGGCCTTCCCTGCGGATCCCGAGGAGGAGCCCCGAGCCGAAGAGCTCGATGCCCTTCAGTACGACTCTCCCGCCAGGGAGCACTTTACTGTACCGGTTCCTCCCATGCTGGAACGACTACTCTTCCGCATGTGGGAGAGTCCGGCATCGTCGCCGGTATTAAGCAAGCGGGTCGATTCCATTTATCGAGTCCGCAAGAGCCCTGGCTTCCAAAAAGCACAGCTACCGCACCATTCCATGGTGGTGGAATCGGCCATGCATAGGCTTAAGAGCCAGAAGATGCACTCCTCGGTGCCTCCTGGCAGGGAGGCCCGCAACCTGGATGGCCTAGGTAAGAAGTGTTTCCAGGGCTCTATGCTTGCTTGTCGGGTCCAGACCTACCAGCTCTACATGGGCATGTATCTCAGAGACCTGGCTAAAGAGATAGCCGGATTCTCCGCTGGGCTGTCCGAGGAACCTTTGCGGAGGTTCCTAGCCTTGACAACTGGTATTCGGGAATGCTCTAAATTCATGTCTCGAGCAGCCTATGATGGCTTTGAAGCATCGGCACGAGTGGCCGCAGCCGGCATCGGTGCCCGCCGACAGGCTTGGCTTCAGTCGTCTGACCTTGAACCCTGGGTGCAGGACAAGTTGGTCGATGTCCCCTGCCGAGGTGAGAACCTCTTTGGCAAGCCCATGGCTGAAAAGGCTGCACAAATCGAGACGGAGACTCTCACCAGAACTAGGCTTTCTAGGAAGACCTCCGCCCCTTCCCAGAAGAAGAAGGGCTCGGGAAAGAAGTCCTTTTACCCGAGAAAGGCGGCTGCCTATAAACACTACCCTCAATATCAGGCCTCCGCAGCTCCCCAACAGGGTCAGCAGGCCAAGGGACGGGGTAACGGGTCCCGTAGGCAGCAAGCCCCCAAGCCTGCACCACCGGCCCCTGCTCAGCAGGGTGGGGGTTTTTGACTTCATCAGCATAGCCTCTCCCCCTCAGCTGGTTCCTCCCAGCACAGGAGGCCGGCTGGTTCACTTTGCCCACAGGTGGTCCAACATCACCTCAGATGCCTGGGTGCTTCAGGTGGTGAGAGAAGGCTATCTTCTCCGCTTCCACCAGGTCCCTCCCTCCTATTTCCCGGGAGAACCTCCACGACTCCCTCTGCACAGGGACTTACTCCTTCAGGAGTTAGCAAGTCTTCTTCAGGAACAGGCTGTGGAACCGGTGCCCCACCACCTGAGGGGTCAAGGCTTCTATTCCAGGTATTTCCTAATACCAAAAAGAACAGGAGGCCTCAGACCCATCCTGGACTTGCGAAACCTCAACAAGTTCCTCGTCAGGGAGAAGTTCAAGATGCTTACCCTTGGAATCCTTCTGCCCTACCTCCAGCAGGGAGATTGGCTATGCTCCTTGGATCTAAAGGATGCCTACACGCACATCCTCATCCACCCAAGCCACCGCCAATACCTAAGGTTTGTGGTGGCAGGAAATCATTACCAGTACAGAGTACTGCCCTTTGGCCTATCCTCCGCACCACGAGTCTTCACAAAATGTCTCGCGGTGGTGGCGGCTTATCTCCGGCTTCACGGCCTCTATGTCTTTCCGTACCTAGACGACTGGCTCATCAGAGCATCGTCCTCTCCAGAAGTCACAAAAGCCACACACCGCACTGTGACTTTTCTGCAGTACTTGGGCTTTCTCATAAACTTCGCAAAGTCCACTTTGCTCCCCTCGCAAGATCTCGAGTTCATCGGCGCAAGATTGCACACTCTTCAGGCACGAGCTTTCCTGCCTCTCGACAGGGCTCAACAGCTCATGGACCTAGCCGGCCGCTTTCGCAGCCAGTCCCTGGTCTCCGCCAGGCGCTTCCTGAGACTACTCGGCCATATGGCTTCCACCGTCCACGTGACCCCCAATGCCCGCCTGAATATGCGGCCTGCTCAGTGGTGCCTTCGCAAGCAGTGGCAACAGGCCACGGGCGGCCTAGCCGACTTAGTGCGCATCTCCGGCCCGCTGGCCTCTTCTCTACAGTGGTGGCTTCATCGGCCGAACCTGGTGCTCGGAATGCCTTTTCAGTCTCCTCCGCCGGCTCAAGTGCTGACGACCGATGCTTCTCTCCTAGGATGGGGAGCGCATTGCCAAGGGGCATGTACTCAAGGTCTCTGGACCACGTGGGAGTCTGCGCAGCAGATCAACTTCCTGGAGCTCAGAGCAATCCGTCTGGCTCTCAAGGCTTTCTCCCACCTGACTTCTCACCAGTCCGTCCTTGTCCAGACGGACAATCAAGTTGCCATGTTCTACGTGAACAAACAGGGAGGCACGGGCTCCTTCCTTCTCTGTCGAGAAGCACAGAGGCTCTGCTCTTGGGCCGTCAGCCACGGCATTCTTCTCAAGGCAGTTTATCTCCCAGGCCAAGAAAATTGCCTGGCGGACAAACTCAGCAGAATCCTCCAGCCGCACGAGTGGCGCCTGGATCCCTTGGTAGTTAAAAAACTTTTTCTGAAGTGGGGCCTCCCCACGATGGATCTCTTTGCCAGTCCTCTCAACCGGCAACTTCCTCGCTTCTGCTCTCGGCAGCCGCATCCCCTTCGAGTAGCAGCGGATGCTTTTCTGCTCTCATGGTCGAAAAGCCTTCTGTATGCCTTTCCTCCCATACCGCTAGTCTCCCGAACTCTTTTCAAGGTTCTCCGAGACAAAGCTTCCATGATCCTGATAGCTCCTTGCTGGCCCAGACAGCCATGGTTTCCACTCCTGCTGCAATTAGCGGTGGAGGATCCGTTCCCTCTGGGGTTTCAACCAGATCTCCTAACACAGGATCAGGGGTCCCTGCTACACCCCAACCTCAGATCTCTACATCTGATGGCCTGGCTGCTGAAAGGGTAGTCCTTGCTCCCCTTCTATTGCCGGCAGAGGTGGAAGAGGTCGTCCTAGCTTCCCGGCAACCTTCTACCCGCAAATGCTACGCCCTTAAATGGCGTCGCTTTTCCGCTTGGTGTGCCCAGCAGTCTCAGGATCCCTTCTCCTGCTCGGTGTCGGTGATCTTGCAGTACTTGCTCTACCTCTCTAATCTGGGACTTAAGTCCAACTCCGTCAAAGTTCACCTCAGTGCTCTCTCAGCACATCATGTGCCGGTGGACGGCAGACCTCTTTCCAGCGACCCTCTCATGGCGAGGTTTCTCCGAGGTCTCCTTCTACTTAAACCACCTCTGCGCCCGCCAGCACCTGACTGGGATCTGAATGTGGTTTTACAGCGGATCACCTGTCCGCCTTTTGAACCTATGGCTACCTGTTCTCTACGTTTTCTTTCTTGGAAAACCTTATTCCTGATAGCCCTGATAGACGCGTAAGTGAATTGCAGGCCCTCGTGTCTGATCCCCCTTACACTCGGTTCTACAAAAATAGGGTAGTCCTACGGACTCACCCAAAATTTCTTCCAAAAGTGGTCTCCCCTTTTCACATCAATCAGGAGGTGGTACTTCCGACCTTCTTTCCCAGGCCACACTCCAGCCGAGCTGAAATGGTCCTGCATACCCTGGACTGTAGAAGGGCATTGAACTTCTACCTTGACCGTACGCGGGAGCACCGTAAAGCTGCTCAGCTTTTTGTATCTTTTGACCCCAATAAATTGGGGCTCCCGGTCTCCAAGCGTACTCTGTCCATCTGGGTTGCTGACTGTATCGCTTGGGCTTATGGGGCAGCCGGACTCTC
This sequence comes from Ichthyophis bannanicus, assembly GCA_033557465.1. Taxonomy (NCBI): domain Eukaryota; kingdom Metazoa; phylum Chordata; class Amphibia; order Gymnophiona; family Ichthyophiidae; genus Ichthyophis; species Ichthyophis bannanicus. The sequence continues at coordinate 926,955,986 of CM066034.1, forward strand.
CTTAGAAAGTCGAGTCACGGCTCATTGTGTTCGGGCGAAGGCTACGTCAGTGGCTTACCTCCGCTCTGTTCCATTGGCAGACATCTGCCGGGCCGCTACTTGGTCTTCGAGCCAGACTTTTGCGGTCCATTACTGCCTCGAGAGGGAGTCCCGCAGGGACAGTGCTTTCGGACAGGCAGTCCTCCGAAATCTCTTCGAGGTTTGAGCAACTCCTACCCTCCATCCCGGATGGGGGCTACCGGTGGGTAATAATTCAGCGAAGATTCCTTCCTTCTGTACTGCTGAGCTAGAGGGAGTTCATTTTGTGATTAGGGTCTCCGGTAGCCTTAAGCTTGGGAGTCCCATATGTGAGGACTGACTTCCTGCTTGGTCCTGGAGAAAGCGTAGTTACTCACCTGTAACAGGTGTTCTCCAGGAGCAGCAGGAATCAGTCCTCACAACCCTCCCTCCTCCCCTTGGAGTTGCAATTATCTGCTTTAGTTTTTTTGCAAATTTTTATGCTGTCTTTTAGCTATGTCATCTGACTGGCTAAGATGGCACCCTTGGGCGGGAAGGGGACCGCGCATGCGCGCTGCAATTCCCAAAGGCTTTCTTTGAAAGCTGGTGAAAATTGCTCCGCGAGGGCTCCGTCGGCGCCGACGTCACCCATATGTGAGGACTGATTCCTGCTGCTCCTGGAGAACACCTGTTACAGGTGAGTAACTACGCTAAATCAGCCAAGGCTGCATACTTTCTCCCTCCCTATTTAATTTATATGCAGAACAAATCATCAGAGAAACAAAACAATATGAAGACAACAGAGGTGTGAAGATTGATGGGATAGTCATCAACAACCTTTGCTATGGTGGTGATACCACATTTCTGGCTGAAATGAAGACATTCTGAAAAATTTGCTTAAGATCAAGGAACAGTCTTAAAATGGGCCTGTACCTTAATATAAAGAAGACAAAGATCCTGACTACTGGCAAAATCAATAAGTTAATTATTGATGGATAAGAAATTGAAACAGTGGACAACCTTAACCTACTGGGATCAATTATCAATAAAGAAACAACAAGCAGTATAGAAATCAGACAATGCATTGCTCTTGATAGAATGGCTATGAAGGGCCTAGACAAGATTCTCAAAAGCAGAGATGTCTCTCTCCATACAAAGATTTGACTTGTTCGAGCCATGATATTTTCAGTAACCTCTATGGATGTGAAAGTTGGACAGTGAAAAAGATAGATGGGAAGAAAATTGATGCCTTTGAATTATGGTGCTGGCAACAAATACTGGGTATTCCATGGACTGCCCGAAAAACAAACCAGTCAGTAATAGAAGAAATAAAATCTAAACTTTCTTTAGTAGCTCAGATGACAGGACTTCAACTTTCATACTTTGGACATATCATGCGAAGAGAGAGATCATCAGAGAAAGGCATCATGCTTGGCAAGTTAGAAGATCAACGCAAAAGAGGAAGGCCACCAATGAGATGGATCGATACCATTACAGTAGCTATGGGTGCCACTCTGTCAACAGTGAGCTGCCTGACTGAAGACCAAACATAGTTTAGAACAACTATCCAGAGGTTTGCTATGAGTTGACACCATCTCAACGGCACATAATAAGTTAGTGATCTATACTACAGTCAACTCCAGGTTTTGTTTTTGTTGGTCTTATAGAGCTTTTCCATTGTTGACTTCCACAGCTGTAGTCAATTTGATTTTTGTACAATCCATTGGGTGATGTCCATGCGTACAGTCACCGCTTGTGTTGCTGGAAGAAGGTGTTTGAGATGAATAGATCGTTGTTCTTGCAGAATTCTATCAGTCTTTCTCCAGCTTCATTTCTGTTGCCAAGTCCATATTTTCCAACCACTTTGCCATTTCTTTGTTGCCAACCTTTGCCTTCCAGTCACTCAAGACTATCACAAAATCCTGTTTGTATGTTCTATCAATTTCAGCTTGTACTTGTTCATAGAACTCATCAACTTCATCCTCTTCTGCAGCTGTTGTTGGATCATATACTTGAATTATATTTGTATTGATGGACATTCCTTGTAGACGAATAGAAATGAAGCATTCACGGATTGCATTGTATTTCATTACAGTTCTTGCAAGTTTCTTAATTATAAATGCAGCACCATTTCTTCTTTGTCTTTCATTTCCAGCATAGTAGACTATGTGATCATTAGATGCAAAGTGCCCAATACCAATCTATTTCAGTTCGCTAACACACAACAGATCAAGTTGTACACGTTGCATTTCATTCTTGATCACCTCCAACTTCCTTTAGTTCATGCTTTACACGTTCCATATCCCAATATGTAAGACATCTTGCAACTTCTGACTCTTATTTCATGTGCAGCTACATCAGCAAGTAGTTTTCCCCAAGGGCTTTGATCCAACCACATCATCAATGCTGGCTTTGCTCTGAAAAGTCTTCCGCTCCAATAGCCAATTGTGTGCCTTCCGACCTGGGAGTCTCATCTTCCAACACTATAGTGCAATTTGTTTTGTTGTGACTATCCATTGGGTCTTTGTGGCAAGATTCGGCAGTAAATTGCCAGGCCTTTCTTCTGTGCAGTTTAATTTTAGTAGTATTGCTGTTGTCACAGAAATGTGATCCTCTGCTGCTAATACTTCCCATTCTGCTGCTGCCTATATGGGTAGTTTGTCTTGGTTTGGCACCTCAGCTGATACCTGTCCATCTTGGGAGACCCTGCCAGTAGTTATGCTACCGATAGCTTAGCCCTCAGCATCACTGATGCACACAAGCCCTCACAGCATGACAAGCAGGCATGTTACATCTTACAAATTCCAGAAGGAGGCTCTCTTTGGCATAATGCAAGTACTAGGCCAAGCATTAGCAGTAAATTATAGAAACTGAGATCATACTCCACCTACTCTGGCTTAGGGCTAGGAGCTAGGGGCATGAGCGATGACTGAGGGAGGGCACAAGCCTGAAAGTTTGCATAGGGTGGCTTGCTTAGGCCCCGTTCTTACCCCTCTTGCCCGCACTATAGCAAGCTAGAAACGTCTACCTTTGTAGGTTCTCTTGATCTCTTAGGCCCATCTTAACAGCATTTCATTCGTGTGCTAAAATTCATCTCTGAAGATAGTTCTGGCTTTTAATTTTACTGAATGTTAAAAGAAGATCCCTCTGCTGTAGTAAGCAGCTGTGGAGTTTTTGATGACCTAACACACATGTCCTTCCCAGAAATGGAGTGTAAACTGGCGACTTAAAGGAACATCAACAAGCACTCAAAAGTTTTTCTTCATCAGAACTTAGAGCCAAACTGCATCTGCCAGGTACAATTGGCCAAATACCAATTTGTAGTCCATGAGGGGAGTGCTTGAAATGTATTTTTCTTCCTTGTATATGTGCTGTCTTGTCAAAATAACTGTGTATCTCTTGTTTAGTCTTACAGTAAAATAAATACAGCATTCCTTCTAGGAAAGGAAACCAAAGCCTTGCATCAGCGCTGATGTCAGTCAATTGATGCTTAAGATTTACCGTCTTGGGTTTCATGGAGAGGTCAGTCAGTCAGTCCTGGCTATGCTCAAACAGTAAAACCTGCCAAGTAATTCAAGATAGGAAAGGAAACAACAGTATATAGGCAGATACACGCAAGTATATGCATGATCCATGAAGATAAGTAAAAGCAAGCAGTGAGAACTTAAGTGTTAAATACCTTCTGAGTCTCTCTCTCCAGACAGTCACATCAGTAGGGGATAGGTATAGCAAAGATATTCCAATTTCTTGACACTGCTGTGAATGTTTTAATGTTTGCATTTGATTTCATGAAAAGAAGGGAGATTGTTTAACGTCTGGTGATACTTAGCTTCCTTCTCGTTCCATGAGCTGCTGATAGTGATATCATTTCACCTACTCCAATACCACCTCTTCCTCTCTAACTGAGCTCCTTCAAGACCTATAGGCTGCTGCTTCCAGGAACCTCTCTTGCTAGCTGCTTATCCCCCTGTACTTGTACGTTCCTCTCTACATTTCCTGTGTCGCCACTATATGCTGGCTCCTTCTCTGGCCGCATCCAAATTCTGCCTGAAAAACCATCCTTTTGTTGGCACTGCTTTCGATTCATAACTTGCCTCTCCTTATCACTTTCCAAAATTCAATGACTGTTACAGTTCATGTGCGTCATGGCCCAAGGGTGGGTTGTACAGAATGAAGGGTGCCTCCTGTCTGTGTCCAGTACTAATGGTATTTATCTATTGCAGTGATTTTCAGTCCTGGTCCCAAACTGGCCAGGTTTTTAGGATATCCCTAATGAATAAACATGACATATATTTGCCTAAAACAGAGGTAGTATGCATGCAAGTCCTCTTTTAAGCAGTTACACTGGCTGTCTATGTTTGAGAGGGCTACGTTTAAACCATTGCTTCCCAAACATTTATCCAATGTGTGTGTATCGTCGAGTCACTGCTGATTCTTGATGACCCATCCCCTGGGTTGTCTTGGCAAGGTGCAACCAGAAGTAGCTTGCCTGGCCTTTTTTTTGTGCAGTGAGCCTACAACATCTGGTATTCCAAAGTAGTCTTCCCATCCAAGTACTAGGCAGGTCCTGCCCTGCTATGGCCCCATTTTAACACTTAAAAATTCACATGACCCACAGATGATGATGATGAAAACAAGATAGCACATCCCCACTCCCCTCTCCACCCTCATGCTGCTTGTTCCCCCCACTTAGTCAAAGCATGAAGGCATCAGCGGTGGAAGTGTGCATCCACAGACCCCAGTACTGTGTATGGGGTTCCGTTTCACAGGAGGAGTGGGTAGAGTCCATGAATGTTCACTGATTCAGAGGCCCCATGTTTACTGTCACTACTGGACATAGCTCACAGTAGAGACTGAGGTGGGGGGGGGTGGGGACTCTTTATGTGACCCCTTTTGGGAATCACTGATTTAAACTTTTGATTTTGAATTTTAAAACATTGAACAACAGTCAACCTATACAATCTAGCCAAGAGCATACATTTGTCAATTCCCACAGTGCCGGCGATGGTGAGGGAATGTTGGAGGGCTAGAGTGTTTTCTGTAGCTGCCCCATAAATAGGGAAAAACCTTCCCCTTGAGATTCATAATGAAGTAATCTGCTAGTGTTAAGAAATAGTTGAAGGCTTATTTATTTCCAGTGGTTTAAGTGGCAGGGGTACGGTGAGAATCCTGTGATAAAAGTTTAGTAGGTTTTTAATATGTCTGATTGTATTGTTTTATGTTTGGGTTTTTTTTAATGCTTCTTATAAACCATTGTGAATTACTTATGGAACATAAGAAATGCCATACTGGGTCAGAACAAAGTCCATCAAGCCCAGAATTCTTTTCCAATAGTAGCCAATCCAGGTCACAGGTACTTCTGTCATAGATGGTGGTGTATAAGGATTTACAAATAAATACAATTAGGTGGTCGCCTCAGGCGGCAGTTGGCAGGGGGTGGCACTCCGGCTCTGTTTTAATTTTAGATTTTGCCACCTCTAGCCTGCCTCTGCCTTCCTGTGCAGGAAGGAAAGAGGCAGGCCAGAGGCAGCAAAATCTAAAATTAATACGGAGCCTGCGTGCTGCTGCCAGACAAATCAACCTGATCACTTGCAGCAACCCTGCAAGCGATCATGCTAATTTGTCCAGCGGTAGCACTCCGGCTCTGGCAGACAAATCAGCCTGATTGTGATGTTCCTGCAAGCGATTAGGCTGATTCATCTGGTGGCAGCACTCTGACTATTTTCATTTTAGATTTTGCCGTCTCTGCTTTCCTGCCACTTTTTTTTCTCGCTCAAGCATTCTTGAAAAAAAAAAAAAGCGTTGGGAAGGCAGTGGCAGGCTAGAGGCAGCAAAATCTAAAATAAAAGCAGCCAGAGTGCCGCCACCAGATGAATCAGCCTGAAGGCTTGCAGAAACATCCTGGTGGCAGGAAGAGAGGTGCAAGTGGAAGGAGGGGGAACAGGAGGACAAGTGCTGGACAATGGGGAGGGGGATGGGGGGGGGACAAATGCTGGACAACAGGGGTGAGACAGGAGAACAAATGCTGGACAACAGGGGAGGGAGGTAGGAAGACACATGCTGGTCGGGGAAGCAGGGAGACAAATGTTGGATGGGGGGGGGGGAAATAGGGAGACATGCTGGACAACGGGGGAGACATGAGGGCAAATGCTGGACAACATGGGGAGACGAGGACAAATACTGGACAATATGGGGGGCAGGAGGACAAATGCTGGACAATGGGGGGGGGGGGAACAGAAGGACATATGCTGGATAACAGGGTAGGGGGGCAGGAAGACAAATTCAGGACCAGGGCCAGCACTACCCAGCAGGCTGGATAAGCAATACAGGGGGTGCCAATGTCATGAAAGTGCTGTCGCTAGCTGCCCACTCCCCATTTAGGGTGTCCTGTGGAGCACTGGTAGCCTAGTGGAGAGCCTGCCTTCAGATATGCTGCTCCTGCAGGCAGAAGGCTGTGACTAGCAATTGCAGCCTCTCACAGCCTTCTGCCCACAGGAGAAGCATGTCCTGTTGGGCAAGCTCTTCACTAGGCCGCCGGTCATCCTGAATGGGGAGTGGGGGTGGGCGACCAGCAACAGCGCCCTCCTGATGTTGGCTCCTGTGGGCAGGCTCTGTTTCTCTGGGCCACAGTCGCGGCTTGCACAGTCCCTACCTACAAGATATACTGCTCCCACAGGCAAAAGGGTGTGTGAGGCAACGATCATGACCCAAAGAAGCAGAGCCTGCCCCGGGATCAGCATGTCCTGCAGGTAGGGGCTGAGCAAGGCCAATTGTGCCCCACCACTCTGGGCTTGGATCCTAGTCTGCACAGCCCCTGCTCGTGGGACATGCTGCTCCATGGGCAGGCTCTGCCTCTTGTACATAAATGGGGGGGGGCATTGGGAAGGGGGGGGAGTGGAGATGAGGGGGCATTGAGAGGTGGTTATGAATGGGCATAGGGAGTAGAAGGGTTATGCTGGGTGCAGGGGGGGGGATAGGGAGGCAGCGGGGATAAGATTGAGGTGGGGGGCTAAGTAGATACTGGACATGGAAATAAGTATAGGGAGAAGCACAGAGGGGTGATGGAGTGGTGATGTTGGCCAGTGGGTTATAGGGAAACTAGGAAAATGCTGGCCTTGTGGAGGGGGAGACGGAGGGGAAATGCTGTACGCTGGGTAATAAGGCGAGAATGAAATGCAGGACATGGGGGTAATAGGGAGAGAGAGGAGAGAAGACAGATATGGGGTAAATAGATTGAGAAAGACGGAGAGATGCTGGACATGTGAGTAATTGGGAGGGGATGGTATGTTATGGAGATGGGGTAGATGCTGGGTGCAGGAGGGATAGGAAAAGAGATGACAGACATGGAAAGAAAGAGAGAGAGGAGGTGCTGAATGGAGGGAAAGAGAAAGCCAGAGAGAGAGAGACACTGGATGGGCGATGAGAGATGTTAGAAATGGAGAGTGAGCAAAAGACTGGGAAATAGTGGACCAGGGAAGAAGAGCTGGGGAATGGAAGGACCGGGGAGAAGGTTGAAAAGCGGAGGTAGATGGCGTAAAAAAGAGGGAGATTGAGAACGGGAGAGTAAGGAGTAGTGAAATATGGGTGGACAGAGAGAGAGAGAGAGAGAAATAAATGGAAGAAAGGTGGAAAGAACAAAAGCAATATTCAAGATGGAAAGAAGTGAAGAAAACAAAAGGAGAGACAAGAAATGGCAGATGGCGTAGACACCGTAGAAAGAGAGCTAAGAGAAGACAGAAGAAAGCAGAAGCCTCAGATTGAGATCAGCATGATCAGAGTATAAAATGGTCAGACAGCAAAGGTAGACATTTTTTTTTTATTTTCAAATGAGTGATTGGACTTTGTGCTATTTTATATTTTACACAGTACAGGGAAATGCATCTTTTATTTCTCTGGTATTGCACTGCATGCAGAGTCTGGCTTCTTGGGCTTCCAGTTTAATTTTTGTCTATATATTTTTAATTTTACTTTAGGTTATTGTCACTTATTCTGTACTTGGTGAGGTTCTGTGTTCTGAGTGTGTGACTGAGGCCAGGCATTCTGTCAACATGGAGTTTGTATGAAGGGATCTGTACTGTAGTAATTTGACTTGTTTAGCTTTTCAATAGGTGTATGGATGTTCTAGGGCCTGCTGCTTTTATCTGGGCACATGATTCTTTCCCAAAATTATACTTTACTGCAGAATGAGACAAGAGAAAACTCTCACACACAGGCATCTGCATTGTTGGCAGAAACTAACATAATGGCTCAGTGCAAGTAGTGTGAGTGCAACTAATGACACCTCTGGGTGTGGTCTTAGTTGCACCGGCAGACATTTTGCCACGCTGAAATGCAGTGACTGTAGGGGGAGTGTAACTGCCTCTCTGCAGTCTATTGCCCTTTTAATCAAGCTCTGGAATTAGTTACCAGAGGATCATAGTAAAAGCTGTTAATGTAGCTGGATTTTATAAAAGGTTTGGATAAGCTGTGGGAAGAAAGGTGCATAAACTATTATTAAAGAGGACCCAGGAAATCCACTTGCATGAGTTTTGAAATTTATGCTGGTGTGATGTGGTTGATTTGACCTTGTAGATCATCGGTGATACTTGTAGGATTTTGTATTAGTTCACAATATGTCTGGTACTGGAGAATGTTTGTTCGTGAAATGATCAGAATCAGAATGTTTTTTAATATATTGAATTCTGTGGGTGAATGTCCTACCTCTGCTTTGCACCCATCGTCTGGGGAGAGGTTTCTGTGGATGCAGAATATATATTCAGAAAGAAAGAGAATGATAATGCAGTTTATAACAAAGTGAAATGAGTTACAATTTTATAATTTGGTATTATAAACTGCGCTGTGCTTCTCACTTTTTCTTTTAGTTCCTTGGCTTATGAGCATCTTGCATTTCCTGTTTTTTCAGAGGATGGGAAGTGCTATATTGGGGCGCCAAGTCACTCATGTTATGTGAAAGTGGGAGGTGCTGCATGGTGCTGTTGAGTCCCTCTTTTTTGGCATATTTTAGAGTATGTTTCCTAAGCTTTGTGCTGGTAACATAAGAACTTAAGAAATGCCATACTGGGTCAGACCAAGGTCAATCAAGCCCAGTATCCTGTTTCCAACAGTAGTCAATCCAGGTCACAAGTACTTGGTAGGTTCCCAAAAAGGCACACAGGTTCCACAACGCCTCTCTTGGAACAAGCAGTGGATTTCCTGGGTCGTCTTTAATAATAGTTTATGCACCTTTCCTCCAGCAACTTGTCCAAACCTTTTATAAAACCCAGCTACATTAATAACTTTTACTGTGATCCTCCGGTAGCTAATACTAGAGTTTGATTAGTGGGGCTAACTGCAGAGAGGCAGTTATGCTCCCCCTGCAGTGATTGCATTTCAGTGTGGCAAAACATCTGCCGGTGCAACTAAGATCACACACTGAGGTGTCATTAGTTGCACTCGCGCTACTTGGGCTGAGCCATTATGTTAGTTTCTGCCAACAATACCGATGCCTGTGTGTGTGAGAGTTATTTATCTCACCTCACTCTGCAGTAAAGTATAATTTTGGTAAAGAATCATGTAAAACTAAGGGGTATGTTTACTAAACTGCGCTAATGTACGGTAATATCGCGTTACGGGACACAAATGTGCGATAAAGGCGTGGAAAGGCTCCTGGAGGGTGGAGGAAGGCTCCCCAGGGGCGGAGAGAAGGGGTCAATGGGCGAAGAGTGGGAGGGGAGAGGCTCCCCGCACACGAGCGGGGCTGAAATTCAAGGCAAAAAATACCGTGAGTGTAAACCTCGCGGTAGAGCAGATTTAAAGGGAAGAGAAACCATTTCTGTCAGCAATGTACAGCAAAACCAGGGAAACCTACAAAACAGTGATAAGTGTGATACATGTGCACGGAACAAAAGTGCAAATAAACAATGAAAATGACCCCAACAAAATAAAATAAAATTATACTCAAGCTGGGCAATAGTGATAGTAATGGGAAACATCAAAAAACACTCCAAAGAAAGCCGCAAAAATCAATATGAATTTTAGAAGGGGCTATGCTCCGTCCCCATACAAGGTGAATGATCCCACAGTGAAACAGCACTGATCAGGGTTTCCCTCTCCATTGGACAGGTTACCTATGGCATGCACATGTTCCACAACAGCAGGGCGGGTAGGTCGGAATGGGCAACTGGACAGATGCTGGGAAAGGGAATACGGAGGGCTGCAGGCGGCACATGCTGTGGTGCAGCTGGGGCACAGTGCGGACTAGGCAGATGCCTAGATGGCACTTAGGAATGCTGAAACTGAACAGCAGCCAGACAGCAACTGATGAGGGCCCAACATGGGCACGAGAGTGTTTAGCACAGTGTCACAGGGGATAGTACCCAGCAGGTACCCCGAAGGGCACAGAACATTGGCAGGCAGTGATTGGGGGACGTGCGGACAGATATGCAGGCACCCCTACCCCAGAACCCGCACCATAGGCAGCCGCCTACCCGCACACAGGATGGCCTGAGACTGCGTACCACCAGCAGAAGGGCATGTCAGCATGGTGGCACAGGGGTACTGGAGGTGGAGGGGGGCAGTGGCAGCTGCCCAGAGCAGACCATGGCCTAGCCCTGTGTAGGTGGGTGCAATGCACTGCAACAGACAGGCCCTGCCGGACAAACAGTCATGTTATCATCAGGGAATGCACTGTCTCTGTGGCAACACGGTGGTGCAGTGCACACAACCAGCATGTTTGGAGACAGAAGGTCACAGATTCAAGCCCCAGCTGGGGCTCCAGCCAATCCAGTCCCCATATTTTACCCACAACTAAATCGTGATAGTAAAGACGAACCTTTATTGCAGAGAACATAAGCATGGCTCAAACACCTCTATTTTACCCTACAGAGAACAGACACCAGAAACATGCACATTATCTAGAGCAGATTCCCCCAAATGCAGTCCTGGAGGGCCACAAATCCTTCAGGGTTTATGCTGTCTCCAATCTAAAGATGGAGCGGTACTGGTGGTGGAGGTGGCAGCAGCTGGTGGCCACAGCAGACCATGGCCTAGCCCTGTCCAGGTGGGTGCCGTGCACTGCAACAAACAGGCCCTGTCAGATGTACAGTCATGGACTCCCCAGGGAATGCAGCATATCTGTGGCAACACGGTGGTGCAGTGCACACAGACAGTGTGTGCAAGAACAGAAGGTCACGGGTTCAAAGCCCAGCTGGGGCTACTGCCAATCCAGTCCACATATTTTTCCCACAACTAAACCGTGATAGTAAGGACAAACCTTTATTGCAGAGAACATACGCATGGTTAATACGCCTATATTTTACCCCACCGAGCACAGACACCATAAGCAGGCGCATTACCTAGAGCAGAGTCTCCCAAATGCAGTCCTGGAGGGCCAAACACCATTCAGGTTCCATGCTGCCTCTAATAAAGATGCCTGTGCTGCATATCTCTGCACCACCCCCATGGTATGCAGATATATCTCATGCATATTCATGAGGGACAGCATGAAAACCTGAACAGTGTTTGGCACACCAGGACTGGAGTTGGGAACCTCTGCTGTAAAGCAGCAGCCAACAGGGGCAGACACACCCACACCCACAGGCCCCATCAGCTAATGCTTCCTGGAGAGGCAGGACATTGGGCCCTGCGTGCATCTCCCAATACTAGCACTTGCATACCTTATCAATGCCACCCTACACCTGGGTATATGGTATACAGCTATCAAACGTTTGCTATGATTACTGGCAGATAGCAATTCCTACGTTAAGCACAGTTTGCTGATTGAGCTCCATCATAACAATCTTTCTGATGTCTGTGGTGTGTGCTTCAGGTCTGGTCTCTGACAGTGTTTACCACCCTGGGGAGTGACCCCCAACAGTATTGCGTACCATATCCATGCCTGTACTGTGCCCAGGACTGGTGTGGTGGCCAGGGCTGCTAAACTCCTCTATAGTAGCACAATGCTGGCATAGGTGTGGGTGTGTGTGTGTCTGTCTATCCAGTGTGTGGTGGCTGCAAACACCCTCCACATCCCACACTGCCAGCACTGTTGCCAGTATTGGCCTGCCAATGTGCATAATGAGGAGCAAGGTACCATGGGTATAGCCCGGACAGGGTGGCCTGACCAGGATGCATCTGCACAGGGCATAGGGCACTGGCTGGGACATTTTAGTGCCTGGCCACCACCTACACAGACAGGGTGGCCTCAGCATGTCCTGCTGGGAGATCACTCTCACCCTGACTGTGCAGTGACCACAGCATGGCTAGGCAACCCCATAGTGCTATATAGTATTTCTTTCATGTGATATTTATGGGTTTCCTGTTGGGGGCCAGTCACTGACTTATCTGCTTGTTGTGTATGCTGACATCCCAGTTCTGGGTGCACGCATTTCCACCAGGAACATGCACTATGGACTAGCTAGCAGACTGTTTGCAGCTGGTATGTGTCTTGATGGAGCGCCTTGCAGGGTGCAGCGGCTGAAGGCTTGCTGCAGGAGAATATCAGATAGTGGTGGGGTGCAGCTTAGCATAACCAGGCCTAATGTCTGTCTGCTATTGCGTTATGGATGTGTACAGAGCTGCATTGACTGCCCTGTAGGGTGTCTGTTCCCCAGCAGGACCGGGGTTGATGGTCCCCTCTACTGCCACCATTGCAGGGAGGTAGAATGTGGATCTGTTGATGGGAGACCCTGTTTACCACCTTCAGCCCTGGAGGAGGAGGGTGGTGGTACATAATCCTCCTAGGGGTCCATAGGGGCTACACCTGACTGAGACAGACAGATATATATTTCTGCAGAAACTAGCTATCTCACACATTAGTACTGCTGGAGACCTGCAACATGGCCTATTTCTGTCTTGGAAGGTGCTGTGGACCTGGTGCTGGGCGCCCCACCGCACACTCAGGGTGAGCACAGTACCCGCACAATGTGACGGTGTGTAGCTACTCTGTACCAGTAACACACATGGTCAGTTCCCCCTACCAGGCCGAGGTGCTGTTGGGGTGCATACCCCATCTTGTGTTCATCTGTAGACAGCTGATTTGCATGTGCAGTGCATCATGGGTACGGGTGGGCTAAGCCTATCCTGGTGACCACAGCAGACTGTCTGTGTGGTGACGTGCAGTCCCTCTGCAGCCAGCCAGGGGCTTGCTAGCAGCTATAGAGCTGTAGCCCAATGGTTACTTCACTGCCTGTGGAGCCAGAGGTCATGGGTTCAAACCCATAGTGGGGTTATTTGATAGGGATGCCCAAAGCATTATCTCTTTTTAATGTACATTATTGCTGCCAGCAAAAACACCCTCAGTGTACTGTACCCATAAAGTGCCTCAGAGGGCGCTTTATAGGGCACCTTATGGTTACCGTCCATATAAGGTGCACTATACGTTATCCTGTGGAGCGACTTATAGGGTGCCCTATAGGGGACATTATAGGGTGCCATGGCGGACAGTGCACTTTATAATGTGCCCTATGGAGTGCCTTATAGGGTGCCTTATGCGGCACCTTCAGTTACGGCACGTGAGGGCGTGTTTGCTGGCAGCAATTAATAAAATACAAATAAAGTGCTGCAGCAAACAATACATACATGTCAAAGCTGATGCCTCAGCCAGCCTTACGTATTAGGCACACTGGGGATCAAACTCATGACCCCTGTATCAGCAGTCAGTGCCTTAACCATTGTGCTACACTGCTGTTCCTCCTTGCATGTCAGCGCACCTACTTCAGATTTCCATGCATTTAAATGCACAGTGCTGCCATCAAACAGTGCTATGACCTTGCTGTGCCTCATAGGGCACCCTATATGGCGCCCTATAGGCCACCCTTTCAGCAACATTGTAGGGTGCCGTGGCGGACAGTGCACTTTAAAATGTGCCCTCTGGGGTACCTTATGAGGCGCCTTATGCAGCACCTTATGTTACAATACTTTGAGGGTGTGTTTGCTGGCAGCACTAATTAAAATAAAAATAAAATGCCTCCTAAAGCAATATTACCTATAACAGGTAATGCCTCAGCCAGCCTTCTTCATTAGGCACAGTGGGGGATTGAACCCATGACTCATGCATCATTGATCAGTGTCTTACCCATTGTGCTACACTGCTGCTCCTCCTTGCATGTCAGCGCACCTCCTTATGATTTTCAGTCCTTAAACTGCACAGTGCTGCCATCACAAACAATGCTGTGACCTTGCGGTACCTCATACGGCACCCTATAAAGCGCCCTATAAGCAACATTCTAGGGTGCCTTGGCGGATAGTGCACTCTAAAATGTGCCCTCTGGGGTACCTTATGGGGCGCCTTATGTTACAGTGCTTTCAGAGTGCATTTGCTAGTAGCAGTAATTAAAATAAAATTAATATGCCTCAGACTGCAATATTACCTTTAACAGGTAATGCCTCAGCCAGCCTTCTTCATTGGGCACAGTGGGGGATTGAACCCATGATCCCTGCACCATCGGTCAGTGTCTTCACCATTGTACTGTGGCTCTGTTCCTGTGCTTGCACATCAGCGCGCCACTTATGCTTCCCGCGCAAGTTTCTCATGTGCTAATGTGCGCGGCGCACATGAGCGCACAGCGCACATTAGCACATGATTAATCCCGGTTTGCTTTTTCAGACTGAAACGCCCACTCCTTATATGGCATCCCGCACACTAGCGCGGCGCGCACCTAACGGGGTTTTAGTAAACATACCCCTAAGAGTAATGGGGTAAAAGCATTTTATGTCTACATATGTCTGTTTTTAGTTTTTATTGATAGATCTTCACCAAGTAGGGAATATATCTCTGTTCTGCATGTGTGACTGAGGCTATGTTCTCTTAGCATGTAGGGAACTGTAGTAATCTGGCTTGCTCAGTTTTCTGAATAGGAATATGGATGTTCTAGGGCCCACAGCAGTATTTATGGTGCTGCCCTTTTCTGGGTACTCTCCATGTTGTGTGAATTTTGGAAGTTAGTTCTGTTATGAAATAGTAGATTTGCTCTATGGGTGCTGTATTCTGGGTGTAGTCAACTGTACTGTGCTGGTTGGGGGGATACTGGAATATGAATTGCATTCTTTATGCTGCCAGACTGAAATTTTAAATATTTTGTAAGTTCAGATTCAAGAAAATTTCAAATTTTAAGGCAACATCTCGGTTTAATTTTGTTTAGTAGCCTAATAGCATCATCGCTGCTGAGTTTCGGACTTTTCCAGCTTTGGAATTTGTACATCGGGGTCTACTAAAATCATTGAAAAAGCTGTGCAACAACAACTGCATGATCACATTGATAGGAACAATATACTCAACCCCCAATAAAATGGGTTTCACCCTCAACATGGAGCAGAAACACTACTAGTCACCCTCATTAAAACCCTGATAAAGGGAATACTGTACAAAACAACAACCAAGGCTTCCTACTGATATTCTTGCCTTTGATACCGTCAAGCACAATTTTCTCCTCCAATGACTCAGAACAAACGGTATCCAGGGAACAGCTCAGATGGTTCCAATCCTACCTGACCAACAGGAAACAACAGATTAACTGGATAGCATCAGGGCACATAGGGGGCTTAGGAAGGGATATCCAATGGCACTAAGGCTGTAAACCATGTAGATGCCTTTTGAAAATCAGGCCCTTCGTTCCTAAGCCAGTGCCTTAACCATTAGGCTATTCCTCCGCTCCTATTAGTTCACAATATGCCTGGTACAGGAGAATGTTTGTTAGTGAGATGGCTAGAATCAGACTTTATTTTTTAATTAGATATTGAGTTTTGTGGGTGGATGTTCTAGTTCTGCTCTGCTCTGCTCTGTTGAGGGAGGGGGTTTGTGAATGCAAAATATGTTCAAAAAGAAAAATCAACAACCATGACACAGTTTATAATGTGGCAGGTGAAGGCCTGTGATCCACAGTGTCTGACATGAACAGACAGGCCTAACTAGTTTGACCTGTAAATGAAGCCTGTGAAGAGGCCCATAGGACTTGCACATCCCCCAACATGCTGCTATTGTAGAATTAGAACTCAGTAAAAGTATTGGATTAGCTTAGACAAGCAGAACTGAAAGATGGAAAAATACAGAAAAATATGTTTAAAAGCCACTGATAAGAGAATACAGCTGTAAGGGATTTAATTAAAACTGCTGACAGATAAGTTACAGAGCCCTGCTTCCCTACACGTACTAAGCTAGCTAAATGGCCTTGGAAGTAAGAAAGTAACAAGTTGGTGAACTGGCCATTGTAATTGGGACTAGAGGGAGGGTGAGCAGGTGCTAAACCCACACGAAGAGCATGATTGGATAACCATATCAGTACCGGGACCAATAGAAGGGGTACGGGAGGTACGGGAGGTTACCGGGACTAATGAAATGTTTTCCTATGTCTAGAATGGTAGAAAAGTCTATAAAAGTTGTTGTATTGCCAGAAAACATTGCTCAGCCATTTTGAAATTGTCTTTGCTTGAGACTTGTGCACAAATAAATGATTTGGACCTTCTGAACAGACTCCTGGTATTATTGGTTTGTCTGCGCTCTGCTGCTACATATTCTTGGTGCGTTGGCCGGGAAGTTGTGGAATCAGAGTGTATATAGGGCAATATACCACGACTTTCCGCCTCTACAGGTTTGGTCCTGCCGGGATCGCGCCTTTCCGACGGGGGCTGCTCCCTGGCGCCGCCGGTCCCTTGCATCGGAGGGAGCTGGTCGGACCTCGGCGGGTGCCGGACCCGGCTGGAGCCAACACCTCGAACCCGAGTGAGGGGAGTCCGAGGTCCAACTCATGCGCCTGCTTGGGAAGTTTGAGGACCGGATCCGGTGAGTAAAGTTTTGATTTGTTATGTCTAGACAGATAAGAAAGAGCAGTGCTGCCATTTGGATATTGAACTTGGAATTTGGAAATTGGTAAGAGAGCTTGATCACCTCTCAAAGACGGGCCGAGTAACCCCGCATGGGTATTCGCAGGGCGAAACCCCCGTCTTCTTGTATTTTGGAATTTGAACAAGACTAGTCAGAATAGATAGAAATGAATGCATTCTGTGATACGTTGCTAGCATGATTGTATGAATGAAGTGTGAATGAGAGGTCTGGCAGCACGGACCAAGCGAAGGCGGACCCCTGAGTAGCGCATTTCCTGACCGGGCGACCGCATTCAGGTCGCAAAAAGGGGGAAGCGATTGTCGTCTTGTCTTGTTATTTGTTTTCCTTATACGTTTCTAGGACCGTGAGGACCCCTTACCCACGGTCCACCCTCCTTTTCCCTTTTGTCTGTTGCTGCGCGCACACATCGAAATGGGAGGGGCGGGGTGTACTAGGAACACTCCATTAGAATGTATGATCGCACATTTTAAAGAAGGATATTCCGGAGACTATGGTATTAAAATGACTACAGCCCGTTTACAGATTTTGTGTACTAGGGAGTGGCCCGATCTAGACCCTACCTGGCCCCGAGAGGGAACCTTTAATGTAGGAATTATTCAGTTAGTGCACCGTAGAGTGCGAATAGCGCACCCCGATCAGTATCCCTATATAGATTCCTGGTTAAGTATTTGTGAAGATCCGCCCCCTTGGGCGAAGCGCTGTTATGAAGAGCAGTGCAGAATAATGTTAGCAAAGACAGATTATAGTCAGAAAATAGAACAGCCTAGAAAGAAAGGGAAAGGTGAGAAATCCAGGAAGAAACCCATCCTGGTAGATCCTGATTCCCCAGAAATGATTACCCGACAGCCCCAAACTCAGCGCCCAGTGAGAGTAGCCCCACGTCCTGCCCCAGAGCCCTGGAGACAGCAGGAACGGGACCCAACCCCTGAGCCATTACCCAAAGAGCAGGTTGATGAGCTCCCTTTAATTGAAGAATATGATTCTACCGAGACAGAAAAAGGAGAATCAGATACAGAAACAGAGAAGGAAAAAGCTGAAAATTCCCCAAGTGATACTGACAGTGTAAAAGTGGCTGCCAGGGTTAGCTCGCCAGTGAAAAGTAAATCTAAAGTAAAGCATGAAGAAAAGAAGAAAATAACCCCTGACAGGACAGTTACAAGAATATCTCTCAGATCCCAAAAGACATCTACTGCCAAGATGATGCCTTTACGGCAAGTCCCGGGAATACCCATAAGAAATGAAGATAATGAGGTGGTGGCGGGACCCCTAAATTATGTGTATGTCCCCTTCTCTACCACTGATTTGTTAAACTGGAGGACACATTATGCCTCCTATACCAATAAGCCCCAAGAGCTTACAGAATTAGTGAATACTATTATGGAAACCCACCAACCAACATGGGCAGATTGCCGCCAGCTCCTGTCCACCTTATTTACTACAGAGGAGCGGACACGAATTAGAAAAGCAGCTATAGACTGGCTGGCAGATAACCCGGTAGCTCCAGGAGAAAGGGGGGAGGAAAGAATAGATAATCGGGAAGCGGCCCAAAGAGAATTCCCGAATGAAGACCCCCGATGGGATCCAAATACAGAAAGAGGATCCAGAGCCCTAGCCCGTTTTCGCCAAGGCTTTATACAAGGCCTGAAAAGGGGGGGCCAGAAAGCTATGAATCTTTCCAAAGTTACTGAAGTTACCCAAGGCATAGATGAGAGCCCAGCAGTGTTTTATGAAAGATTAACTGAAGCATATAGAATGTATACTCCCTATGATCCCGATGCACCAGGAAGTTTATGCATGGTGAATTCTGCTTTTGTAAATCAGTCTCAACCAGACATTAGACGTAAATTATAGAAATTAGAAGGGTTTGCGGGCATGAATGCAACTCAGTTATTGGAAGTCGCTCATAAAGTGTATGTGAATCATGATAATGAAAGGCAGAGAGAATGTGATCGAAAGATGAAGAAGAAAGCTGATTTTTTGGCTGCGGCCATAGTTGAACAGAAAAGGGGAGGCATCCCTAGTCGACGGAGCAGAGGAAGGGGGCGGGGCCGAGGCGGAGGCCGGCCCCAGCTAGGCGTAAACCAATGCGCCTACTGCAGGGAGGAAGGACATTGGAGAGATGCATGCCCGCAACTCGAAGACGCCCATCAAGAGGACGAAAACAATCATCAATGGAGAGAAGAAAGACGAGGCCGTCCCCGGAACCGCGGAGGAGCCAATCGAGAGCAATACCAGCGAGAAAGAGGAGAAGCCATACAAGCATTGGCTACGACAGCCCATGATGAAGATGACGTGGATTAGGACAGACCGGGCTCCGAATTTGCTTTAGGTCTCCAGGAGCCTATGGTCGGAATACAAATAGGAGACCAAGTTATGAACTTTATGGTTGATACTGGAGCAGAACATTCAGTAGTAGACAAGAAGATAGCCCCATTTTCTACAAAAGCAGTCACCATTGTAGGAGCAACTGGTGCCAAAGCTACAAAACCTTTTCTTCAGAATCGCATATGCAGTCTAGGAGGACAACAAATAACTCATCAATTCCTTTACATGCCTGAATGTCCAGTGCCACTACTGGGACGAGATATGTTAGCCAAGCTACAAGCCCAAATATCCTTCACTGAAAGAGGAGAAATGCAAATGACAGTAAATTCTCAAGCCAAACCAGCAGGAATAATGCTGCTTACAGTTCCCCGAGAAGAAGAATGGAGATATTACAGTGATGAATCTGCCCAAGACACCTATTTTGAACAAACTCTGAAAAACATAGATGCACCACCTGGAGTATGGGCAGAAGGCAGTCCTCCAGGCCTAGCCAAACTTATAGCTCCAATAATTGTAACTCTCAAGCCTAGTGCTACACCAGTACATGTCAAACAGTACTCTCTCCCAAGAGCTGCAATTGAAGGCATCCACCGCCATTTGCAAAGATTACTAGAACATGGCCTACTGAAAGTATGTCAATCCCCATGGAACACTCCACTTCTGCCAGTGAAAAAGCCTGGAACAGATGACTACCGCCCAGTGCAAGATCTAAGAAGAGTGAATGAAGCAGTTGAGACCATACATCCAGTTGTACCCAATCCTTACACTCTTCTAGGACTGATACCTGCTGAAGCTACCCACTTTACTGTATTAGATTTAAAAGATGCATTCTTTTGCATAAGATTAGCCCCCGTAAGTCAGATATTGTTTGCATTTGAATGGCAGGACCCTATCTCTGGAAGAGGGGGCCAACTTACTTGGACACGATTACCCCAAGTATTCAAGAATTCACCTACCATCTTTAGTGCTGCACTGAATCAAGACCTTTCAAGCTATCCAGTGGCCCCGGGGAAGAGAGTGCTTCTCCAATACGTGGACGATCTGCTGATAGCTGCTGTATCAGAAAGTGAATGTATACAAGCCACCAAAGACCTCTTGCAGTTACTAGATGAAGCTGGATACAAAGTTTCCAGAGCAAAAGCACAACTATGCCAAAAAGAAGTGAAATACTTGGGCTTTCGTATAACCAAAGGAAGCCGAAAACTAGGCAGAGAAAGAAAAGAAGCAGTATGCAGAATTCCAATCCCAACTACCAGAAAGCAAGTCAGAGCCTTTCTGGGAGCGGCAGGATATTGCCGAATCTGGATTCCCAACTTTGCCCAAATTGCCAAACCACTGTATGAAGCCACAAAAGGAGAAGAAAAGTCGCCACTGGAGTGGGGACCTGAGCAGGATACAGCCTTCAAGACGTTAAAGGAAGAATTGATGTCATCACCAGCCCTTGGACTACCAGATGTTCACAAGCCTTTCCACTTGTTTGTACATGAAGCACAAGGAAATGCCTTAGGCATGTTGACTCAGAAATTGGGAAATTGGGAGCGACCTGTAGCATACCTATCGAAACAATTGGACACTCTGGCCAAAGGATGGCCACCTTGCCTGAGAGCAGTCGCAGCTACAGCATTGTTAGTGAGTGAAGCAGATAAGCACACTAGGACAGAATCTACGAGTCACTGTGCCACATGCAGTCCTTGCCCTTATGGAGCAGAAAGCAAATCATTGGCTCACCAATTCCCGAATGTTGAAATATCAGAGCATGTTATGTGAAAACCCACAGATACAACTGGAAGTGAGCCATGCCTTGAATCCAGCCACAGTGATACCTGTTAGTGAAGAACTCCCAGAACATGATTGTATAGAAGTCATGGACACTGTATTCTCCAGCCGACATGACCTGACAGATGTGCCCATAGACAATCCTGACCAAGTCTATTACGTAGATGGAAGCAGTCTCATCATCAATGGACGACGCTGCGCCGGATATGCAGTAGTCACTCAACATGAAGTTGTTGAGTCATCAGCTCTAGCCTCAGGTACATCAGCCCAGAAAGCAGAATTGATAGCACTTACTCGAGCACTACTGTTAGGTGCAAAACTGGTGCTAAATGTATATACAGACTCTAAATATGCCTTCACTACCCTACATGCCCATGGAGCTCTCTATAAAGAACGAGGGCTCATCACGTCCGGAGGAAAATCAGTCAAGTATGGCCCCGAGATACTGATGTTACTTGATGCAGTATGGGCCCCAACTCGTGTAGCTGTCATGCATTGCAGGGGACACCAAGCAGGAAAAGGAGAAGTTGCCCGAGGAAATAGGTTTGCAGATGCCTCAGCACGACAAGCAGCTATGACAGGACAAATTACACCACAAGCCATGCCAATGCAGGCAGCATTGTTTCCAGTACCCTTAAACTTATGGACACCACGATATACCACCAAAGAATTAGATTACTACTGTAACAAGGAAGATGGAGTACTGAAAGATGGGTGGATTGAGCTGCCACCAGCAGAGGGCAGTCAACCCCCAGGACGAATAGTAATTCCCGAATTGTTAGGTCCATCCTTTGTCAAAGCCTTCCACGAAGCCACCCACTATGGGAAAAGTGCTATGGAAAAAGCACTCAGACCACATTTCTGCATTACCATGTTAGCAGCCCTATCAGCTTCAGTGGCACGCCAGTGTCTAATTTGTACCAAAAATAATGCCAAGCAAGGTCCCACACCACCACCCCGAGTTCAGTCAGGAGGTGTAACCCCCATGCACCACTTGCAAATTGATTTTACTGAAATGCCAAAAGCAAATGGATATCACTACCTATTAGTATTAGTTTGTACTTTCTCTGGGTGGGTAGAAGCCTTCCCAACCAGAACTGAAAAAGCTTGAGAAGTCACTAAAATTTTACTGAGAGAGATTGTCCCTAGATTTGGAATTCCAGTAGTAATAGGGTCAGACAATGGTCCCTCATTTGTTTCTCAGATTACTCAACAGTTGGCAAAAGCTTTGCAGATACAATGGAAGCTTCACACTGCATACAGACCCCAGAGTTCAGGGAAAGTTGAGCGAATGAATCGTACCTTAAAAGCCCAAATGTCTAAGCTTTGCCAGGAGACACGCCTGAAGTGGCCCCAAGTGCTCCCAATAGCTTTACTCAGAATATGCTCAGCTCCTGTGAAGTCAACAGGATTTTCCCCTTTTGAAGTTCTGTATGGTAAACCCCCACCAATAGTGCAGGGAATTAAAGGAAGTCTAGCCCAAATTGGTTCAGAAATAACTAGGCAAGAACTCCTAGCTCTTAGTTTTGTTCTGCAGACTCTCCATGCGTGGATCCAAGACCAGTTGCCTATCAACTTGACAGAACCCTTGCATCCCTACCAGCCTGGTACCTCGGTGTGGATCAAAGATTGGAAGAAGACACCGTTGGAACCCCATTGGAAGGGACTGTACACTGTCATCCTGTCTACCCCAACTGCAGTAAAGGTAGCAGAGATCGATTCCTGGATCCACCACAGCAGAGTCAAGTCCGCAGCTGACCCAGAACCTGAGCAGTGGATAGCAGAACAGCATCCTGATGCACCTTTGCGAGTTACTCTGAGACGGCAACCAGCAGCTTAGACACTTTGTCACAGTGCCCTGCAGTAGCCAAGTCTTTCAAAGAGGATTGCTGTTTTCCATACAGCAAGAGTTTGTTTCAACGAACCCTCATGTGTGTGATTTTACACACTGCTTTGATGCTACATTGATTGACCATGTTTCAGAAGCCAACTGAAATTGATAAGTTGGTTAATGTGTGATGGACAACTTGAGGATCTTCAATCAACACTCAGCACCCGTTGAATTGCTTCATTAGCAAACGGGACGAAGAAAAGAACGTCGTGATCAAGATTTTCAAGCTGAGGATTCAGAAGAACTCCAATCAACATGTATCTTTACCTTTGCTTTGCCCTGGTTGCCTGTTTTGGAGGCTTTGAACTGACTCATGCCTTACCTCCATGCACTGCTTGCATTACTTCTACTCGAACTGGACTGAAAGTAACTCAGACTTTGATTTATCACTCTTACTATTCCTGCACTGGTAAAGTGACTCGGTGTATTTATAACACCACTGAACTAAATGTTTGTACCAAAGGTAAATCTAAAGTATGCTTTAATCCGCATCAGAATCCATCCTATTACACCTTGGAGATACGATGGAATGATGCAGATGGACCTTTGCTTAATGCCACACCTCCTCTCAAGGACCCCACAAAGGATGCCTTTTTGTATTTCGATGCTTGTGATGCCATAAATAGAGATAGTCGCTCTAAATGTGGTAGTTGGGAAAAAACCTATTCACACAATGATAAATATATGTGTCCAGAAGGGACCACTGGATGGGGAGAATGTACAGGTAAGTGTGTGTTAGCTAATGTATACAGTACAGCCCCAGTTGCAGACTACTACTGCCCGAAGTGGGAATGTGTTTTTTATGCTACTTGGAAAACAGGTATGATAGAAAATACCAGAGACAATCGAATGGCTTCCTTAACCAAGCCATATGTTAAAGATATAGCCAAATGTAAAAAAGGTGCCTGTAATCCATTAGAACTTCTTATAGTGAATCCCAGTGCATGGAAACAAGGATATAAATTTGGCCTACGAATTGCAGGCTCCGGATCAGATCCCGGAACCATTGTATATATAAGATTAAATACCCAAGCTCATAGATCATCCAGGTACCATATCCATGACACATTCTATGAAGCCATGCATGTAAATAAGTTTGAAATTCCCCATCCCTCCCAGAATTTATTTTTAGAATTAGCTGGAGCAGTAGTGTCCAGTCTAAATATCTCAGATTGTTACTTTTGTGGGGGGACACAAATGGGTGACCAATGGCCATGGGAAGCCCAAGAATTGAATTACTCTATGACTTACAATCAAACTGAACTACATAAGACTACCAGCGAATGGGTGTTAGCGCACTCAATAGTAGGACGTCTTTGCTATGCACAAACTGGACCCCAGTTCAAACAACAGGTAGGACAGCTAGTCTGTCTTAGCCAGAAGTTCTATAATGACACTACCAAAAAGACGTCTTGGTGGTCAGGAATTAAAGAACCTGAACCACCTAACCCATTAACTAGATTTCCTGAGCTTTCTCATTTATGGACAAATCTTGCCAAGCCTCATGCCTGGCAAGCCCCACCTGGCCTATATTGGATCTGTGGAAACAGAGCATATGCCCGACTTCCCACATACTGGGGAGGGGCGTGTGTCTTAGGGACCATCAGACCTTCTTTCTTCCTTTTAAACACGGAACATGGAGAACAATTAGGATACCCAGTATACACAACCAATCACAGACACAAAAGAGCACTGAGACAGAAGAGAGCACCCCTCCAAGTAGGCAAGTGGGAGAAGTGGAAGGGTGATGATTGGCCACCAGAAAGAATCATTGAATATTATGGGCCTGCCACCTGGAATGATGATGGTATGCGGGGCTATCGAACCCCAGTCTATATGATTAATCGTATTATTCGCTTACAAGCAGTAGTTGAAATAATAACCAATGAAACTAGCCAAGCTCTTACGCTTTTAGCTAGACAAAGTACTCAGATGCGCACTGCTATATATCAGAATCGCTTAGCACTTGATTATTTGTTAGCAGCTGAAGGAGGAGTATGTGGTAAGCTGAATTTAACTAATTGTTGTTTAAAAATAGATGATAAAGGTCAAGTAGTTGAAGAAATTGCTGAAACTATGCGAAAGCAAGCTTATGTGCCAGTACAAACCTGGCATTCACTAAAGTTTCCTAACTGGTTTGCTAACCTTTTCTCATGGCTGGGAGGACTTAAAACTTTCCTTATATTAGTACTAATAATTATTGCTGTTATTTTACTGTTACCATGTATAATCCCATGTTGTATGCGTTCTATTCATAGTGCTATTGAAAGTAAAGTACAGTAGAGCGGAAGACCGCAACTAAGATTATGGCCTTATACCAACCTAAACCTCCTGCATATAGTCGGAAACCTCTGACCATGATATAACCATTTTAAGTTATTTAATTCTCACACCTTATTAAGTAATAGGGTGAGATTAATCAAAGGGGGGAATGTGGCAGGTGAAGGCCTGTGATCCACAGTGTCTGACATGAACAGACAGGCCTAACTAGTTTGACCTGTAAATGAAGCCTGTGAAGAGGCCCATAGGACTTGCACATCCCCCAACATGCTGCTATTGTAGAATTAGAACTCAGTAAAAGTATTGGATTAGCTTAGACAAGCAGAACTGAAAGATGGAAAAATACAGAAAAATATGTTTAAAAGCCACTGATAAGAGAATACAGCTGTAAGGGATTTAATTAAAACTGCTGACAGATAAGTTACAGAGCCCTGCTTCCCTACACGTACTAAGCTAGCTAAATGGCCTTGGAAGTAAGAAAGTAACAAGTTGGTGAACTGGCCATTGTAATTGGGACTAGAGGGAGGGTGAGCAGGTGCTAAGCCCACACGAAGAGCATGATTGGATAACCATATCAGTACCGGGACCAATAGAAGGGGTACGGGAGGTACGGGAGGTTACCGGGACTAATGAAATGTTTTCCTATGTCTAGAATGGTAGAAAAGTCTATAAAAGTTGTTGTATTGCCAGAAAACATTGCTCAGCCATTTTGAAATTGTCTTTGCTTGAGACTTGTGCACAAATAAATGATTTGGACCTTCTGAACAGACTCCTGGTATTATTGGTTTGTCTGCGCTCTGCTGCTACAATAACAATAAACTAAAAATGAGTTATAATTTGGTGTTATAAACTGTGCAGTGGTTCTCGCTCTTTCTTTTAGTTCCGTGGTGTGTGAATCTCTTTTTATTTCCTCCACATTATCTAATTGACTTTTTGATTTGGTTCAGGTTCAGTCCCTGACTGCAGTTTTGAGAAAGCATCCTCCCTGCCCCTGGCGTGGTGGGCGTGGCAGGGCCGGTGGGGTGGGGGGGGGGAGCACCATCTCATCCCTCGCCTCAGGCAGCAGATTGCTTTGAGCCATTCCTGATGGTCATAATGGTGGTATTTGTTACCTTTCCTAAATTTTGTTCTAATTTCTCTCTAAAAAAAACAAAAAAAAACTTCTGTTAGATTATACCAGATCCCTTTGTCAATGGGTGAAAGAGAAGAAGGAGAGAGACTAAAATGCTACCAAGGCTTTGGGAGCCTTGTTTGCTCTTCATTGTCCATTTGTCTTCAGTTTCTGTCAACTAAACTATAAGCTCCATGGAGGAGGGACTGTCCTCCTCTGGCTGTGCACAATTTGTAGCCCAATATAAATGTTTAGTAATAGTAATTGATCCTTTCTATGGTCTCCTCACGGCAATATTGCTCTGAACTGTTTATCTACAAATTAACTTTAAGGAAAAGAACACATTAAAAAGACATTTGGGGAGAAAAGCCCATTGCATTAAAAGAACATAAGAACATAAGATATGCCATACTGGGTCAGACCGAGGTCCATCAAACCCAGTATCCTGTTTCCAACAGTGGCCAATCTAGGTCATACGTACCTAGCAGTATCCCCAAAAGACACAGGTTCCACAATGCTTGTACTGGGTCAAGCATTGATTATCCTGGGTCCCTTTTTAATAGTGGTTTATGGACCTTTCCTCCAGGAACTTGTCCAAACCTTTTTTAAACCCAGCTACACTAACAGCCCTTACCACATCCTGCGGCAACAAATTGCAGAGTTTGATTATACGTTGAGTGAAAAAATATTTTCTCTTATTTGTCTTAAATAGTTTACCCTGTAGCTTCATTGCATGTCCCCAAGTCTTTCTATATTCTGATAGCGTAAACAATTGATCCACGTTTACCTGCTCCACTCCATTCATTAATTTATAGACCTCTATCATATCTCCCCTCAGCCGTCTCTTTTCCAGGTTGAAGAGCCCCAACCTTTGTAGCCTCTCTTCATAGGAGTAGCCTTCCATCCCCTTCACCATTTTGGTGGCTCTTCTCTGTACTTTTTCTAATAATGCTATGTCCTTTTTAAGATACGGTGACCAGAACTGCACACAATATTCAAGGTGCGGTCGTACCATGGAACGATACAGAGGCATCATAATATCCTTTGTTTTATTTTCCATCCCTTTCTTTATGATACCTAGCATTCTATTTGCTTTCTTGGCCGCCGCTGCACACTGGGCAGAGGGTTCTAACATGTTATCCACGATGACTCCTAAATCTTTTTCTTGGGTGGTGGTTCCCAATGTGGAACCTTGCATTGTGTAACTATAGTGTGGGTTGTCCTTTCCTAGGTGCATAACTTTGCACTTGTCCACATTAAATTTCATCTGCCATTTGGATGCCCAGTCTTCCAATTTATCCAGATCCTCCTGCAGTTTTCCACAATCCTCTTGGGTTTTAACAACTTTAAACAGTTTTGTATCATCTGCAAATTTGATAACCTCACTCGTTATTCCCTTTTCCAGGTCATTTATGAATATGTCAAAAAGTAGCGGACACAGTACAGATCCCTGGGGTACTCCACTATTCACCTTTTTCCATTGGGAATATTGGCCATTTAGCCCTACCCTCTGCTTTCTATCTTTTAACCAGTTCCCAATCCACAATAGTACACTGCCTCCTATCCCATGACTTTTTAGTTTCGCCAAAAGTCTCTGATGAGGGACCTTATCAAAAGCTTTCTGAAAGTCCAGATACACTATATCAACCGATTCACCTTTGTCTACCTGTTTATGTACACCTTCAAAAAAACATATCAGATTAGTAAGACAAGATCTTCCTTGTCTAAAGCCATGTTGGCTGTCTCCCATTAGGCCATGACTATCTACATGCTGTGTAATTTTGTTCTTTATGATGGTTTCTACCATTTTCCCCGGTACTGACGTCAGACTCACCGGTCTGTAATTTCCCGGGTCACCCCTGGAACCCTTTTTAAAGATTGGTGTTACGTTGGCGACCCTCCAATCTTCAGGTATTACAGATGATTTTAATGAAAGTTCATAGATTACTAATAGCAGGTCCGCAATCTCATATTTAAGTTCTTTCAACACTCTTGGATTTTCAACACTCTTGGATGAACGTATTTTCCCAAGTAGAGAGAACCTTACAGCGTGCCCGATTTGTGTAAGACAAACCCAGAACCCCTAAATATAGTCAGAGGCATAATTTGGGATGGCATGGGAGGCAGTAACCCCCCAAATGTTGCAGGCACTAATGATGATCTGGTACCCATATCCTCGCTGTCAGTATGACTTCCTTCCCCTTTGCCCCCCAAAATAAGAAGGCAAATGACACTGATGCGTATATTCCTTCAAACATCCAAAACGTCACCTTACCTCTAAGGAACTTAGTCCAAATTCCTTCAGCATCAGTGCCACTAGGTTTTGTTAGGAAAATAAATCCCCAAATCATCTCATAAAAAATACTAAAAATACTTCCTTGGACGAAAGACCAAAAAAAAAAAAGGACAAACACTACCCCCCCTCCCCCCACTCCCAAAACAGAAACACATCGGGCATTCATAAGAACATAAGAACATATAAGAACATAAGATATGCCATACTGGGTCAGACCAAGATCCATCAAGCCCAGTATCCTCTTTCCAACAGTGGTCAATCTAGGTCATACGTACCTAGGAGTTTCCCCAAAAGACACAGGTTCCACAATGCTTGTATTAGGCCAAGCATTGATATCCTGGGTCCCTTCTTTCCTCCAGGAACTTGTCCAAACCTTTTTTAAACCCAGCTACACTAACAGTCTTTACTACATCCTCCGGTAACAAATTCCAGAGTTTGATTACAAGTTGAGTGAAAAAATATTTTCTTTATTAGTCTTAAGTAGTTTACCCTGTAGCTTCCTTGCATGTTCCCTAGACTTTCTATATTCTGATAATGTAAACAATTGATCTACGTTTACCCATTCCACTCTGTTCATTAATTTATAGACTTCTATCATATCTCCCCTCAGCCGTCTCTTTTCCAGGTTAAAGAGCCCTAACCGTTTTAGCCTTTCTTCATAGGGGTATCCTTCCATCCCCTTTACCATTTTGGTGGCTCTTCTCTGAAACTTGTCTAATAATGCCATATCCTTTTTAAGAAACGGCGACCAGAATTGCACACAATATTCAAGGTGCGGTCTCACCATGGAACGATATAGAGGCATTATAATATCCTTTGTTTTATTTTCCATTCCTTTCCTTATGATACCTTGCATTCTATTTGCTCTCTTGGCCGCTGCTGCACACTGGGCCGAGGGTTTTAACATGTTATCCACAATGACGCCTATATCTTTTTCCTGGGTGATGGTTCCTAATGTGGAACCTTGCATCGTGTAACCATAGTTTGGGTTGTTCTTCCCTAGGTGCATAACTTTGCACTTGTCCACATTAAATTTCATCTGCCATTTTGATGCCCAGTCTTCCAATTTATCAAGATCCTCTTGCAATTTTCCACAATCCTCTTGGGTTTTAACAAATTTAAATAGTTTTGTGTCATCTGCAAATTTGATAACCTAACTCATTATTCCCTTTTTTCTGGTCATTTATGAATATGTCAAAAAGCAGCGGACCCAGCACAGATCCCTGGGATACACCACTATTCACCTTTCTCCATTGGAAAATTGGCCATTTAGCCCTACCCTCTTCTTTCTATCTTTTAACCAGTTTCTGATCCACAATAGCACACTGCCTCCTATCCCATGACTCTTTAGTTTTGCCAAATGTCTCTGATGAGGGACCTTGTCAAAGGCTTTCTGAAAGTCCAAATACACTATATCAACTGACTAACGTTTGTCTACCTGTTTGTTCACACCTTCACAAAAACATAACAGATTAGTAAGACATGATCTTCCTTGTCTAAAGCCATGTTGGCTGTCTCCCATTAAGCCATGACTATCTCCATGTTCAGCAATTTTGTTCTTTATGATGGTTTCTACCATTTTTCCTGGTACTGACGTCAGGCTCACCGGTCTGTAGTTTCCCAGATCATCCCTGGAACCCTTTTTAAAAATTGGTGTTACATTCGCCATCCTCCAATCTTCAGGTATTGCATTGAGTGTCATACATTTGACACTCAGTGAAAAAGCCTGGATAGCCCCCATCTTGCTGCTGGATTGCTGTCTGCATCTAAGTTTTAAGCTTGTGTTTAGATCTTTAAGTTCTTTACTTATTAAGGGTTGCTATGGATACTTATACTAATAAAATTGTACCTAATACGTTTTAATATACCTTGTTCACCTGAAGCTTAATTAATCTCAGGTCCTTAGTGTATGACTGATTTGGATAATGAGCTGCACCTGAGAGCACCTCCTTTCCAGTTAGATGTGTAAGTACCTATAAAGCTACGATTATCCCAAGGGTGGGTGGGTGTTGGGGAGGGAGGGATGGAAATAACACGTATTAAAAGAGGGCTGCTACACAGTACCCTGTCCTGTGCTTCTGAGGTAAGCTGTGACCAACTTCCTGGGTGATTAACAGTCCTTGCTTGGATAGAAGGAGTCTTTCAAAATGGCCTTTTGACCTGCCACCTGGCGTTAACACCTATTGAAAACGTTTCACAGGTCTCTTGCCCCCTAGGTAGAAGGCCTCTTTATAAAGGTCTCTAGAAGACTTTATTTGTTGCTCAAAGAATACTGACCCTGTTTTGCCTTTTATGCTAAGCTATATTCTGATTTGATTTAAATTAAAGCTCTTTGCTGCTGCCGGGCTCTGACTTATGAAATTTAAACTAGAAGCTCTCTGCTAGGTTCTAAATTTAACCAGAAAGCTCTCTTCTGTGTTTTAAATTTAAACTAAAAGTACTTTGCTGATACTAGGCCCTGAGTGAGTATTAAATTTAAACTACATGCTCTCTGCTGGGTATGAAATCTAACCAAAAAGCTCTCTTCTGTGTTTTAAATTTAAACTTAAACTGCTGCTACTAGGCCTGACTGATTTAACAATCACACTGGGTTCACAGATTAATCAGCTTTAATCCAAAGAAGTCCCTTCAGAAAAATTTCCAGAAGTATATACTCACAATTGCAGATCTCTCTCCAGACGTAGCAGTCCCCTTTTCTAGTCCTTCAATCATTTTTTTTTTTTTACAAAATTGCTCTTTCCTGAGTGCTTAGAATGTACCATGAAGAACGATTTCTCACAAAACAGAACTGGACCTCTCATCCCACTCACCTTCTGATAGAATCTGAAAAACCTCGCTGCTAACTGAACTCCTTCACGACCTGTAGGCTGCTACTTCCAGAAACCTCTCTTGCTAGCTGCTTACCCCCTTACTTTTGTGTTTAGGGTAATTTTATAAGCAGTATTTTACATGCAAATACTGGCATGCATGTGTGAAAAAGCCTGTGGACGTGTCCAGTAGTAGAGTTTGGCTGGAATGCGGGCAGAAAAAAAGTGTAAATGATAAAGTACTACAATTTATGTGCATTCTAGAAAAATCTCTGCATGGGCATTTTCACCAGACACAGGCTTGTGACTTTAATTAACACATGTTTTCGACAGCTTATACCCCTATAAAAGTACATGTGAACCTTACTTTATAAAGTAGGCATGAAATGTGCACTTTAATCTAGGCACGCCTTAAAAAAATTACTCCACATGTGTGCAGCATGTCATCTTCCCAATTGTTCTAGAAGTTGGATAGAGTTATGTATGCTTCTATCTAATGAAAAGAACTGTTATCTATAATCAGCTACTTCTAGGCTTGTGCATTCCAAAAGGTTTTGTGCTCGTTTGACAGAATACACCTGCTTGGATAGTGTTCGGGAGCTGAAATGTTAATGCATTGTCCCACTTGTCCCCATTAAAGTCTATGGGGAAAGTTATTTTACAATTGAACAGTGAGGCTTGCCATCTATTTCCAATCCAACCTACTTGAAACTTAATGGCAGGCATTTCTAACAGTACTACACGTCATCAAGAGCATCACAAATCAAAAGAGGGGCAAAGAGTGGCAGGATGAGGACCAGAAACTGCCATCAGAAAGGCTAAACAGTACAAAGGGCACAATGAACACTTTAAGATAGTGAAAGAGTAAAGCGGCACTACAATTAATGGAAGCACACCAAGGCACTTTGAGAGGAGTAACATGGCACCAACATTGACAGGAAGATTCCAATGCATAGGCAGAGGAGTAAAGTGACAACAAAACTCTTCGGATGACCCCAAGGCAACGTGAATAGGTTAAAGCACAATATCTGGAAGAGGACCAATATGGAACCAAGAATGGCTGGAAGGCTCTAAAGCATGTAACGAGAGCCAACACAGCAGCAAGACAGCCTGAAAGATCCTAAGACACTAGAAGAGAACCAAGACAGCATCAAGATCAGCTGGAATGCCCTATTTATGGAATTTCTAGCTGGATAATGTAAGTGTTGAGAAGAACTATCTGAACTTTAGGTAACTTAGATGTTTACTGGTGATGGGAAGATAGGCCTGGTTATGCTGGATCCGTGTTGGGAAGTTGGGGATATACAGTTGTGGTGAACGTTATTGGCACCCTTGTATTTTAGGTATGTTGTGTACAAAATCTTGAGAAATAATTGGATATATTCCAACTGTATGTCGTCATAATATTTTAATAATATGTTCAAAGGTATAAAAAATGTCTGTGCAACTCAGATGTAGTAATTTCTGAGAAAAAAACCCAAAATATGACCTGGACAGGATTAATGGCACCCTTCATTAATATTTGGTTGCACAGCCCTTGGCAGTGATGACAGCCTCCAAACATTTCTTGTAGCCATCTATAAGTTTCGTACATCTGTCTGCTGGTAGTTTCTTCCACTCTTCAACTGTGATTCGTTCCAGCTCATGAATGTTTCAAGGATTCTTTTTACCAATGGCAGATTTCAGCTCTTTTCAAAGGTTCTTGATTGGATTGAGCGTTTGAATGTATATTTTGGGTCATTGTCCTGCTGGACCCAGACCTAGCTTTCTGATACTAGGAAGCACATTTTACTCCAAAATATCTTGGTAGTCCTCTGATTTCATGATTCCTTTAATACGTTCCAAGCCTCCAGTTCCTGAGGCAGCAATACAGCCCGACAACATTATGGAACTTCCACCATATTTAACTATAGGAAAGGTGTTTTTTTTTTCCTTATAAGCTTCATTTCTTCACCTGTAAATGTATCTATCGCTGGTCTGCATTGCCAAAAAGCTTGTTTGGTTTCATCTTACACAGAACATTTTCCCAGGAGGATTGTGGTTTCTCAAGGTGGATTTGGGCAAAGATCAGGCATGCCTTTTTATGTCTGTCTTTGAACAGTGGGGTCCTCTTTCGCATTTGCTCATGAAATCCTTCTTTGTTTAGTGTGTGGCATATGGTGCGGGTTGAAACCATCACTCCAGATTGCTCCAGATCAGCCTTAAACTCTTTGGATGTTTGTATGTGGTGTTTTTCCAACAGTTCACAGCAACCTTTGAAGATTTCTTGGATTAATTTTCCTCTTCCCACCACATCCTGGGAGGTTCTTGACAGTTTCATGAGCAGAAAATGTCTTAACATTGTGAACTGTAGACAGAGGAATCCCAAGTTCTTTGGAGATGGTCTTGTACCCCTTTGAAGTTTGATGTTTGGTAATAATGGCTTTTCTGATGGTCTGAGACAGCTTTCTTGTCTTCACCACTGTGAAAATGGAACAGGGAGTGAATGTGGCCATTTTAAACATTAGGGCCATCATTCATTGGCTGATTCAAGTCATGTGAGTACTGACAATTTAGCACATTTGCATCTAATTTTACTGCAATGAGAATGTGGTTCTTCTGTTCAAACTGATTTGAATTGTTTATGAGTGCCAATAATCATGTCCTGGCAAGGTCCCAGTTTTTATACTATTTCCTTTTTTTAATTGGACTTCTTTTATTTGACTCTTTTGTGTGTCAAATATGTGTGCATAGCCATTTCACTGGCTACTTTCTTTTAGGAAATATTGGACATTAAGGGTTTGAACTGCAAGGGTGCCAGTAGTGTTGACCACAACTGTATTGTGGATCTTGGGTTTATGTTTTACCTGTTTTTTTATTGTAAGCCATTCTAGGGTCTAAATTGACTGTGAGTAGGATATCAAGAACCAGTGACTGAATAAATTAAACACCTCTAGAGTACCAGCACAACAGCAAAATTGACAAGGTCCTGAAACACCCACATAGGAAGAGCGCTTTGACTGTAAAGCCCTAAAATGCACTTAGAAAAGCACCTCAATTGGCTGTAAGGCCCAAAACCATTCCGAGGGGACCAGCACAGCACCAGCTGAAAGGTTGTACAATATACTAGGAGGACCAGCATGGAACCTCGATCAACTGTAAAGCTCTAAAACATGCCAAGGGGACCAGTATAATACCCAGATTGGCTGTAATATCCTAAAACATGCTAAGGAGTTTAGCACAGCACCCAGATCACCTGCAAGGTGTTAAAACAACAGAGGAGAGCAAACACAACAGCAGAAAAGGTCCAGGAATGGGGTGAGTTCAGGTAAGCTGGGTGCCCATAAGTTAGAGTCCAGGTATTGAGGACTTCGGTTCTAGCATAGGAACCTTAAGAACAGAGGAAGATCGCTCGTGGGTGAAAGAAACATTCATGGACTGCTCAGATCTTGTGCTAAAAGACTTAAAATAAGAAGATATACTATGATGAAGGTGGAAATGGGGCTGCAGCACTGGCAGTGACAGCCCAGAAGAGTTCCAAAGTCACTGAAGATCTACAAGGCCAAATCTACCATACCATATCAGCATACACTTCCAAAACTCATACAATAAGGGGCCTACTCAGAAAAAAGCAGCACTATAAACATTTC
This sequence comes from Ichthyophis bannanicus, assembly GCA_033557465.1. Taxonomy (NCBI): domain Eukaryota; kingdom Metazoa; phylum Chordata; class Amphibia; order Gymnophiona; family Ichthyophiidae; genus Ichthyophis; species Ichthyophis bannanicus. The sequence continues at coordinate 926,990,917 of CM066034.1, forward strand.
AATGGGCCCCAAAACATCCATACACCTATTTGAAGAATGGTCTAGAATTTGGCAGCTGGGATTTAATGTTAAAAAATGTAAGGTCATGCATTTGGACTGCATTGATTGGGACTACATGTACCTGGTTTTAGAGGGTATGAGTATCACAGGATTTTTTGCGGATGTGGTTTGCCTCCTATATTCAGATCCTTGTGGGAGAGCCCTAGTTAATGGTTCCTTGACAACTGATTTTCCCCTTCAGCGTGGTATGCATCAGGGATGTCCTTTGCCCCCCCTACTTTTTGTACTTACGCTGGAGCCTCTTCTGGTGTGCATCCCCAGTTGATCGGTGCTCAGTTTGGCATGGAAGTATTCTAAGTGACTGCTTTGGACGATGACCTTTTACTACTGCACCTACTGAACATTTATGTAGTGCTACAAGATTTATGCAGTATTGCACAGATGTAAAAGGCTCCCTACTCATCAGAGCTTACAATCTAGTCAAGGCAGACAACACAGTAGCTGTAGACATGGGATACAGCTAGGGGGAATGGTAAGGAAACACAAAGGAGATCAGGTGAGTCAAGATCCGAAAGTGGCATCTAAGAGGTGAGTTTTCAGTCTGGATTTGAAAAGGGTCAGAGAAGGCGCCTGACATACAGACTCGTAAAAGTAGCAAGGTGAAAGGCGTGAAGTCTGGAGTTAGCAATAGAAGAGAAGGGCACAGATAGAAATGATTTGCCATAAGAGTGGAGTTCCCGAGGAGGGGTATAGGGAGAGATAAGAGAGGAAAGGTAGTGAGGATCTGCAGAGTGAATGCACTTATAGATCAGCAGGAGAAGTTTGAACTGGATGCGGAAACGGACAGGGAGCCAATGAAGTGACTTGAGAAGAGGGGTCTACTTGGCGCATCCTAAGACCATTCTTCCCCTTCTATTGGAAGAATTTGCAGCATTTGGTGGTTTTCCGGGCTGGCTCAACCTGGATAAATCTCAGGCCCTTCTGTTGCAGGCCGTGGGGTGTGATAGTTGGGCTGACTCCTTTCCTCTCAAGTGGGCTGAAGGGACATTTAAGTACCTGAGGATTCAGCTCCCTGCTGATCCCAGTAAGCTGTATGGGTTGATCATTGCAATACTTCTTTCTGATCTGCAAGCTCGTGTATCCAAATGGTGGGATCTTCTGCTCTCCCTGAGGGAGAGGGGGCAGATTTCTCTTTTCAAAGTGATCCTTTTCCCTTGGTGGCTGTATGTTCTTCAGGTGCTACTGATCACCCTTCGTAGGCAGGACTTGCGCCTCTTCAAGCATTCCCTTAATGTGTTCCTGTGGTGGGGGAAGCAGCCCTGGATACGTCTATGTGTTCTGTAATGGCTTTTGGACCATGGGGGTATGGAGGTTCCTGTTCTTGCCCAATATAATGCTGCTTGCCTGCTGCAGAACATTCAGGACTGGTTAGAGGGGACATCGGATTATACCCCTCTCAAAATGGAATGGAAGGTGGAGACTCCTTTGGTGCTGCGCTACCTCCTTCATGATCCTATTACGGTTATCTTGCGTACTTTGCAGGTGCATGTGGTATTTCACTCAATGAAGTGGGAGTGGAAGATGGTCTATCGTAGATGTCAGTGTAACTTTTGCGCCACTCCTTTTCTCCCATTATATGGTAATGGTGTGTTTCGCCCGGGGCTAAAGGGAAAAACCTGTCATTGATGGGAAGAAAAAGGTATAACAGGAGTGGATCAGGTGATGAATGAGGACTGCTTCCCCCAGACTTTCCTGAGTTGCAACACTGGTTTGGCCTCACCTTGTTGGATGTTTTTCAGTGCAAGCAGGTGCGTAGCCATCTTCGCAGCCTCTTGGGAAGTAACCTTCAAGGGAATGTCTGCATCCATTTGGAAGAATTGTTGCACTCTGGGGGTGTGGATAGGGCACGGATAATGGTATTGCATTGAGCTTACTTGGAGCTTGAGGATACTTCTTCCGAGGTGGGGTTAGTTGATACGTGGAGGGCTGACCTAGGACTTCACCTTGAGGGTTCTGATGTTTCAAATCTTTTTGGACTGTGCCTGTGTCGAACTGTTGTGTGAAATATCGAGATTTGCAGTATAAAATACTACGCTGTGTCCACTTTGCCCCTCATCGAGCTTATAAGGCTGGATGCAGCTCATCCTCTGGGTGTCCCCGTTGTGGATGCCCTCGGGCCACCCTTGGACATATGTTTTGGGGCTGCCCAGTGATTGCACATTTCTGAGACCATCTTCACCAATATTTAAGTACTGTGTTGCAAGCGTGGGTATCCCTATTGCCTCAGGTAATGATGTTGGGTTTGGTTTCCCACTTGGAGAACCTTGAGTGTGTGCAGTGTGGCTGGGCGGGGCATACTTTGCTTGTTGCATGGAGGATTAATTGGCTCTCTACTGAAGGGCCCTCAAATTGTGTGTGGCACAACAAAGTGCATAGTCAATTGGCTCTGGAGCCTGTGGGGGATTGTGCACGCAGATTCTGTCAGACTGAGGCCCTTATAGCCAGTCTTTATCAATGCGAGCATACTCTTTAACTGATTTTTGTCGGCAGTTGACCCTTCTTTCTTTTTGTGCCTCTTGAGGCTGTTGGATGGCCCTGCGCACAGACTCCAGGGACTAGGAGGGTGGTGAGGTTGAGGGGGAGAGGGGTCTGCAACTCTGGGAATAGCTTGCTTTGCTGTTTGCATCCTGTGCTGGTGTCCATGTACAGTTGATGCTCTATAGCCCCCTCCCTTTGAGGGGCATAGTGGTTGGGCTGGGCCCCTTGGTCTAATGACACCTTATTGGGGGGGGGGGGGGATGGTGTAAAAAATTTGGAAAATTTGCAGCATGTGTCAGCCCTTCATGCTATGGTATGACTGCACTATGTATATTTGTTTCTTTCATGCTGCCTGTTCTTGTTTATTACGGCTGTCTCATTTATGTATTTTGATATTGCTTGCACTGTTTGGGTTGGGCACAGCATGCACTTGTATTTCTCATATCAATAAAAATGTTTTGAACATAAAAGGGATCTGCCAGAGGAGAGGAATTCCGATAGGAGGTGTGTAGGGAGTGATAATAGAGGAAAGGTAGTGAGGAGCTGCAGAATGAATACACTTATAAGTCAGTAGGAGAAGTTTTAATTGAATGCACAAACAGATAGGGAGCCAGTGAAGTGGCTTGAGAAGAGGGGTTATGTGAGCATAGCGAGACTGGTGGAAGATTAGCCGTGTGACTGAGTTTTGAACAGATTGAAGGGGAGAGAGATGATTCTGTGGGAGACCGGAAAGCAGTAGGTTGCAATATTTTATATGGGAGGTGACTAGGGCGTGGATAAGGGTCTTAGTAGTGTGTTCAGAAAGGAAGAGATTAATTTTACTGATGTGTTATAGAGGGAAAAACAGCAGGTTTTAGCTCTGTTGCATTTGTTCAGAGAAGGAGAGAGAAGAATAAAAGATGACCCCCACGGTTGAGAGCTGAAGAAACAAGAAGTAGACTGTTATCCACAGAGATAAAGAAAGGAGGAAGGGGGAGGTGGCTTTAAGGGGAAAGATAAGGAGATCTATTTTCGCTATGTTCGATTTCATATGGCAGTGGGACATCCAGGCAGCAATGTCAGATAAGTAGGCTGAGATATAGGCCTGGATTTCTGGAGAGATTTCAGGTATAGAGAGGTAAATTAGAGTCATTGGCATAAAGATGACACTGAAAACCATGGGAGGAGAGGAGTGCACCAAGGGACTGAGCGTAGAGAGAGAAAAGGAGAGGTCCCAGGAGAGAGCCTTGAGGTACACTGACTGAGAGTGGGATGGGGTATAGGAGGATCCATCAGAACATACACTAAAGGTATACACTCCTTGATACCTTGTTCTCTCTCAGTTTTAAGGACCATCTTCTAGCCTGTTTTTCTTCTTATCTCTCCCATCATATTTAACAGGTTTTATATACTGCTTTGACTGAAATGATAAAGCAATATATAAAACCTGTTAAATAAATAAAGATGCAATGGGAGAGCTAAGAAGAAAAACAGGCTAGAACAGGGTCCTTAAAACTGAGGGAGAACAAGGTATCAAGGAGAATGTTGTGATCAACAGTTTCAAAAGCAGCAGAGAGGTCAAGAAGAATGAAGGGTAAGTAAAGGCCCTTGGATTTGACAAGTAACAAGTCATTAGAGACTTTGGCAAGAGCAGTTTCTGTAGAATGTAGAGGATGAAAGCCAGATTGCAGTGGATCCAGAAGACCTTGAGGGGGCAGAAAGTCCAGACAACGGTGGTGAATCACATATTCAAGGGGTTTATAAGCAAAAGGGAGGAGGGATATGGGCCTATAATTAGAAGGACAAGTAGGGTCTATAGAAGGTTTCTTGAGGAGGGGTGTAACCACAGCATGTATGAAGGCTGCAGGAACAGTTTGAATGGAAAGCAATAGGTTGAGGATATGACAGATGGAAGGAATGATAGTGGAAGAGAGAGCGCTTAGTAGACAGGTGGGAACTGGATCAGAGGAACAGGTAGTAAGTTTTGAGAAGGAGAGAAGGTGAGCAATTTCCTCCTCAGTGATTTTAGAAAAGGAAGAAAGAGTGTCAGAGGCTGAGGAAAGGATTTGGGAGTAAAGAAGGGGAAGGGGGGGGGGTGAAGGTGACCCTGTGGAAAACTCGACTAATCTTGTGGACTTTATCATGGAAATAGCCAGAGTCTGGGTGGGAAGGGAAGGATGGACTGGAGCCGAAGGCACCTTGAGAAGAGAGTTGAATGTAGCAAAGAGGTGGTTAGGGACAGAGTTAAGTGAATTAGTCAGGTGAACATAATACTCTTGCTTGGCAAGAGCTATGGCTGACTGGAATGAGGTTATCATGAATTTGAAATGCAGGAAATCAGCAAGAGTACAGAATTTAAGCCAGAGGAGCTCAGTTGAGTGGGCACAGGAACAAAGGTAACGGGTTTTAGAGGACAGCCAGGGTTGAGGTACAGTATATCTCATAGAGCAAGGAACATGAGGAGCGAGTGCATCCAGAGCATAGGAAAGTATAGTGCTGTGAGAAGACATGGCCTCATCGACACATTCAGATGACATAATGGAGGAAAATGGCAATGACAAAGCGGTATAAAAATGATTAAATAAATAAAAAATGATGAGACAGCAGTGGAGAGTGCTGAAGGGCCGACAGAATGAAGATTCCTAAACATGTTGGTGAAGATTGTGTGAGACCAAAGTGGGGGGTGGTTAAGAGTGAAGGTTAGTAAGTGATAGTCAGATAAGGGAAGGACTGAAGTGGAGAGGTTTTGAGGGCAAGCAATTGGAGAAGAAAGTCAGGTCAAAGCAGTGACCATGCTCATGAGTAGGGGCAACAGAGCCCAGATGGAGGTTGAAAGAGGATGTTAGGGAAAGGAGCTTTAAGATATAACGGTCAGAGAGGTCATCAACATGAATGTTGAAATCTCCAAGAATAGGGGAAGGGGAAGATGCATCCAGAAAGAAGGAGAGCCAGGAGTCAAAGTAAATGAGAAAGGTAGAAGTGGACTTGTCAGGGAGTTGATAAATGACAGCTATCCAGAGAGGTAGTGGAGTTAATAGGCGGATGGAGTGAACTCCAAATGAAGAAGAGGAGAGAGATTGATGCAGAGTGAAGGGTTGAAATTGGCAGGAGTGAGAGAGTAGAAGCCCAACACCACCACCACGGCCAGTGGGTCAAGGAGCATGGGAGAATAGTTAGCCTCCATGAGAGAGGGCAGCAACTCAAGCAGAGTCTTCAGGGAGAAGCCAAGTTTTGGTGAAAGCAAGAAGATGCAGAGAATTGGAGATAAAGAGGTCATGAATGAAGGCTAGCTTATTGGAGACAGAGCATGCAGTCAATAAGGCATATAAGAAAGGGAGGGAAGAGAAATTTGAATAAGATTTGAGGGGTTGCATGTTGATCTGCCTTGAGAGTGTGAAAATCTAGGGGGGCCAGGGTTGGGATTGATATCGCTTGTTGAGAGAAGGAGAAGGAGCAGAAGAGTACATGGGAGACAGCATGACAGTGATGAAGATGAGGTTCTTTCAGAGAGAGTGGAGATGGCTGTATGAGAGTTAGAAAATGGTGAAGATCTAGAGCAGATGATAAGGGTAGAAGACAAAATGGCAGGAGAGGTGAGGGTGGTAAGGACTAGAGATCTGGGGATGTTGGAATGAGGGGAAAAGATTAGGGAGAGTCAACATAAAGAAGAGAAGGTGATATGGAACAATGGGAATAGGAGGGGTGAAGAGAAAATAAACTAAAGAAGATGTTATATGGGGAAGCAGGAGAAAAAGTACCAGAGGGGTGGGGTGCATCTGAGAGTAGTGATGCTAATGATCCTAAGAAGGTTATATGAGGCAGCTAAGCCATAGGGGGGGTGTGGGAGGGAAAGAAAGTCAGACGTTGAGGAGGGAGGATACCACGTAAAGTGCTGCAGAGAGAAAATTGCAGTAGTGTGCAGAAAGCACACGCACAAGAATAAATACTAACAAACAATCTAAAAGCTCTGAACAAGCAGAGTAGGAGTCAGTTAAAGGAAAAATAAAGCTACCACAAAGCTGAAGTAGAGTGCTTTAACAGGGGTTTTGATGTACAGAGAGAAAACATAAGAACATAAGATATGCCATACTGGGTCAGACCAAGGTCCATCAAGCCCAGTATTCTGTTTCCAACAGTGGCCAATCTAGGTCATATGTACCTAGCAGTTTCCCCAAGAGACACAAGTTCCACAATGCTTGTACTGGGTCAAGCATTGATATCTTCGGTCACTTCTTAATAATGGTTTATGGCCCTTTCCTCCAGGAACTTGTCCAAACCTTTTTTAAACCCAGCTACACTAACAGCCTTTACTACATCCTCCGGTAACAAATTCCATCCTGCTGAATGATTCTGCAGTGGGCAAATGTGCAGGAAATGTTTGGGGGGTAGAGGAATATATATATGTGTGGTGGTGGTGGGGGGGACAGAGATATGTTGACGATGTATGTGAGTTTAGGTGGGTAGGGGTTTATATGGGGTGGGGTGGGTTTTTTTTGGAAGCATAGTTCTGTGCACTCAGGCCCAATTTGGAGTCTGTGACCATACAACATGCCACATACAAGGCGACACTACCAGACTGGTGCCCTCTTCCCCCTTCGAGCCTTTTCCCATCATGTAGACAGGGGAAAGAGAGAGCGAATCAGCTGAACAGAAGGTGGGGACAAAAAGAGAAATAGGGATGCTACTCTGGAGCTGCCCTTACTACTTAAGGAAGGAGCACCGTGTTGGAGTTTGATACAGCTGAAGGACAGCTGCTCCTATAGGTGCGTTAGGACCTATAGGGGTGGATGGATGACTCGGAAAGAGCTGCATCCATTACTTTCCCTTTCTCTGGGTGGGGGGGGGGGGTGTATGGGAGATGGTTTTGAAGATGTTTTTGGGTGCCAAGCCATCTTCTTCAGGTATATTTTCCGGTTTCTGCCTGCCTGTGTTGCTCTGTGCCAACTGCTAGAAGGAAGTATGTAGGGTAGGGGGAGCCTTGTCAGCATTCTGCGGCCTCTTTCCTCACAGAAAGCAATGGGAGATACTTTTGGAATACTGACCCCATGTTTCTGGTTTTCAAAGTCATCTGAGATGCATGCCAGACTTGATGAATGTATGTCCTTTTCTGAGAGTTATTGTGTTATGGACAAATAGATGAATGCATGAACAGACAGACATTGATCCCTTTTATATAAGTCTTTCAATAATTATGTATGTTAAAAAAGCATAGAAAGTACCAGAATGTTTGAACTTACAAGACATTTGATTGGCTGGACTTTCCAAATACTTCATTGTTGGTTTATAAGTTTCTTCTCTAATCTGTAATTGGATGATAGGTTGAGTCACAAACAAGAAAGACCTGTATAAGACCTTGGGAAGTCAGGAGGCTTAAAAACACGCTGTAAAGCTGCAAGACTTATTTTGCTTTAAAGTGAAAGGAATGGCTCTCTCACAGCACTTAAAAATGACATGTTTCATTCTTGAAGGACCATCCCACAATACAGCCTGCTCTATGGGGCTCATTTTATAAGGGAAGCATTGAAAATATTGTGCTAAAGTTTCTATTTTAAAGGAGAAATTCATGTGAGCGGGCACTTATACATGTGTTTTAGACAGTTGCTTAAGTCCCATTGTGTGTACTGTCAGTTTGAGGGTGCACAGGGGCAAAACTTGGGAGGAGCATAGGTGGGACTTACACGTAAATTTGCTTAAATTTACTCATGTGTTTCTGTCCATTCTAAGCACGGGCATTTATGCCTGCTGTATAGCAAATGTAACTGCTGTGACTAGATTGAGGTGTGACTTTATGCTCCTATTTTATAAAGTAATGTGTGTGCATACTTCACCTTATAAAACACATCCCAAGCACACATTTGGCAACCTACATTAACTGTGAGGGGGTTTATAAAGTTACCTTCCATATGTGGAATTATGAAGTTTAATTATGGTTGACTGAAGGCAGACCACAGTTTAGAACAATTACTCGCAAGGTCACCATGATCTGATGGCACTTAACAACAAAAAACCCCAACATTGCACGCTTTTCTAATCATAATAATAAAATTTATGGAGCTGAGAAAGTTTTCCTTTTATTCTTTCCAATCCAGTGGAAGCTGGAAACAATTATACAAAAAGAGTTGAGAAATGTCTGTCTGGCAAGGGGCAAACTAATGCTCTGAAAATTAAATGGAATGGAATGGGATGAAACTTGACAAGGGGAAAAGCCAGGGAAAAATGACATCAAGTTTGAAAATAGGCCACATCACACCAGGGTTCCAGAGAAATAAGTCCCTCCAAAAGAAAATAACCCGATGCATTTCTATGGGAGAAGGCCAGCTTCTGCAGCATAGACACTTACATACAGTGAAACACAGATACTGATAATATATATAGCGTGACCATCATAGGCCTCCAGTCTACTTAACAGTATCAATGGATCTGAATACATGAAAAGTGTCACAGTATGAAAGTAAATGGGCAGAGTCTGTATCTATTATTAAACTAGGACAGGCATTCCGATAAACAGAAGGCATGGAGAAGAGTACACCAGTATATACAGGAAAGGAAGCGACAGAATTTGCAAAACAAGAGAAAAATACTATTCAAAGATTGGCAAATGAGGATCAAGAAGTGGCAAATTCATAAATACAGTGAGAAATACAAAGCATTACTCCAGGAGCCATTTATTGATTAAACAAGGATACATGAATAGTTAAGGAGAGGCAAAATGAAACCTAAGGATAAGAGATTGATAGCTGCACCCCAGGACGATGGGTTACGGAGGAGATGGATCAAAGCAAGCATAGAGAAAACAGGTAAAAGAGACATATGCAGATTCTGTAAGAAAGAGCTGGAAACGGTTACTCACCTTGTAGCTGGCTGTGAAATTCTGATAGCAAAAGATTTCTATACAGAAAGACACAATAAGGTGGCAGGTCTCATCCACTGGAAACTTTGTAAACACTACAACATTGCTGTACCAGACATGGGCTGGGATCATGACCCTGAGAGAATTATGGAGAATGAAGAATTTCTGTTCTGACGGACAACAAACTGGATGCGAGGAAACCTGACATAGCGGTAAAAGAGAAAAACACCAGAACTGCATTGATAATAGAGGTATCGGTTCCAAGTGATTATTCTGTGAATTGTGTGGAGAGGGAGAAGATCCTGAAGTACCAAGAAATGCAGTCAGAGACTAAGAAAATGTGGTAGAGAGATGCAGAAATATTTCCCATCGTCTTGGGAGCCACAGGCCTGATAAAGAAGAACGTCAGTCATATCTTGACAAACTACTCATACATGTTATGTCTTATAAACTCCAGAAGGAAGCTCTCTTTGGCATGATGCAAGTACTATAGTGAGTGTTAGCAGTAAATTTGAGAGACTGAAATCACATACCCTGACTTAGGTTCATGACTGTCATGGTATGCACAAAACTAATATATACACACACACAACCACCTAAAGGGTATAGATAATCATAAAAGGGCGGTGGGATTAGCAGCCGTTGGAATTATCGAAGTGCTTTTGTCACTCTGTTTAAAATATTAATGGTGTAATTTTATTTGGGCACAACGTCGGATCCCTGAAGAAGCCCGGTAGGGTGAAACAAGAGCTTTTGTCGGATCTTGACACGTTCTTGCCGTCCGATTCTGCGTATGGTGTTACCTGACTGGTAGCGAGTTTGCTAAAAGCGGCACACCAGGAAGCGTTGAGAAGTTGCATGAAGAACAGATTGTTCAGATAAGTAATCTATTGCTACAAGGTTTAACGATTATATTCAGCCTTGTGACGTGATTTTCCTTTTTGTTCAAATTTGCAGATACGTACTGGTTGCTGTAAGAGATACAATGTTATAAACAGGAGGAATTTCACCTCAAATCACGTTTGTTCAAAGAAAATGATACACTTTAGTTATTGAGAAATTTTATTTAAAAAAAAGTTGTCTAAAGAGAATCCTTTAAAAGTACTTTTTTAGGATAAAATTTGTTAATATATTGTTAATTAAAGGAATAGGTAGGTAGGGTAAGGCCCATGATGTGGAAGTTCTACAGCTCTGTCCTAGGGTGATACTGTTCACCGATGATTGGTACGAGCGACAACTGAGGCCTTTTTACCTTTTATTATAAATTTAGAGTACTGTTTGGAAGAAAGTAAGGAAGTAGGACAAGTGGTGTTAAAGGGTGGTGCTATAATTTATGATGATGCACAAAACTAATCCATTTGGAGAAATTGCCCCCATGTGAAACATAATAGTTTGGGACTTTTTCCTTTCAAACTGCCTCTCCCTGTTTTCAGCTCTCCCCAAACCCCAAACTGCCCCCACCACCAAAGCTACCCCAAGCAATTTCCACCTTGACCCCAAAACATATTCCTGCAACTCCACCACCACCCCACAAACTGCCCCTACCTCCAAAATCTACTTCGCAGGACTGCTATACTACCTTGCTAACTGGTCTGCCCCAAAAAATGACCTCCCTGCAACTGCCCCACCACGCTGTTAACTGCCACCACTCCCTGCAACTATCCCTTCCCAAAATATAACCCCCAATGCACTCTCATTCTACAAACTGTCTTCACCCTAAAAACCAATCCCCATAACTGGCCCACCACCTTGCAAAGTGTCCCACCCCCCAAAAGATCTCCTGGGGACCATCTTAAAAGGGCCAGAGGTTTTTTTAATAGTTGCACCTATTCCCTGCCAACTGCCAACAAAGATCCCCTGATCAGATTTTTCCTATATAGACATCCCACTGCCCCCTTCCCCCTGCCCAAAAAGACCCTCGCTCAGACCTACTGGGCTTTATTTGGCAGCTTGACCTCTAGTGGTAGTACCATGAGACTACCACTAGGGGTAGAGCTGCCATTTTGAGCCTGGGCAGCAACATGTTGGGAGTGACTAGGGATCACCTCCCCTGGTACTAGACATCAGGGATAGGCCTAGTAGATCCAGGGATGTCTTTGTTGGTGGGGGAGGGGAGAGAAGGATCATGGTTAAGCTATTAGAAAACTTCTGGCTCCTTTAAGATAGCCCTGGGAGCTTCAGGCCACAAGTACACAGCCTGACCCTCCCAAGTAAGAACAATAATGCCAACTTGGAGCTGGAATTACATTTCCACAAATAATGTAGCTTTAAAAGCTGTGTGACTGGATTTACATATTTATGAGGTGCTTTGCAAACATTTGTATGATTTGCATATCATTATTATTTAACTTGCGTTGTGGTAAAAGAGCCTGCACAATTCTCCCATTTCATCCTCTTTATTTGGCAAATATTGTGCAATTTTCTTTAACACACATTAAATGCAAAACAAATCAAAGTTTACTGAAGATGAAACATTAAATTTCAGCAGTTCAAAGGGGGTTAATTGCTTTTGCAAGAATTCAATAGTCCAAAAACACAAAACTACACTGTTCAAGGATCAAAAGACGAAAATTACATCATACAGCTTCTCATGCTACTTTAGTGAAGATTCAGGGAAACTTGGACTTCCCTTGGCTACCCCCTAGATCTCATTCTCCCTTATAACCCTGGCTTGAACCTATGGAAAACTCCTTTCACACAAACAAAATGTACAAGTAACTGATTGCAGGCTTCAGCCTCTGCATAGGCTGCTGTGTGGCAGAGAATGGGGACAAAAGTCTTTTCAAGCACTCTTGACCTGTGACTCCCTCCTGGATAGGGTTGCCAACTGGCTCCAGATGCGCCCGACACACTTGATCCAGTCCTAGGTTTACCCCACTGCATGCAGGGACATGTAGTTCTCATTTTTCCAATGCACTCCATAAGAAAAGCAAGACTACATGTCCCTGCATGCAATGGGGTAAACCCAGGACTGGATCAAGCCAGTCGGGCGCATCTGGAGCCAGTTGGCAACCCTACTCCTGGATGCCATCCAGGTGATTGAGAGAGCAACGCCACTCCATGGAAAGAAAAGACAATGGGGGGTGGGGCATATTCAGGGGCAGCAGCTAGCATGATTAAGGCGGCTGGCTGTCACTGCCTTAAATAATGCCCAGATGTTCAATGCTGGGGCCATATCCGGCTAGCGGCATTAGATATCCAAGTTGCCTGGACAGTGAATTCAGGCAGAAGCGATATTGAGTCACTGGCTGGATAGCTGAACCAGTTGAAGGTAAACCAATTTTTTTTTGCCTAACTAGCCGGTTAGGATTAACCAGCCAGTAGCTCAATATCACTGCTGACTGGCTAACCCTGGGTGGCACCCCCGCTCCACATCCAGAACACCCCAATGCTAAGTGATTAGTGACAGGGCGTTCGGCAGCTCTAAAAGGGGATATTCAGAGGCTCAAACAGTGTATGTGCTGCTGACTATCCTCAGAGAGAGTAACGTGGTGATCAGGACTGCCAACCACACTCCCCTCCCTCTGAATAAATCCCTTCCTGCAGCATCCAACTTTCACTCCTTCTGCCTCCTGATCACAGCCATCGACTCCCTTAGTGATTCATGGACACCACACATCACGCACGATAGCTGCATTCCCATGGAATCTCCTATTGCTAAAATTTTACTTTCTTTTCTCTGTGATGAAGCCTAAAAGGTTTACAGGAAAAAGAAACATAGTCAACCTTCCAGTGCTGATCGTGAATGTCCAAACTTTGCTTGATGGTGACTCCCTATGAATATCTCCGATACAGATGCATGTTGCGTCTGCAGGGATAGTTGGGAGCGAAGACAGTGCCCCATGCAATCATCCGAGTTCTCGAAACTAGGAAAGGTTTGATGTGTCTGTCTCTCTAGACACGCCAAGAAAAATATGGACAGTTTGTCCAAGGAACTTTTTCTGGCTATCTTCAATCTCCACTGAAAGATCCACTTCACTGACCTTGCTTTTATATCCAAAAATCTTGACTCTTCTTATGTTTGACCCATTTTACCATAGGTCTTAAGTGATTACTAGAAATTATAGGGTCAATAGAACTTATCCATCTAATTCAGACCACTGTATATACTTGGTTAAGATTAACATCCGGTTAACTTTAGGATAGGTATTAGCTTCTGCAGTTAATTTTAACTGGATAGTGCTAATATTCAGCACCATCCAGTTAGGCAGGGAGGGCAGATAGGTGCATATGTTGCACCTCTTTTGTAAAGGTGACTTTTATACTAGGGAAAGTAGGCACACACCTGTTCTGAGGCAAGTATAATTGTGTATATGTCAGTAAGAATCAACACATATGCACCTAATTTATAATATGCAAGCATATGTATTGATTTCTCCCCCACTCTGCTTATTCTCCATCCCTAAGAACAACTACATGTACATCACACAAACGTATGTACTCTGTGATACCATATATTTTTCTGCACATATACCACTGGACAATTATATAAGAGCCTACTTATGCCTGTAGGAAACTGTTCTACATACATAAGTTGCTTATAGGCTTACTCACAGAAGGGCAGAAAATTATACTTGCTATGTTAGTCCACTTGGATATGTGTGAATAAAGGTCAACAAATAAGTTGTAAGCAATACCTTTTTCTTGGGTTAACAATATATTTCTTGACAAACTTTCGAGAGCTATACTCTCTTCACCAAGATTAAGAACATAAGATATGCCATACTGGGTCAGACCAAGGTCCATCAAGCCCAGTATCCTGTTTCCAACAGTGGCCAAACTAGATCAGAAGTACCTAGCAGTTTCCCCAGAAGACACAGGTTCCAGAATGCTTGTATTGGGTCAAGCATTGATATCCTGGGTCCCTTTTTAATAATGATTTATGGACCTTTCCTCCAGGAACTTGTCCAAACTTTTTTTAAACACAGCTACACTAACATCCTTTACTACATCCTCAAGTAACAAATTCCAGAGTTTGATTACACGTTGAGTGAAAAAATATTTTCTCTTATTCGTCTTAAATAGTTTACCCTGTAGCTTCATTACATGTCCCCTAGTCTTTCTATATTCTGATAGTGTAAACAATCGATCTACATTTACCCGTTCCATGCCATTCATTAATTTATAGACCTCTATATTATCTCCCCTCAGCCGTCTCTTTTCCAGGTTGAAGAGCCCTAACCTTTGTGGCTTCTCTTCATAGGGGTAGCCTTCCATCCCCTTTACTATTTTGCTGGCTCTTCTCTGTACCTTTTCTAATAACGCTATATCCTTTTTAAGATACGGCGACCAGAATTGCACACAATATTCAAGGTGCGGTCGTACCATGGAATGATACAGAAGCATTATAATATCCTTTGTTTTATTTTCCATTCCTTTCCTTATGATACCTAGCATTCTATTTGCTTTCTTGGCCGCCGCTGCACACTGGGCAGAGGGTTTTAACATGTTATCCACAATTACTCCTAAATCTTTTTCCTGGGTGGTGGTTTCCAATGTGGAACCTTGCATTGTGTAACCATAGTGTGGCTTGTTCTTTCCTAGGTGCATAACTTTGCACTTGTCCACATTAAATTTCATCTGCCATTTCGATGCCCAGTCTTCCAATTTATCCAGATCCTCCTGTAGTTTTCCACAATCCTCTTGGGTTTTAACAACTTTAAACAGTTTTGTGTCGTCTGCAAATTTGATAACCTCACTTGTTATTCCCTTTTCCAGGTCATTTATGAATATGTCAAAAAGTAGCGAACCCTGTACAGATCCCTGGGGTACTCCACTATTCACCTTTTTCCATTGGGAAAATCGGCCATTTAGCCCTGCCCTCTGCTTTCTATCTTTTAACCAGTTCCCGATCCACAATAGTACACTGCCTCCTATCCCATGATCTTTTAGTTTTGCCAAAAGTCTCTGATGAGGGACCTTGTCAAAGGCTTTCTGAAGGTCCAGATACACTATATCAACTGACTCACCTTTGTCTACCTGTTAATTCACACCTTCAAAAAACATATCAGATTAGTAAGACAAGATCTTCCTTGTCTAAAGCCATGTTGGCTGTCACCCATTAGGCCATGACTATCTACATGCTGTGTAATTTTGTTCTTTATGATGGTTTCTACCATTTTCCCCGGTACTGACGTCAGGCTCACCGGTCTGTAGTTTCCCAGATCATCCCTGGAACCCTTTTTAAAAATTGGCGTTACATTGGCGTTCCTGCAATCTTCAGGTATTGCAGATGATTTTAATGAAAGTTCACAGATTGCTAATAGCAGGTCTGCAATTTCATATTTCAGTTCTTTCAACACTCTTGGATGTATACCATCCGGTCCAGGTGATTTGCTACTATTCAGTTTATCAAATAGTTGTAATATATCTTCCTGGTATAGCGATATTTCTCTCAATTCCTCTGCAGTATCACCTTTAAATACCACTTCAGTCTTGGGTAACATCCCTACATCTTCCTCAGTAAAGACCGAAGCAAAGAATTCATTCAGTCTCTCTGCTATAGCCTTGTCTCATCTTACCCCTAACCCCCTTTTACCCTTCTATCATCTAACGGTCCAATTGACTCTCTCACAGGCCTTTTACTATGAAAGTCTTTATTTCGTGTTTTTGCTTCCGTAGCAAGTTCCTTCTCCAATTCTCGCTTTGCCTGCCTTATCAATGCTTTGCATTTAACTTGCCAGTGCTTGTGTTGTTTCCAGTTTTCGTTGTTTGGCTCTTTTTTCCATTTCCCGAAAGATGCTTTTTTTGGCAGCAACAGCCTCTCTGACCTCATCTTTAAACCATGCTGGCAGTTTTTTGGACTTTCTTCCACTTTTCTTAATGCGTGGAATACAGCTGGTCTGGGCTTCCAGGATAGTATTTTTAAACAACACCCAAGCTTGATGTAAGTCTTTAACCTTTGCAACTGCTCCTTTTAGTTTTTTCTTAACTATATTCCTCATTTTATCATAGTCTCCCTTTCAAAACTTAAAAGGTAGTACTGTGGATTTCTTTACTATCCCTCCTCCACTAATGAAATCAAACGCGATCATGCTATGATCACTATTGCTAAGTGACCCCAACAACCTTATTTCTTGCACCAGATCTGGTGTTCCACTAAGGACTAGGTCCAGTATGGCTTCCCCTCTGGTCAGTTCATGAACCAGCTGCTCCAAGAAGCAGTCATTTATTTCATCTAGAAACTTTATCTCCCTAGCATGTCCTGCCGTGACACTGACCCAGTCGATACCGGGGTAATTGAAATCACCCATTATTATTACTGTGCTGTGACTTTTGTTAGCTTCCTTGATTTCTTTGAGCATTTCATCATCCATTTGTTCATTCTGGCCAGGCGGTCGATAGTACACCCCCACTGCCATCACCTTCCCCTTCATACATGGAATTTCAATCCATAGAGATTCTACAGCAGATTTTGTTTCCTGCAAAACTGTAATCCTTTCTGAGTCAATGCCCTCTCTAACATAGAGCGCAACCCCTCCACCAATTTGATCAGTTCTATCATTACGATATAGTTTGTATCCAGGTATCACAGTGTCCCACTGGTTATCCTCCTTCTACCATATCAGTGAGATTGCAATCATATCTAACCCCTCATTTAGTGCTATATATTCTAACTCTCCCATCTTATTGTTTAGACTTCTAGCATTTGCATACAAGCATTTTAGAGACTGTATTTATAAATATTAATCTGGCTATTGGTTGGCATGGGTAATTTGGAATCTTTACGCTCTGTCTGCACCATACTCAAGGGCATTTGGGCTACTTTACTCTTTTTTGGAACCTCACTACTTTTGGTAGTATCCTTCAAGGATACCTTCTTCCAAACCATGTGCTCTTGGGCGACTGTCAGCTTTCCCCTATTTTCTAGTTTAAAAGCTTCTCTATCTCCTTTTTGAAGGTTAATGCCAGCAGTCTGGTTCCATCTTGGTTAAGGTGATGCCCATCCCTTCGGAAGAGCCCCTCCTTTCCCCAGAATGTTTCCCAGTTCCTAACAAATCCAAAACCCTTATCCTTGCACCATCGTCTCATCCACGCATTGAGACTCCGGAGCTCTGCCTGCCTTTTGAGTCCTGCATGTGGAACGGGAAGCATTTCAGAGAACGCTACCCTGGAAGTTCTGGATTTCAACTTCCTACATAAAAGCTTAAATTTAGCCTCCAGAACCTCCCTACCACATTTTCCTATGTCACTGGTACCGACATGTACCAAGACAGCAGACTCCTCCCCAGCACTATCTAAGATCTTATCTAGGCGATGCGTGAGGTCTGCTACCTTTGCACCAGGCAGGCATGTTACCAGGCGATCCTCACATCCACCAGCCACCCAGCTATCTACATGCCTAATGATTGAATCACCAACTATAACAGCTGTCCTAACCCTTCCCTCATGTGCACATGGCTCTGGAGAAACGTCCTCAGTGCGAGAGGGTTTTACATCACCTGGAGGACAGGTCCTAGTTACAGGATCACGTCCTGCCACACCAGGGTGATGCTCTCCTGTTATGTGACCTCTCTCCTCCATGGCAACAGGGATGCTGCCAGACTGAAGGTGGGACTTCAGGACTATATCCCTGTAGGTTTCGTCCATGTACGTCTCTGTCTTTCTTTTGTCTTCCAGGTCTAGCCTCTAGAGAATGGACTTGTTCCCTGAGAGCAAAGAGCTCCTTGCACTTAGTGCATACGTAAGACCTCTCACCAACTGGGAGAAAATCATACATGTGACACTTAATGCAAAAGATTGGAAAGCCCCCATCTTGCTGCTGGACTGTTGTCTCCATCTTAGTTTAAAGCTTGTGTTTAGGTCTTTAAATTCTGTACTTACTAAGGGTTGGTGTAGAAGCTTATACTAATAAAGTGTATCTAATACCTCTAATATACCTTGTTCACCTGAAGCTTAATTAATCTTAGGTCCTCAATGTATGACTGATTTGGATAAAGAGCTGCACCTGAGAGCAGCCCCTTTCCTCTAAGACATGTAAGTACCTATAAAGCTACAATTACTCCAGGGGTGGGTGGGTGTTAGGGGGAGGGAGGGAGGGAAATAAGACCTATTAAAAGAGGGCTGTTACAAGGTATCTGTCCTGTACCCTCCTCAGGTGGGGGATTAGTCCCTCAGGTAGGCTAGAGCAGGAAAATATTTTTAAAATGCAGCACGTTCTGGGGACAGAGCAGGGAGAGATATTTAATTTAAAGTAAAAGTTAACCTGGCTACCACACTAAGGCCAGTTAGTTGGGAGAGGCAGGGTAAGTTATACAGCTGAGAAAGCTGAAGTGCAGAACTAAAGGGAACAGGGAGGTGAAGTAGCACACCAATAAAAACAACAAATAAATAAATAAATAGACAGCTAGAACTCACAGCAAAGTCGTCACAGGAGTTAAATATCCACCTCTCTAGCAGAGCACTGTGAGGGCACTGCTCTTCCCAGAGCAGAGAGAGGCAAACAGGATTATTAAGGGACAATGCAGTTACACTAGGTTTAAATAGTGCAAGCTCATCTAGACTCTGGGCTGCCTGCATATGTCATACACAGGGCCAGCCCAAGGGTTTTTGTTGCCCTAGGCAGAAACACCAGCCTCGCTGCCCCCCACCCCTGCTGCTGCCACTCCCCCAGCTGATGCAGCCACCCCTTCCCCTGCTGCAACCTATTCCAACTTGGGTGGGGGTGACAGGCAGCGGCAGTATTTCCAAAAGCAGCAGCTTTTTGCCTCTGCTTTTGGAAATACTACCGCTGCCCACCTTCCCCCCCCCCCCAAATGGAATCAATGGCAGCTGGGAGGTGGCGCAACCGCCCATGTGTGCCGCTGCCGTTGCCATCCACTTGGGCGGGTCACCCTAGCTTGCGTAGTGAACGAGCCGGCCCTAGTCATACATATCAAAATTAAATGTGGGATACAATGAGGACTGACATGATCCTGTCTGATCTTAGGCTGTCTGCATGTGTCATTAAATTATAATGAAAGGCCTAGGTGAGCAGACAGTAACCCTTTGTATTTCAGTCTTTTATGTCTGGTAATGACTGAGGAAACCATGTCTCTATTCTGTCCTTTTTTGTCAGTTGTTAAAGTATTTGATCATTTTAATTTCAACTGTTCTTGTTTCAAGTATGTTCTTGAAGTATCTTTTCAGGACTTTGATTGGACCCACTAGATGAATATGAATACTAAAACCAGGACATACAATGACTAGAAGTGCATGACAATGATCAAAATGATCTCCTTACCTGCATTCTGCTTTAGTAGGGGCTCCACATCTATTTGAACTGCAGACTAAGCCTGAAGAAACGTTCCTGGGTCCAGAAGCTTCCTGATTGGCTAGAGTAGAATAGGCCTATATGGTCCAAGAGATATTACAAATCTAAACACCACCGAAAATCTCTGGTATCATACCTTGAGCAAAATCCAGTTCCTTATTTTAATGCTATTATAGTCAATGAATTCAGCACAAGGGCTGTTCAAGACAATAGCCTGGATTAATGGGTGAAATTAGTTTGCAATTTTCCAGATTTCAATAATAATTTAATATACAACCTGGCTCACATGGAAAGAGCCATTCTGTGTGCTAGCTACTTCGTCCATGACATTCATTATGCCACATTTCAGTAGTAACGAGAAACACGTCTGGGTCTTTGGTTTTGCATTTAGTTTTCATGAGACTCACAATCAAGGCACCCTACTGGGTTGTTTGTTCTATTGATCTGGATATCTAGCCTTTCTAGACTGTGGAATCGGGTTCTGACCTCCAGGTTGCCTTTACTCATCATTCCTTTTATGAATAAAGGCTAGTTCTTCCCTTCCTACCGAAGCATGTCACTTTACCATTCTAAAGCAGAACAACAAGAAAGAACAGTTCCTTTTCTTGTGAAAAATGATATGCAGTGACCACTTGATGCCAGCGGTTGAATGCTGAAACCTTTCAATAGGGACAGTGCAGGTTCAACTAAACTGACAATTTAGGCTGTGATGTGCTTGGTCAACAGGGGAAACAGTTTTCTGTGCATGGCAACCCAGTTTGTGGACAGCATATTAACATTCCCAGAGATCAGACTTTCCCATGAACTTCACATCCTCACTGACTGGGCAACTTGCAAACAGAAGCCTTTCAATTACAATGCAAGAGAAATCTATTTGCATTGGTGTGATATACAGACCTTCCTCACAGGAGGAAGAGGTGGATGCAAGCCAGTTAAAGGCTGGAAAGCAATGAGCACAAATGCTCGAAGCTTAGCCAACAAAGTTCCAGACCTGGAAGCTCTAATGGTGGAAATGGACTTGGACATTGTGGCCATTACAGAAACATGGTTTAATGAATCGCATGAATGGGATGTAGCCATAGCTGGCTATAATCTATTCAGAAGAGACAGAGAAAGTGGAAAAGGAGGAGGAGTAGCCTTGTATGTAAAAAGCAATATAAGAACATAAGAACATAAGATATGCCATACTGGGTCAGACCAAGGTCCATCAAGCCCAATATTCTGTTTCCAACAGTGGCCAATCTAGGTCATATGTACCTAGCAGTTTCCCCAAGAGACACAAGTTCCACAATGCTTGACCTGGGTCAAGCATTGATATCTTCGGTCACTTCTTAATAATGGTTTATGGACCTTTCCTCCAGGAACTTGTCCAAACCTTTTTTAAACCCAGCTATACTAACAGCCTTTACTACATCCTCCGGTAACAAATTCCAGAGTTTGATTACACGTTGAGTGAAAAAATATTTTCTTTTATTAGTCTTAAATAGTTTACCCTGTAGCTTCATTGCATGTCCCCTAGTCTTTCTATGTTCTGATAAGGTAAACAATCGATCTACGTTTACCCGTTCCACTCCGTTCATTAATTTATAGACTTCTATCATATCTCCCCTCAGCCGTCTCTTCCAGGTTAAAGAGCCCTAACCTTTTTAGCCTTTCTTCATAGGAGTATCCTTCCATCCCCTTTACCATTTTGGTGGCTCTTCTCTGTACCTTTTCTAAAATCGCTATATCCTTTTTAAGATACGGCGACCAGAATTGCACACAGTATTCAAGGTGCGGTCTCACCATGGAACGATATAGAGGCATTATAATATCTTTTATTTATTTCCCATTCCTTTCCTTATCATACCTAGCATTCTATTTGCTCTCTTGGCCGCCGCTACACACTGGGCCGAGGGTTTTAACATGGTATCCACAATGACGCCTAAATCTTTTTCCTGGGTGGTGGTTCCTAATGTGGAACCTTGCATCGTGTAACCATAGTTTGGGTTGTTCTTCCCTAGGTGCATAACCTTGCACTTGTCCACATTAAATTTCATCTGCCATTTTGATGCCCAGTCTTCCAATTTATCAAGATCCTCTTGCAATTTTTCACAATCCTCTTGGGTTTTAACAACTTTAAATAGTTTTGTGTCATCTGCAAATTTGATAACCTCACTCGTTATTCCACTTTCCAGGTCATTTATGAATATGTCAAAAAGCAGCGGACCCAGCACAGATCCCTGGGGTACACCACTATTCACCTTTCTCCATTGGGAAAATTGGCCATTTAGCCCTACCCTCTGCTTTCTATCTTTTAACCAGTTCCTGATCCACAATAGTATACTGCCTCCTATCCCATGACTCTTTAGTTTTGCCAAAAGTCTCTGATGAGGGACCTTGTCAAAGGCTTTCTGAAAGTCCAGATACACAATATCAACCGACTTACCTTTGTCCACCTGTTCATTCACTCCTTCAAAAAAACATAACAAATTAGTAAGACAAGATCTTCCTTGTCTAAAGCCATGTTGGCTGTCTCCCATTAGGTTGTGACTATCTACATGCTGAGTAATTTTATTCTTTAAGATGGTTTCTACCATTTTTTCCCGGTACTGACGTCAGGCTCACCGGTCTGTAGTTTCCTGGATCACCCCTGGAACCCTTTTTAAAAATTGGTGTTACATTGGCGATCCTCCAATCTTCAGGTATTAGAGATGATTTTAATGATAGTTCACAGATTACTGATAGCAGTTCTGCAATCTCATATTTCAGTTCTTTCAACACCCTTGGATGTATACCATCTGGCCCAGGTGATTTACTACTCTTCAGTTTATCTAATAGTTGTAAGACATCTTCCCGATGTATCGATATTTCCTTCAATTCTTCCGCACCTTTAAATACCACTTCAGTCATGGGTAACATCCCTACATCTTCCTCAGTAAAGAACGAAGCAAAGAATTCATTCAGTCTCTCCGCTATCGCCTTGTCGCCTCTTAGTGCTCCTTTAACCCCTTTATCATCTAATGGACCAACTGACTCTCTCACAGGTTTTTTGCTACGAATGTACTTGAAAAGGTCTTTATTTCGCGTTTTTGCTTCCGCAGCAAGCTTCTTCTCAAATTCTCTCTTTGCCTGCCTTATCAGTGCCTTGCATTTGACTTGCCAGTGCTTGTGCTGTTTCCAGGTTTCGTCGTTTGGCTCTTTTTTTCCATTTCCTGAAATATGCTTTTTTGGCAACAACATCCTCTCTGACCTCACCTTTAAACCATGCTGGCAGTTTTTTGGACTTCCTTCCACTTTTCTTAAAGCGTGGAATACAGCTGGTCTGGGCTTCCAAGATAGTATTTTTCAACAACACCCAAGCTTGATGTACGTCTTTAACCTTCGCAACTGCTCCTTTTAGTTTTTTCTTAAATGTTTTCCTCATTTTATCATAGTCTCCCTTTCGAAAGTTAAAAGGTAGTACTGTGGATTTCCTTACTATCCCTCCTCCACTAATTAAATCAAAGGCGATCATGCTATGGAGGGAGGAGTGGTCTAGTGGGGAGGGAGGAGTGGTCTAGTGGTTAGGACAAGGTACTTCAGGCCGGAGGGCCAGGGGTTCAAGTCCCACCTGGGGAAAGCAATCTCAGGCCGGAGGGACTGGGATTTCTAGTCCTGTAGGCACTCCTTGTGGTCTTGGGCAAGCCACGTAACCCTCCTTTGCCCATGTTCCCTGTAAGTATTAGTGTATGTGTCTCATACCCCCTCGTGTTAAATGTATCCTCCAATTGACCGCTTTGACCCAGTGAAAAGCAGGATATAAATACAGCTAAATAAAAAATAAAATAAAAAATGATCACTATTGCCAAGTGGCCCCAACACCTTTATCTCTTGCACTGGATCTGGTGTTCCACTAAGGACTAGGTCTAATATGGCTTCCCCTCTGGTCGGTTCATGAACCAGCTGCTCCAAGATGTAATCATTTATTTCATCTAGGAACTTTATCTCCCTAGCATGTCCTGACGTGACACTGACCCAGTCGATACCGGGGTAATTGAAATCACCCATTATTATTACTGCGCTGTAACTTTTGTTAGCTTCCTTGATTTCTTTGAGCATTTCATCATCCATTTGGTCATTCTGGCCAGGTGCTCGATAGTACACCCCCACTGCCATTGCCTTCCCCCTTTTATATGGAATTTCAATCCATATAGATTCTACAGCAGATTTTGTTTCCTGCAAAACTGTAATCCTTTCTGAGTCAATGCCCTCTCTAACATAGAGCGCAACCCTTCCACCAATTTGATCAGCTCTATCATTACGATATAGTTTGTACCCAGGTATCACAGTGTCCCACTGGTTGTCCTCCTTCCACCATGTCTCTGATATTCCAATCATATCTAACCTTTCATTTAGTGCTATATATTCTAACTCTCCCATCTTATTCTTTAGACTTCTAGCATTTGCATACAAGCATTTTAGAGAATGTATTTTATTCATGTTAATTTGGCTATTGTTAGACATGGGTAAATTGGGATCTTTAAGCTCTGTCTGCTCCATACTTGAGGGCATTTGGGCTACTTTACTCTTTTGTGGAACCTCTCTGCTTTTGGTAGTATCCTTCAAGGATACATTCTTCCGAACCATCCGCTCTTGGGCGACTGTCGGCTTTCCCCTAATATCTAGTTTAAAAGCTGCTCTATCTCCTTTTTAAAGGTTAATGCCAGCAGCCTGGTTCCATCCCGGTTAAGGTGAAGCCCATCCCTTCGGAAGAGCCCCTCCTTTCCCCAGAATGTTCCCCAGTTCCTAACAAATCCAAAACCCTCATCTCTGCACCATTGTCTCATCCACGCATTGAGACTCCGGAGCTCTGCCTGCCTTTTGGGTCCTGCGTGTGGAACAGGAAGCATTTCGGAAGAATGCTACCCTGGAAGTTCTGGATTTCAACTTCCTACCTAAAAGCCTAAATTTTGCCTCCAGAACCTCCCTACCACATTTTCCTATGTCATTGGTACCGACATGTACCAAGACAGCAGACTCCTCCCCAGCACTATCTAAGACCTTATCTAGGTGGCGCGTGAGGTCTGCTACCTTCGCACCAGGCAGGCATGTTACCAGGCGATCCTCACATCCACCAGCCACCCAGCTATCTACATGCCTAATGATCGAATCACCAACTATAACGGCTGTCCTAACCCTTCCCTCATGGGCACATGGCCCTGGAGAAACTTCCTCGGTGTGAGAGGGTTTTACATCACCTGGAGGACAGGTCCTAGTTACAGGATCACTTCCTGCCACACCAGGGTGATGCTCTCCTGTCAAAGCTACTGAAATGCAGGGGACATGGGGAAAAGAAGAAGCGCTCTGGATTGTGTTGGAAAGAGGAGATGGCACTGTCATCCATACTGCTGTAGTCTACAGACCTCCGACTCAAATCGAAGAAATAGATAATGAATTGATTATACATATTGCCAAGATAGCCACAAAGGGGGAAGTGATCATATTGGGTGACTTTAATCTACCCGATGTGGATTGGAGTACTCCTTCTGCGAATCTGGCAAGAAGCAAAACAATTTGGATGCTTTCCAAGATGTGTCACTTAAACAAATGGTGATGGAACCAACCAGGGAAAGCTCAATGCTGGATTTAGTGCTCACCAACGGTGAGAGCGTGTCGAATGTCTGGGTGGATGCCCCTGTGAGCAGCAGTGATCATCACACGGTGTGGTATGAGATAAAAGCCAAGGTGCAGTCCAATCACAGTAAGCTCAAAGTCCTAAACTTAAAAAACACTGACTTCAGTAGAATGGCCAAGTACCTGAAGGAGGAGTTGGCAGGGTGGGAGGGGATAAGGGAAGTGGAATTGCAATGGGCTAAACTAAAGGTGGCAATAAAAGGGGCAACAGATAAATATGTAAGGAAAGTATTAAAAAGAGAAGGAAACCTATTTGGTTCTCCAAAGAAGTGGCTGCTCAAATAAAGGCAAAAAACACAGCTTTCACAAAATTCAAAAGCTTGCAAACAGAGGAACACAGTAAGGATTACAGGATCAAACTAAAAGAGACAAAAAAAGAGAAATAAGGAAAGCAAAATCAAAGGCAGAGGAAAAGATGGCTAAAGATGTGAAGTGTGGCGATAAAACTTTCTTCAGGTATATTCGGGAGAGGAGGAAAATCAGAGGTGGAATTGCAGGACTCAGAAGTACTGGGAACGGATTTGTGGAAAGTGAAATTGAGAAAGCAAAATTGCTAAACAAATACTTCTGCTCTGTTTTTACTAAAGAAAATCCTGGAGAAGGACCATCTGTGACTCCCAAATATAAAAATGGGAATGAAGTAGATACCACACCATTCATTGAAGATGATGTGTTAGAACAACTTGCAAAACTGAAAGTGAACAAGGCCATGGGACCAGATGGGATACATCCCAGGATACTGAAAGAGTTCAGAGAGGTTCTTGCAGGGCCATTAAAGGATGTTTTCAACAGATCCTTGGAAACGGGAGTAGTTCCTCAGGACTGGAGAATGGCTGATGTGGTACCTCTTCACAAAAGTGGTGACAGGGAGGAAGTGACAAACTACAGGCCCGTGAGCCTTTCCTCAGTGGCGGGAAAAGTGATAGAGGCGCTCTGAAAGAGCAAATAGTGGACTTTCTCAAAACTAACAGGTTGCGTGATCTGAGGCAACATGGTTTTACCAAAGGACGATCTTGCCAAACAAATCTTTGGGTGACCAGAGAACTAGATCAGGGGTATGTGATGGATGTCATCTATCTGGATTTCAGCAAAGACTTTGATACTGTTCCTCATAGGAGGCTTATCAATAAACTCAGTAGTTTGGGGATGGGTCCCAAGGTGATGAACTGGATCAGAAATTGGTTGACTGACAGATGACAGAAGGTGATGGTAAATGGAGTTCACTCGGATGAAAGGAGGGTGATTAGTGGGGTGCCCCAGGGTTCGGTCCTGGGCCCGGCACTGTTCAATGTATTTGTGAGTGATATTGCTAAAGGACTGCATGGAAAAGTCTGTCTTTTTGCAGATGACACAAAAATTTGCAACAGAGTGGACTCCCCTGAGGGAGTGGATAGCATGAGGAAAGATCTACAAAAGCTGGAAGAATGGTCTAATGCTTGGCAGTTAAGATTTAATGCGAAGAAGTGCAGTATCATGCACTTGGGAAGCAGAAATCCAGGGGAAATGTACGCAATAGGGGGCGAGAGGTTGATGTGCACGGACCAGGAGAAGGACCTTGGTGTGATTATTTCTGCATATGTCAAGGTGGCAAAACAGTGTGACAAGGCAGTGGCAAAAGCCAGGAGGATGTTGGGTTGCATACAAAGAGGAATTACCAGCAGAAAGGAAGAGGTACTAATGCCACTGTATAAGTCACTGGTGAGGCCTCACTTGGAATACTGTGTTCAGTTTGGAGACCATATCTTGCAAAGGATATAAAAAGACTGGAAGCTGTTCAGACAAAGGCAACCAAAATGATTTGGAGCCTGCATCAGAAGCCTTATGAGAAGAGACTTGAAGACCTAAATATGTACACTCTGGAGGAGAGGAAGGACAGGGGAGATATGATTCAGCCCTTTAAATACTTAAAGAGAAATAATGAACAAACAAACCTCTTCCAAAGACGGGGAAGCTGTAAAACTAGAGGGCATAACATGAAGCTGAAAGGGGGTAAATTGACAGGCAATGTCCGAAAATACTTTTTCACTGAAAGGATGGTGGATGCTTGGAATGCCAGGGGCAAATACAGTGACATAATTCAAAATGGCATGGGATAGACACAGTGGATCCCTTTACAGCAACAGGATAAAATCAAAATAAACTTAACTGACTAATTTCTCAACATACAGGGGTATCCTATACGGGGCGGTGGGTTCACCCCTAAAACAAAGACATGGGGAGGGGTGGCCTGCATGGAGCGGCAGGTGCACCTACTTTTACCATCTTACTGGGCAGACTAGATGGACCATACTGGTCTTTATTTGCCGTCATTTACTATGTTACTATGTTACTATGAGAGTTAATTGAAGACATATGCAGCATTTCTAGGAAAGGGGAAGTGCTACTGATATGGGATTTCAATATGCCAGATGTTGATTGGCACATTCCTACTGCAGTATCATCTAGAAGTAAGGAGATCCTGGACTCTCTACAGGGAGAATTATTCAGGCAACTGGTAACAGAACCCACCCGTGAAGGGGGCCATACTGGACGGTGCTTACCAATGGTGAAAGTGTTTCTGATGTTATAGTGAGAGATCATTTTTCATCCTGTGATCATCAGATGGTGTAGTTCAGTATTAGGATTAGAGCTGTTAAAATCCATTCAAAAGCAAGGGTCTTAGACTTTAGGAAAACTAACTTTGCCAATATCTCAGGGAGTCGATAGCGGGATGGGAACAGCTGGGGGATGTAGAAAAACAGTGGACAAAACTGAAAGGGGATACTTTAAGGGCAACCAACCTTTTTGTTAAAATGGTAAATAAAGGTAAAAGGAAAAGGAGACTGCTATGGTTTTCGAAAGAAGTAGCTGAAAAAGTGAAGAAAAAGAGGGAGGCCTTCATAAAATACAAGAGATCATGGAGAGAGGAACACAGGCATCTATATTTAGAAAAACTTAGAGAAGCTAGCAAAGTAGTCAGGAAAGCGAACATTCAAAAAGAGGAGGAAATAGCCAATGCAGTTAAATGGGGGGATAAGACATTTTTCAGATGTTAGTGAGAAGAGGAAGGGCAAAAGTGGTATTGTCAGACTCAAGGGTGAAGGGGAGGATATATAGAAGCTGATGAGGATAAAGCGGAATTGCTTAACAAATATTTCTGTTCTGTGTTCACAGATGAAGAACCAGGAGCAGGACCTCAGAAAACACCCACAAACAGGAACAGAAGCGAGGGGCATCTTGAACAATTTTCAGAAGACTGTGTTCATGAGAAACTAGCTAAACTTAAAGGAGACAAAGTGATGGGACCGGATGGGATACACCCTAGAATACTGAGGGAACTTGGGGACGTTCTAGCAGCTCCACTGACTGACCTTTTCAATGCCTCGTTGGAATCAGGAGTGGTGCCAAAGGACTGGAGAGAGGCAATCTGGTCCCTTTACACAAAAGCGGAAGTAAGGATGTGGTTGAAAACTACAAGCCGGTTAGTTTAACTTCGGTGGTGAGTAAATTATTGGAAGCGCTGCTGAAAGAGAAAATACTGAGGTTTCTGGAGTCCAGCGGATTACAGGATCAAAGGCAGCATGGATTCACTAGAGACAAGTTTTGTCAGACAAATCTGATTGATTTCTTTGACTAGGTGACCAGGGAGTTGGACTGAGGGAGAGCCCTAGATGTGGTGTATTTAGATTTCGGTAAAACCTTTGACACCGTTCTGCACAGGCGACTTATAAACAAACTGAGCACCCTAGGGATGGACCCTAAAGTTACTGCTTGAGTTAGAAATTGGTTGAGTGGGAGGCGACAAAGGGTACAGGTAACTGGAACTCACTCTGAGGAGAAGGAGGTTACCAGTGGTGTGCCCCAGGGATCTGTCCTTGGTCCGATTCTTTTTAACATCTTTGTTAGTGATATAGTGGGAGGGCTGTCGGGTAAGGTTCGCCTCTTTGTGGATGATACCAAAATCTGCAATAGAATAGACACCCAGGAAGGTATAAATAAAATGATGAGGGATTTAGCTAAGCTTGAAGAATGGTCTAGAATTTGGCAGCTGAGATTTAATGTTAAAAAATGCAAGGTCATGCATTTGGGCTGCAGCAATCCAAGGGAGCAGTATATAATATAGGGGGTGAAGTACTTTTGTCCACTAAAGAAGAGCGGGACCTAGGCGTGGTTGTGTCTGATGATCTTAAAGTAGCTAAACAGGTAGAAAAGGCGACAGCAAAAGCTAGAAGGATGCTTGGCTAGATAGGGAGAGGAATGGCCAGCAGAAGAAAGGAGGTGATAGTGCCTCTGTATAAGTCTTTAGTGCGACCTCATTTTGAGTATTGTGTGCAATTCTGGAGACCGCGCCTTCAAAAGGATGTGAACAGGATGGAGTCTGTGCAGAGGGTGGCTACTAAAATGGTTAGTGGTCTTCATTATAAAGCATATGAGGATACCTTAGAGCAGCGGTTCTCAACCTGTGGGTCGCGACCCCCACGGGGTCGCCACAGGATTTAGCAGGGGTCGCCTCACTCTAGTTAAAAAAAAATAAAAAAATCACACAAGTTGCTGCCGCTGCCGAGTCTGCTTCTCGGCAGCGGCAAACTCACCACCTCCCTTCTTTTGCAGCCACGATTCACTGTCTCTTAGGGAACTGCGGCTGTGACTGTGAAGCCATTGCAGAGCCTTCCCATCTCTCGACGGGCTCCGTGAAGCATTGTCCCGCCTCCAAATGAAGTGGTAAACAATTTCCTTTGGAGGCGGGACAATGCTGCACGGAGCCCATCGAGACAAGAGATGGGAAGGCTCCGCAACGGCTTCACAGTCACAGCCGCGGTTCCCTAAGACAGGGAGCCGCGGCTGCAGAAGAACAGGGCAGTAGCAGGCAGACATAGGGAGAGGGGAGGAGGGGGCAGGGAACCTGCAATGGGGCTGACATGGGGGGGGGAGGGACGGGGTTGACATGGATGGATGGAGGGAGGGAGGGTGGGGCTGACATGGAGGGAGGGTGGCTGACATGGGGGGGCTGACATCGACGGAGGGGGGCTGACATGGACAGAGAGGGGCTGATATGGAGGGAGGAAGGGAGGGGGACTGACATGGATAGGGGGGCTGACATGGACAAAGGGGAGAGAGACAGGCGGACATACTGGACAGACGGGATAAATGCTGGACAGAGGGGAGAGACAGTGCAGGTTAGGATTATAATGGGCTAATGGGGGGCTAGCACTGGTAATGGGCAGATCAGGTGGGGGGCTAGGACTGGTAATAGGTTGATTAGGGAAGGCTAGGACTGGGAATGGACTGATCAATGGGGGGGTTGGGACTGGTAATGGGCTGATAGGGGGATAGGACTGGTAATGGACTGATGGGGGCTAGCATTGGAAATGAGCTGATTGGGGAGGTTAGGACTGGAAATGGGCTGATTAGAGGAGGCTAGGACTGCTAATGGACTGATGGGGGTAGGACTAGTAATGGGCTGATTAGGGGAGGCTAGCACTGGTAATGGGGTTGAGGGGGGACTAGCACTGGAAGTGAGCTGATTGGGGGGGGGCTTCAACTGGAAATGGGCTGATGGTGGGGAGGGGAGGATAGAGCTGTTGGCCTTGGAAGAAAACTGGGGGCTAGGGCTACAAATGGGCTGATGTGAGGGGATGGGAGAAGGGGACTGGAAGAGAATGGATGCTGAGAGGGACTGCCATGGTATTTGGACTAGAAGGGGACTGGAAATAGGCTGATGGAAAGAAGTGAAGAAAACAAAAGAAGAGATAAAAAATGGCAAATGGACCATAGACCACAGAAAGAGAGAGCTAAGAGAAGACAGGAAAGCAGAAGCCTCAGGATCGGGACCAGCATGATCAGAGAATAAATTGGTCAGACAGCAAAGGTAGAAAAAATAATTTTATTTCATATTAATAATTTGAATACAGAATCATCATAATTTTGAAATCAAATATTGTTACTTATTGTGATTAATTATTGTGGTTTAAATAAGTAAATTTTATAAATAGAAACATATTGCAAAGGCTTATAATATATTAATAATTCAACAAATAATTACAGCGACAATGCGGTAACGGTAAAGGAAGAGAGACGCATTTGATTTTATCATTGGGGGTCACCATAAGTTGACCAATGGTAAAAGGGGTCACAGTACAAAAAAGGTTGAGAACCACTGCCTTAGAGGAAAGGCAGGATAGAGGTGATGTGATTGAGACGTTTAAATACCTCCATGGAATAAATGCACAGGAGGAGAGCCTCTTTCAATTGAAAGCAAGTTCTGCTATGAGGGGACATGGGATGAGGGTGAAAAGGGATAGATTTAGGAGTGATATGCAAAAATATTTCTTTACGGAAAGAGTGGTGGATCCGTGGAATAGTCTTCCAGTGGAGGTGGTAGAGATGAGGACAATATCTGAATTCAAAGAAGCATGAGACAAACACAGAGGATCTCTAAAGGAAAAAAGGGGAATGTTGTAGTGGTTGATATGGAAGGACAGACTAGATAGGCCATGTGGTCTTTTTCTGTTGTCATGTTTCTATGTTTCAATCTCTATCTCACTTACCCTCAAATAAGTCTGCTGAGAACTATGCTGTGGAAAGCCTAATATATTCCCTTTCATGGCTGTTGCCATATGGCAACCTTCTATTTTCCCCCAAATGTTACACCGGATTCAATATTTCCAGAAAATTATTAATTGTATCTTAAGTTATGTAATCTGTTGTGGACGCGAAAGGGTTAACTTTGGTACATTTACTTTAGTTCACAAAATACCTTCTTGGCTTATTTTGCATGGAAGATCTTTACCTAAAATATGTGTAGGGGGTTCCTTGACTTGGTTCACTCCATGTGAGTTAACACCCCAGGGCCCCACAGAAGATCTGTTTTTTCTCCAGTCCTCCCCTTTTCTCTTTCTCTTGCTCAGAACACACTTAGCTCTTCTCTGAGAGACAGGTTCTCTCTGGGGGAAAGAAATATCCCTTCAAGGCCCAGGCGTAGGTTCTCCATACCTCCACAAAGCTCAGAGACAGATTTGGGGTACTCCAACTAATTTTACTGGGGAGTTGTACAAACATATACTGAGTTTAAGCAGTCTTTCTGTCCTGAGATTAAACAGCATCCCAAAACACTGTTCGATATATTTACACTCCAGCCATCTTTTATATCTGTCTTAATCATCCCATACACTGTCAAGCAGTCTTTCTAGGGACTGGGCCTCCCAAGTATAGGGTAAATCCATTTACTCTTCTACAGGATTCTGCTCCACATGGACCCTCTCCATAAGGGAAAGTCCAGCCCAATACCTTCTTCAATATCTAAACTCCAGGACAGGCTTCTCAATAGAGCAGCAGCCTGGTGACCAGAGATACCGGGGTTCAAATTTCACTGTCGCTCCTTGTGTCCTCCTTGGGCAAGCCACTTAACCCTCCATTGCCTCGGGTGAAAGCTTTAGATTGTAAGTCCTCTGGGGATAGGGAAATACCTACTGCACCTAACTATAACTCATCTCAAACAAGGCGTGAGCTAAATGATAAATAAAAACATACTGCTGTCCTCCAGTGGCTTGTAGGTCTAGCTCCTGCCTCTCTCTAAGTCCAGCATTTGGGAAGAGAGGTGGGTAAACCTTTGACTTGCACAGACATTTCACATGAAGACAAACTACAGTCTTTTAAAGGAGATTTTATGTTTTGAGAAATTACTTAGACCCCAAAATGAAGCCCAAAAATAAATACTAGAATCGACCATCAGCTACAGAAGACAATTCAGACAATCCAACACAGCACACTGGAGGTTCCTAACTTTTACAAGGGCTGGCAGACCCATTGGAGACATCCTAGCAGGGGGATCCTATGACGCACTGGCTTACACACCCTCCCTGCTCTGGACAAAGTATGATCATGATACCCAGGACTGGTAAAGCTCCCAAAGAGGTCCTTACATATGCTACAAAACACACAGGTTCTAAAAAAATCTGGTCTTTTATTTATCCACTTCCTGTTTCTGGGTTGCATATTTTTTTAGAATTGTTTGCTTCTTACTTGTTGTTTTCTGTCTGTCATAGTTGTCCCTAAATCTTTTTTGCTCATAAATCTTGTCGGCCTGTGGGCAGTATGGAGACAAATATAAAGTGAAGAATGAATCTTGTACGGCAGAGCAGGATTCTCGGGGACCTCTTAACCTTTCCTTCTTAAGATGTTTTATTCTCTTTGGAGGCTGGGTCTTTACTTCTTAACAATGCTTTTTCTCATGGAGAGCTTGTGTTGGCGTTGCTCTCCACTTCTGACATTTCTCAAAGATTTGAATAAATCCCAGACTGCAGAGATAGCAGCAACTGCAGATTCTTAGAATATCTTTCATAGCGGCTACTCCAGCTGTCCATAAAGGTTTCAATTGGATAAAGCCTGACCATCTCCTATCACACTTTTATCATTCACTGAGATTAAAGAGAAAGAGAGAGAGAAATGTCAGCCCCTGGCCTTTTGGGCTGTAAATTAATTCTGGTTCACATTTTTTTTATACCCATCACCACTCCCACAATAGGAATTCAGTACTTGTCTTTTTTTAATTTCAATGATCTTCCATCTAGACATCCAAAATGATCACACATTACATATGAACAGCACAAACCTTTCACATCTTAAATATATTTAGATACATGTAATTTCTCTGAAGACAAGGTGAATTACCAGTCATACAGATGGGTAACATCATCATCACATGGCATTGATTGGACTTTTTCTGGAGCATTCAGGAAATTTTTAAGCAGAAAATTATAGTTGCCATGTTCATCCACCCAGGGCTGGAGTTACCATTAGGCAAACTAAGCAGTCGCCTAGAGCGCTGGTCCTCCAGGGGGTGCACATTGCTGCCACCGTTACCCTCTTTGGGTCCGAAAGTGGCAGCAATGGCTTCAAACAGCCTCACAGCGCTTACCTTCAAGCTTCAGCACCACGGGGTTGTTGGCTTCCGCCCCTCTCCAACTCTCGATGCTGACTTCCTGTTTGCACAGGAAGTCGGCATTGAGCATCATAAAGAGGCAGAAGCCAAAAGCCCCACAGTGCAGAAGCTTGAAGGTAAGCGCTGCGGGACTGTTTCTGACTATTGCTGCCGCTGCCGGTCTCAGAGAGAGGCGGCAGCAGCAGAAATGGGTGCCATAGGTGGGGGGAGGCGCACCATGCGGGCTGGGATGCAAGGATGAGGTTTGCCTAGAGTGCCTCATCTCCTTTTGGCGGCTTTGAATCCACCTGAATATGTGCAAATAACAGTCAACAAACATGTTGCAGGCCATGCATTTTTCCTAGCAGAGTTCTTTCATTAAGACATGAGGACTATGGGTGAATTTTAGCAGGCAACGAAAACAGTGTCTGTACTCCATACCACCGCAAACCCCCTAAAAAAGCCCAGCTTTCGAGAGTTATACTCTTCATCAGATCTATGAAGACATGATGTTGTTACACTGGGTTTAAATAGTACAAACCCATCTAGATTCTAGACTGATGGCATGTCATACATGTCAAAGTCAAATGTGGGATACAGTGAGGATTCACATCACACAGGTCCTGTCTGATCTTAGGCAGTCTGCATCTGTCATTAAATTACCATGAAAGGCATTGGTGACGAGACAGAGGACCTTTGCTTTTCAAGGTTTGATGTCTGATAATGGGTCAGGAAGCCAATGTCTGTATTCAATCCTTTTTTGTCTGTGTCAAAATATTTGATGGTTTTAATTTCAAATGTCTTCCTTTTATAAATGTTCATGAAGTTTCCTTTCAGGACTTCGATTGTGAGATCGTTAAGGCGGTGGTTTTCCTTTGAAAAGTGCCAGCACATATCACAGGATCCTATAGCTACCCACATGGGAAAGACATTCAAAATAAAAGGCTCACATTCATGCTCTTCTATCAATGCAGGACCTGATTCTCATTTAGGCAGGCTATGCGCTGCAACAACGCATAGCCTGCCCACCTACCCCCTTAACCCAGATTTTCATTTCCGCGGCAAAGGGTGAAATGAAAATCCAGGTCATGCCACACAGATTAATTATGTTGTTAGTATCATGTGCACTGGCCCGTACTCAACGGCGTTCTTTCTTCTGTGACTAAAATCCTATGTTCTAGGTGGACAAACTGCAGGATATATCGACCACATGCGCGATCAAACAAAAACTAAAAAGCTCTAAATCTAGCCCATTGCCTAATATTTAATTCAAAAAGAATACAAACCTGAAATGAAGAGAGCTGACAGCTCATATCTCTCTTTCAGTGGCATTGAAAGGTGGCATACTGAGCTGTTTACTCTTAAACTGTTGAAATCGCGCCAAAATTGGGTTGAAAGATCAAAGCAGAAGAGCCGCTGACTAATGTATAAAATGTATCTCACATTACTCAGTGTATGTATCTGTATAATCTATCTATAACTGCAACCCATGCCGTATAGCTCTGATGTTGCCCCATCCTACTTAAGACAACTGCCAGCATGTCCTAAGAGAATTCAGTATGTATGGAGGGCCCGCAACTTATCCAATAATAAATTCACTGCAGTGGTGGGTTTCACAAAGGAAAACATAATCGTTGCTCGGTGACCTCTCATACAGAGGCTATATCACGCGGATGAAATGACTAGTAATGGGCTGATGGGGGGGCTAGGATTGGAAATGAGCTGATGAAGGGACTCAGACTGGAAATGGATGGGGGAGCTAGGACTGGAAATGGGCTGATGGGGGGCTAGGACTGGAAATGGGCTGATGCAGGGACTAGAAGGGAATTGATGCTGGGTGAGACTGGAACTAGAAGGGAGCTGATGTTGGGGGAGGATTAGAATGGGATGGGGCTGGGAGAGTAAAATGGAGAGGGGAAAAATATTTTGTGTGGGAGGGATGAAAAATCTATAATTGTCCAGTTATTGGGAGAGTAAGTTGGGAATGAGGATGGAGGGGTAAAATTTGTGAGGATGAAATAGGAATGAGGAAAGAGCAAAAGGAGAAAGATTAGTATGTTAAAGCAGATGTAGAGAGAGAGAATGGAAAAAAAACTAGAAGAGAGAAGAAAGGACAAATGGACAGCAGATGATGGAGAGTTAGCAGAAAACATGAAGAAACCAGAAGAAAGTGGCTGGACCAATTGCAACTGAAAAAAAATGCACAAAAGGTAGAAAGATATCTCTTTATTTTGAATTTATTAACTGGAATATGAAAGCTCTGGGAAATGTGCATCATTAACGTCTGTGCTTTGTTTGGTACAAGAGGAAATTAATTTATAGTTTTATTTCTACAGTGTTGTTTTACATTCCAAGTTTGGCTTTTGGGGTTCCCAGTTTAATTATTGCCTTCCTGCTTCTAAATTGTGATTCCTTGTTTGGTGATGGTCTATGTTCTGCATGTGTAACTGAGCTGAGGTATTCTTTTATGTAATTCCTATTTGACATTGCCACTTGTTCTCTTTCCCCAGTATTCTCTGAAATGTATTGGTTTAATATTTGCAGTGTTGCCTTTTGATAGGTAGGGTATGGTGCTTTGTGAGTCCTGGTAATGCTGTCAGGATACGGCGGGTTTGCTATGGGTTCTAAATGGGCAGCGTGTGTAGTAGTTCCTAATGTGCCTGGCGGTGGGCACTGGATTATAGTAAGGTAGAATCTTTTAGTCTTTCTTTATCCATACACTCATTAAGAGACATGTTTACTAAAAGTTAGTGTATGGTAACATTATGCAAATATTTATGCAAATAAGGCCACATATGCAAATGAGGCCCCGCACCGAGTCTCCGCACATGGCCCCGCACCCCCCTTGGGCTGCCCCTGAACACCCTATTCATTGAACATTTCAATGAAGATCCCCAATCTCAGCAACCTTCACATGGAACCTTGTCTATTACACCACATAAGCCAATTTACACAAGCCAAGCTATCTGCACCATTCCCCCTCCTATATTACTCATACTACGATGTATATAGTTTTACTTCCACCTAACCCCACCCTTCGTTTATATAAAAACTCTTTGGAGATTATTTATATCTTGTAGTATGAAGTTACAAGTCTGTTTTAAGGTTTTGATATGTGATGTTACTATTACAATTGAAAGTTCTTTGTAAAAGTTGAAGTTAATGTAAACTGCCTTGATTAAATGAAAAGGCGGTATATAAAAACTGTTAAATAAATAAATAAGTATCATCAAGTCTGATAGTCCACATACTTGAGGGAAGCTGAAATTGCCCTTTAACCACAAGGGCCTGGGGGCAAGGCACATATCTACCACAGCAAAAATGTCCTTTAACTAGGGATAATTCGTGGTTTGGACAGGGCCGAGGGTACCAGAAAATTAGCGAGATTCTTATTCTCTTGTAAGCTATTGTGAGACTGTAGTCTTTTAAGGAAGCCCCCATGCTTCCTTAATGATCCATGCAGTATCATGTGCATAATTAGAAAACGTAAGGGCACAAACAAGTTTATTATCCTGCATTCGTGCATGACCTTGCAGGAGCACAGATCTACTGGCTCACTTAGCTCGATGGTAAGCCTTAATGATACAATCCTCTGGATATCCTCTGGTTGCAAACATTGGCTCAAAACACTGGCCAGTTTTTCAAAGTCTCTGTCCAGAGTGCATAAACGTCTAATTCTTAAAAACTGACTGGTTGGGAAATTAGTCTTTAAGGTCCTATTATGAAAACTGGTAAAATGTAGTAGGGAATTCCTATCTGTAGGTTTCCGATACAAATGTGTGATGAAACCATCAGGTCCTTTTGAAATCAGAATATCCAAATAGGCAATTTGATGAATGCTATATTGATGTTGAAACTTCAGATTTTCATCCAAATCATTCTATCATTCTATAAAAAGCAACAGGTTGGACTCCTGACTGTCCCAAATTAGAAA
Source organism: Ichthyophis bannanicus (assembly GCA_033557465.1). Taxonomy (NCBI): domain Eukaryota; kingdom Metazoa; phylum Chordata; class Amphibia; order Gymnophiona; family Ichthyophiidae; genus Ichthyophis; species Ichthyophis bannanicus. The sequence goes on from CM066034.1 coordinate 927,029,024, forward strand.
GATTTCATTGATATACCTCTTCCACATCTTTACCTGTCTGCCAAATGCATGTTTCGTTAAATACCATTTTTCAAAATCAGCCACATAAAGGTTTACCATGTCTGGCGCCATGGAAGATCCCATGACCACCCCCTTGGTCTGCTTATAAAACACCTCACGGAAACAGAAAAAATTCTCAGTCATAATAAGAGTAGAAAGTTATATCAAATAACAGGTAGCGGTCCTTACTGTTCTATTTCGATTTAATAGGGTGTGCTCCATAATATTAAGGGCCTCCCTTTGTAGTATGTTAGCATAGAGTGATACAATATCTAAAGTAGCTAAAATAATACCACTGTGGTAACCCTGATATTCTTGCAGTAACTGAATCATATGTGAGGAGTCGTGGACGTAAGAAGGAGATTACCCCATTGTAAAGCCCAGACTGAGTTAGTCTGGTATGGCCTGTATGTGCAGGCCGGGCTGAATCATAGTCCCGGCCTACAGGCCTGATCGCGATTCTGATCCCGCGGGCAGGGCCGGCCCGTCCATTGAGCGAGAATGTTTTTTGCACAGGGCCCCGCGTTTCAGGGGGCCCCGCGCAAAAAACATTCTTTTGTAAAAGTAAAATTGAAAAAAAAAAGAAAACCTGTCTCCTGCCGCTGTCGGGGCCGCCGCGGCAGAATCGAGCGTGCCGCGGGGCCCCCCTGTACCCGGCACAGCCTCTCCTCCTGTAGCAGCTCTCTCTTCTGAGCTGCCAGTCAGACGCGCCGGCTTGTGCAGAGCGAGAAGGGAAGAGTTTCCCTTTCGCGACTCTGTTAGGCCCGCGGGGGCTGATGGGAACTTCCATCAGCCCCCGCGGGCTTAACAGAGCAGCGAGGGAAAAAACTCTTTCCCTCGCGCTCTGCAAGCCGGCGCGTCTGACTTCAGCTCCAACTAGAGAGAGCTGCTACAGGGAGGAGAGGCTGTGCCGGGTACAGGGGGGCCCCGCGGCACGCTCGATTCTGCCGCGGCGGGCCCCGACAGCGGCAGGAGACAGGTTTTCTTTTTTTTAAAAATTTCCCTGGGATGGGCTGGGCTGGCTGGGCTGGGAGGGCTGGGGGGGGGGGGGGGGGGGTGTTAGGAGTAGTGATGTGGCTGGGCTGGGGGGGGGGTTAGGAGGTGTGATGGGCTGGGCTGGGCTGGGCTGGGGGGGGGAGGTGTTAGGAGTAGTGATGGGATGGGATGGGCTGGGCTGGCTGGGGGGGTTAGGAGAGTGGTGTGATGGACACTGGGCTGGTTGGGGGGGGTTAGGAGTGGTGATGGGCACTGGGCCTGGCTGGGGAGGGGGGGTAGGAGTGGTGATGGGCACTGGGCTGGCTGGGGGGGTTAGGACGTGGTGATGGGTGCTGGGCTGCTGGGGGGGTTAGGAGTGGTGATGGGCGCTGGGGGGGTTAGGAGTTGTGATGGGCGCTGGGGAGGGGTTAGGAGTGGTGATGGCGCTGGGGGGGCTTAAACTAAAAATTGGGTGATGGGCGATGAGGACTGGAAATGGGCTGGTGGGATTAGGAGTGGAAGTGGGTTGATGGGGGGTTAGGACTGGTAATGGGCTATGGGAGGGCTTAAAACTAACAATTGAGTGATGGGGATTAGGACCTGGGAGTGGGCTGATGGGGAGGTTAGGACTGGTAATGGGCTATGGGGGGGCTTAAACTGAAAATTGGGTGATGGGGGATTAGGACTGGAAATGGGCTGGTGGGATTAGGACTGGGAGTGGGCTATGGGGGGCTAGGACTGGTAATGGGCTGAGTGGAAGGGGGCTTGAACTGCAAATAGCTGTTGGGGATGGGGCTTGGAATGGAAATGGGCTGAAGGGAAGTGGGGGGCTTGAACTGCAAATAGCTGATGGGGACGGGGCTTGGAATGGAAATGGGCTGAGGGGAAGTGGGGGGCTTGAACTGCAAATAGCTGATGGGGAGGGGGACTTGGAATGGAAATGGGCTGAGTTGGAAGGGGGCTTGAACTGCAAATAGCTGATGGGAAGGGGGGCTTGGAATGGGCTCTTAGGGGAGGGAGCTAGGACAGGAACTGGGCTGATGGATGGGCTAGGATAGAACTGAGAATTGGGTGTTGGGGGGAGCTAAGATTGGAAATGGGCTGTGGTGGGGGCTTGGATTGAAATGGACTCATGGATGGGCTAGAACTGGAAGTAGGCTCATGGGGGGCTTGGTTTAGAAATGGGCTGAGTGGAGGGGAGCTAGGATTTAACATGGGCTGATGGTGGGGCTAGGAAAGGACTAGAAATGGGCTGATGGGAGGCTGGTATTGGAAATGAGCTGATGAAGGGACTCGGATAGATAGGACTGGAAATGGATGGGGGAGCTAGGACTGGAAATGGGCTGAATGTGGGGACTAGAAGGGAGCGGATACTGGGTGGGGCTGGAACTAAAAGGGAGCTGATGTTGGGGGAGATTAGAAGGGGATGGGGCTGGGAGAATGGAAATGGAGGCGGAGGAAAAATATTTTGTGTGGGAGGGAAGAAAAAATGTACAATTGGCCGGGTATTGGGAGACTAAGTGGGGATTGAGGATGGAGGGGTTAAAATTTGAGTGGATGAAATAGGAATGAGGAAAGAGCAAAAGGAGGAAAGATTATTATGTTAAAGCAGAATGTAGAAGAGAGAATGGAAAAAAACTAGAAGAGAAGAAAGGACAAATGGACAGCAGACGATGGAGAGATAGCAGAAGACACAAATAAACCAGAAGAAAGTGGCTGGAACAATTACAACTGAAAAAAAAATGCACAAAAGGTACAAAGATATCTCTTTATTTTGAATTTATTAACTGGAATATGTCAGCTCTGGGAAATGTGCATCATTAATGTCTGTGCTTTGTTTAGTACAAGAGGAAATTAATTTATAGTTTTATTTCTACATTGTTGTTGTACATTCCAAGTTTGGCTTTTAGGGTTCCCAGTTTAATTATTGTCTTCCTGTTTTTAAATTGTGATTCCTTGTTTGGTGATAGTCTATGTTCTGCATGTGTAACTGAGCTGAGGTATTCTGTTTATGTAATTCCTATTTGACATTGTCACTTGTTCTCTTTCCCCAGTAGGTCATGTATTGTTATTCTCTGAAATGTATTGGTTTAATATTTGCAGTGTGTGCCTTTTGATAGGTAGTGTATGGTGCTTTATGAGTCCTGGTAGTGCTGTTGGGATACGGTGGGTTTGCTATGGGTTCTAAATTGGCAGTGTTTGTAGTAGTTCCTAATGTGCCTGGCGGTTGGCACTGGATTATAGTAATGTAGAAATCTTTGTCTTTTTTTTATCCATACACTCATGAAGAGGCATGTATACTAAAAGTTAGTGTATGGTAACATTATGCAAATATTTATGCAAATGAGGCCCCTTATGCAAATGAGGCCCCGCACCGAGTCTCCGCACATGGCCCCGCACCCCCCTTGGGCCGCCCCTGCCCGCGGGGCTAGAGGTGCCCTGCAGGATCAGAATCATGATGCCCTCTGTACGTCTGGTTCAGACCGGGCATACAAAGGGCTTGTACGTCCGGGACGGAATCAGGCCTAAAGGGTCTCAAAAAGACATCCAGGAACTTGGAAACAGGTTCGAAAAGGGAACCTATAGCAGATATAATAGGCCTGCCAGGGGGATTCTTCAAAGACTTATGGACCTTGGGCAAGACATAGATCATTGGAGTTACAGGTTGATCCACTGTCAAAAAGTCAAACTCCTTCTTTGTCAGATAACCAGCTTGTTGACTTATGTAATGTATCTATCTTGCTCTTCAGTGCCAACATGGGGTCTTCATACAGCCTAGTATAAAAGGAAACATTCTGTATTTGCCTGCATATTTCTTTAACATAGTCATCTCTATTTTGCAGCACCAAGGTGCCCCCTTTGTCTGCAGGCTATCTGAGTATTGCTACTGAGAACCTGTAAAGCCTGTTTTTCACTCTTAGATTGAAGTGGATCCGTTGCTTCTTCTGGTAGAGCTGTTCAACCCTATGTGTAACAATTTTTTAAAATGCATCACTCAAAACGTCACAAAGTCTTAGGAGGTATCTAATGGATAGTTTCTTAATCACCGAAGTATCCACTGCTAAGGTCTCATGTGTATTAAAATAGTCCTTTATTTTAAGCTTATGGAAAAACCTATATAATTCTATTTTTGGTTACAAAGGGGTCATGTTTCTTTGTAGGGACAAAGGATAATCCCTGCTGTAATACAGTAATTTCTTCATTAGACAACGTGTAACTCGACAGATGAATAAGTTTATGATCCTTCTAGATTGAATCTCTCTCTCCCCTCCCCCTCCCCCTTCCTCTCCCCTGCCCTTATATGGAAGGAAGGAGGGTCATGTCCTGTGTGGACCCACGATTCATCTTCTGCCCTCCTCTTTCCATAAACTGTCCATTGAAAAAAAACTTTTTTTTTTCTGAGATGGTGGAGGGGCTGTTGAAAATAGGGGGGGCAGAGTAGTCTATTAATTCATTTGACTGTCCACGGCTCTTTTTTCTAATTGGTTCTTATTAAGTTTCTGTATGATGACATGTTCTGGTTTTTACTTTTCATTCTGTTTTGAATAATCTTGTTTATGTTTTCTAGATTCATTCTATAGGGGATCCGCGTATTCGACCATGAGTAAACGGTCCCATCCTCGTAGTCTCCTCATCTCTTATACATTTCTTAATCTTCCTTCCTTCACCAATGTCTTATAGTCATTTACATTTTTATCATAATCCTTTTTTAGAATTTCATATCTAATATTGCTTTATTTTAAAGCCTCTAACTTTGAGTCAATGTCTGACTTAAAATGTCAGCCTTGTGTCTTGCCGCATGAATCAATACAATCATTAAATCTAAAGAGCACTTATTCAAAATCTTTATCCAGTTGGCCATAAATTCCTCATCGTCAGTATACATACCGAGGGCTTTTTGCATCCTCAGCTTGCTAGGTATGATCTTGTATCAACAATATTCTAAAAAAGCGACAAGGCATGCTTGTCTTCTCGGATCAGTTTCTGAGAAAGCCTTACTGTCGATCCCTATTCTTCATCTGTACCATTTGTGATCTCATCTTTGTCAAAGAAGGGGTCCTCGGATAACATCTGCTATAAGTTGTCTTCTTTAAAACTGAGGACCTCCCTCTGCGGGGAAAACATCTTGCTCAAAGAGTACCAGAAGTCCAATGGAGAGCAGCAACATCCACACAAGAGCAAAAACCAAAAAAAAGCAGGTGGCGTAGACAGTAGATGCAGGCAAACACTCGGCTAAGTTTAAAGCTTTTCAGTTTTTATTGATCACGCATGTGGTTGATATATCCTGCAGTTTGTCCACCTAGAACATAGGATTTTAGTCATGAAAGAAAGAATACCGTTGAGTATGGGGCAGTGCACATGATACTAAAGACATAATTAATCTTGTCTTGGGACGTTATTTTAAGAGGTTCATTAGAATGGAGATTTTCCTCAGTCCCCACTGAACTGTCTAGTGATTGCAGCAGTGATAGAAGTGTCATATTAATATAAGCCACTGGATTTCTACACACTATGGCTCCTATCTTTTACACTTTCGGTACTTTGGACTACGAATGAAATTGTTTAGCTGTATGTATTCATCTGTCTCTACTGTTTTGATAGATTGCTTAATTAAATACGATGATTTGTTGACAATGGGGTGCTATATAGAGCCTTTATTTAACCCAGGTATCTTCTTTAGTTCATACAGTATGGCACTATTAGTGTTCCCCTTTTTCTCCATACCTGTTATAGAACAGCACCCTAGGATGGCTTTGCTTCTATGCACATAAGTGGTCCTCCTCATCTTTTTTAATAAAGGGATATGCACATATATGGTTTTATCCTTTGTTTTTACCTTTTATTTTTGCCTTCCATTTGTTGTTCCTTTTCCTGTTTCAGCCGCCTTGCGTCTCTTCTCCATCGTGACTTTTTTTTACTATGGTTTTAAATGTTTTCTTATTATTTATTATTGACATATATGTTTTTAATTGATACCAATGTGTATAATTGATATTTTTATCTTGTGTTCTCATATATTTATTTATCCATTTGCTTATTTATTTATTTATTGTTATTATACCGTACGTGAACCATGCTATGTCAGGTTTTTTATTATGTGTTTCTTACTGTATTTTTTGAGTTTTCACTCCCCCTGAGGAAAGCCTCTGTGGCCGAAATGCATAGGGGCTGGTTTACTAAAAGAATTTCCTGTATTTACTGTTTATGCACCTGCTTCCTTTGGTTTTTGCTCCTGTGTGGCTATTGCTGCGCTCCGTTAGACTTTCTTTATAGGTGGTGGAGGGCATATGGTAGACATGGGGTGGGGTGAAGAGCAGATGATGGACACAGGATACAACTGGATATCAGATGTTGGACATGGAATGAGAGGGTGCATTCAGATGCTGCACATGGAGGGGTAGAGGGCAGATAGTTGGCACCGGATGAGGGTTGAAATAAGATGCTGAAAATGGGGTGAGGAGGTGGACGGTGGAAGCAGATGGTGGACCTGGGGGTGATGGGATGATGGCAAATGTTGGACAGAGGATGGAGTTGGACATAGGGGCATAGAGAGAAAATGGTGGATGTGGGATGGGTGTGGTGTGCAGATGATGGACATGGGGTAGGTGGACATATAGAAAGGGGAGATGAATAGATGAGATGTTGGACATGTGGTTAAGGGAGAGGAATAGGGGCAATGCTGTATGCGGGATGGATAGGGAGAGAGAAAGGGGATGCTGGGCAGGGGTCGGATGGGGTGAAACTCGGGGGGAGGTGCTGGATGGAGAGAGCATGGGAGATGTTGAACAAAGGAAGGGGGAAAGAGAAAAAGGGGAGAGTTCATTAAAGACTGAGGAATAAAAGGCTGGGGATAAACAGAGAAATAAGAAGTGAGAGGGCTGTGTTAAGTGTTACAAAGTGGTAGGTAGATACAATAAGAACAGGGAGATGGATAGGCAAAGTGATAAGAAAGAGGAGTGAAATCTGAATTGATGGAGAGAAATAAATGGAAGAAACCTGAAAGGAAAAGATCAATGTCAGAGATGGAAGGAAGTTGAAGAAGATCGGAGGGAAAAGGATTGGAGACTCTAGAAAATGAGTTAAGAGAAGACAGATGAAAGCAGAAACCAGAGACTGGGATTCGGATGATAAAAGAATAAAATGGCTAGACAACAAAGGTAGAAAAATTAATTTTATTTTCAATTTAGTGATTGGAATATGTCAGTCTTAGGAATTTACAGGTTCTATCTTTATATTTTGAACAGTGCAGTGGCATCTGCATCTCTTTCTACTGTATTTCTCTGGTGCTGTATTGCACGCAGAGTCTGGTTTCTTGGGGTTTCAATTTAATTTGTCTATATTATATTTATAGTTTGTGGTAATTTATTCTAGTCTTGATGAGGATCTATCTATTTTCTGTGCGTGTGATCAAGACTAGGTATTTTGTTAGCACAGAGTTTCTATGTAGTAATCTGCTTATTCAGTTTCCATATAGGTTAATGGATGTTCTAGACCCATTGCAATATTTATGGTGTTCTTTTTCTGGTAGGCTTCTTGTGTATTTTTGAAGCTGATGCTATTATGGTATGATTGATTTCTGTAAGGTTTCTATTTTACTTCACAATAGGCCCGGGTACTGGTGAGAGTATAAAACTGCTGTTACTGAGATAACACCAGAATCAGAAATTATTTTTTGCATGTTGAGTTCCATGAGGAAATGTCCTAGTTCTGCTTTGCACCAATTGTTGGGGGAGGAGTTTCTAGGAATATAGAATATGGAGGTTACTTTAGAAACCTGATTTGTGCTTTGAACATCTGAAAATGGGCACACAGACATCCAAATCACAAAGACGTCCCTGAAACCATTTTAGAAGCTGGTTTTATAGATGTCCCCAGTGCGAGGACATCCAAAGTCATGAAAGGGTGTGGTGGAAGCATGGACTGGGGGCGTTCTGGGCAAGATGGATATTCGCTCCTGATTTCAGAAATGGCCACCCATTAGTGGAACCATCCATGTCTCTTCCTGCTCCAATGTATGAATAGGCATCAAAAAAGCTCTCTTATTATGTCAGGGCATAGAGAGAAAGATACTTCGATATTCCCAATTCTTTCCATGATGATAACAAAAATTGCAGGGAAACAAGGATACTTGTTTTTTAGTTTGATACAATGTTGCACATACCTGCATACAAAGTAGCTTGCATGGACATGCATTCAGCATAGGATAGACGTCCCTCCCTCAAGTGTTTTGTAGCGAAGATGTCTATAAGGTCACCTGTGTGGCATCCATTTCAGGGATGTCCAAGTTGCTAAAATTGGGCCGAAACATAAATGTCCTTGGTGCTTTTTTGGACGTTTTGTTGTGGATGTCCCAGATTTCACCTGGACATCCTTGCTAAAATACCACTTCACATGTTCAAAAGAAAAAAAACAAGAACCACAGCACAGTTTATAACACCAAAATAACATCAGTTATAATAATTTTATTTTGGTGTTATAAATGCTCTGTGGTCCTTGCTTCATTTTGCTCCTTGGTGTGTGATCTCATCTTCCTATCTCCTTTGTCTTTTTGCAGAATATATATTTACATCTACTGTAATATCCTGCTGGCCTCGTGTTCAGTGTCAGAAGTTGGCATGTTTATATTAGGGGCTTAGGCTACATAATTAAACTGCTACAATTTTGCTGCATATAAACAGCACTGCAAAGTTTAACAGAATACAGTATATAGCCTGGGAGTATGTTAATTTCTTTATTCTTGGGGCAACCACTTAACTGGTGTTCTTCCTGACTGATCAGATTTTAGTAGACTGAAGGAATAAAAAACTCTTTCATAGCCCAATAACAAATTAGCCAGCAAGCAGGGAATCAGATCAGGGGTGTTAGATCTCACATAAAAGAAGCTAATTGGTTTTTGTCTTAAAAGACAGATGAGGAAAATCTAGGAACTTTCTTTTCTCATTTCTTTCAATAGATATCAAAGCTCCTACATCTGAAGTATGGCTGTGAAAAAGTGTTTCGCCAATGCTGTTGTCCCCATTGAAGTTTCTGTTTCCATCAAAACGGTTGAGATGTGCTGTGTGTGAGATTTGCAATAACTAGGAGTGACTGTTTTATCTACTCTAGGGGGCATGTTTACTAAACTGCGGTAATGTCATTCGCGTTAGGTTCCGCGGTAAAGGTACAGATGCCCATGTAAAGGCGTGGGTGGGGCATCATTATGGCAAGCCATGTCAGGTAATGCGCATTATAAGGCACGTTATAAGGCACAGTACAAGGCACGTGCCTTAACTTGCCTTGTACTGTGCCTAATTAGGAGCCTTATAACATCTTATTAAGGATTGCTGGCAACAGTGGTGAGGGTACTATGGGCTGGCAGCACGGATCTGCAAAAATATGACTGTCACAGGCTAGCAAAATATCTGCCTTGGACAGGAGGGAACAATGAGGAATTGAACCCATGAGCTCCACCTAGAAAGTCAGTGTACTAACCAGTAGGCTATACCTCTATGGCCTGGTAACATCAATGGCTGGGCACAGAAGGACTGCAGGTCACTGCACAAACCGTCTGCTCTGTGTGCCAAGATAGGGTAACCCCACCAGCACCCATGATGCATTGCACATGCAGAACTGCGGCCTACAGCTGACCACCAAATGGGGTCTGCACCGCTCCGGTGTAGTGCGTGATACTGGCACAGAGTAGCTACAGACCATGCCATTGTGCAGGTTCCGTGTTCACCCTGAGGGATAGGATGGGCGCCCAGCACTAGGTCCACAGTACATGTGGTGCTAGAGATAGGTCCTGTTGCACATCCCCAGCACTGCCAGTGTGAGACAGGTGTTCCCAGCAGCGCAACCGAAGGCACTTCTGTTCCAGCTTGTGTTCTGCAGCCACATGCGGCCCCATGGGACCGGACACCACCTAGATTAGTGTGTACCCAGTGTTAAGGTCTGGCTGCCATGGGTACCTGTTATCAGGGCAGTGGGTCTATAGACTCGCATGAGGGCTATGTAGCACTGCCACTATGGGTCTAAGTGGTATGTGCTATATACTCTAAGGGGGCCTCAATCACCCCTTTTGTAGATGAGGGTGTGGTGAGACAGGTGCTTGCACCCTGCAGAATGGCTGCAGTACCAGCAACCACAGTCCTGCTGGCAGATGACAGCCCTCCAGGGCTGCTGGGCCAGTGCCATACCTGTGACCATTGCAGACCAGCAGTAATGCTTGGGGTAGACAGGGGAAGGCTCAACTGCCCCACACCACAGTCTGCCATTCATCAACAGACAGCACCTTCAGCACCCTACAAGGTGGTCCCACCATGCACAGGCAAACTGCAGAGAGCCCACTAACCAGTCCATAGTGCATGCTCACAGGGGAACCCTGTGCACCCAGAGGTGGGATGCACAGCACAGACACCAAGCAGATAGCTCTGTGATTGGTCCCCAAAACCAGGAACACACAGGTATCACTAGAAACAAATAATGGGTGGCACTATGTGGGAACATAGAAATGTCATGGTCACTGCTCAGAGTGAGAGACCCCCCCCCCCCCAGCATGACATGCTGTGACCACCCTGTCCATGCAGGTGGTGGTCGAGCACTACAGTGTCCCAGCCATTGCCCTCCACCCTGTGCAGATGCATCCTGGCCAATCCGCCCTGTCTGGGCCATACCCACAATACCTTGCTCCTCATTATGCACATTTGCAGGCTAATGCTGGAAGCAGTGTGAGCAATGTGGGCTCAGTGAGGTGTTGGCAGACACAAAACAATAGAGAGACATACGCACACTCCCACACCTATCTCAGCATTGTGCAGAGATGGAGGTGGTTGACAACCCTACGCGCCGCACTGGTCATGATCACAGTGCCGACATTGCTAATCTGTGCAGGGGGTAGTAGTAGTGCTCTGGTGATAACTTCAGCTCTGTGCTGGGGCCAACAGCCTGACACTCCATGAAGCTGTGGATAGTGGAGCCCTTGTGAGTGGGTGTCCATACCCCTGTGCACCACTGCATTGGGGTTTGCCCATGTTGTTGTTGTGGCTGCATTGTGGGCTAAAACTATGGGGAGATGCTTTGCAGGATCCACAGATGGGACCTGAACCTCTAACCCTCTGCTTTTGGACATGCTGGCTGATTGTACTGCACCACACTATTTCCACAGCAGCATAGTGGTCCCTGGGGCTACCCTTATGTTCCTCGGCCAGACCTCTTCTGTTGCACTGCACACCACATACTGGTACAGGGCATGGCCTAGGTCCACTGCAGGCGGGTGCCACTGCTCCCTCCAGCACATTCACCTACTCCCTCTGCCATGCCGCCATGACATTATGCCGTCGGTGTAGGTGGTGCGCCATTCCAGGCCATCCAGTGGGCAGGTAGGCGGCTGCCTAAGGTGTGGGTTCTGGGGTAGGGGTGCCTACATAGATGTCCACGCTTCCCCAGGCACCGTCTGTCCATGTTATGCACCCCTTGGGGTGCCTGCTGGGTAATGTCTCCTGGATGGGACACTGTGGGCCACAGACTCATGGGCATGTCTGATTCTGGCCAGTTGCTGTCTTGCTGGTTTCCATTTTCTGCATTCCTATGTGCCACCTTGGCAACCGCCTAGTCCACCCTGTGCCCCAGTAGCCCCCACTGCAGGTTCCGCCTGCAGCCCCCATGCCCCATTTGCGCCATCACCATAGTGGCCTTTCATACCAGGGCACTATGCTGTTGCTGCAAATGGAGCACTACTATCACCTTTTTTGGGCTCCCTGCCTATGCTGTACATTGCTGACATTGAAATGGTTCTCTCTCTTGCAAATGTGTGCTAACGCCAGGTTTTCAGTTGCGTTAGGATTCAGCCCTTAATTTCTCCGCATTAGTGTGGAAGGGGACTCTCCCCGCCCACTCCCCGCCCATTGACTCCTTCTCTCCGCCCTCTCTCCACCCTCTGCGGGACTTACCGCAGCCGGGAACGTTAAGGCGCGTTAACATTAGGTTACGTTACGTAAACACGCCTTAACGTTACATAATGTGCCTTAACGTAGCCGCTGCTATGTTACCACAGTTTAGTAAACATGCCCCTTAGTGTTTGTGTCCTGGGTATATTATGTGAAATTGGGCTAGATTACAGGTTGAGCGTGTATTCTGCTGGTCTCATAATTTATGATATATTAGAAATGGTGTATAAAGTGAACGTCGGCATCGGGTAGTTTGGAGGTGGGGTGAATAGGTGAGTGATTAGGTTGGGTATATTTGTGAATTTTGAGGTGTGTTCCCAAAATGTTCTCTAAAGAGATGCGTTTTAATCTTCTTGCGAAATGTAGCCAGGTCATTAATGCTTTTTAGATTTTCTGGGAAGGAATTCTAGAGCACAGGTGCTACATAAATAAATGCTCTATCAGTTGTCAAACAAGCTGAATTACAAAAGTCAGGAGGGACAGTTAGGGTATTTGTGAGCATCCTCTTCGTACTCGTTCATTTGAGTGTGTGCTGATGAATGTGGAGAGGTGGGATGGGGCTATGTTAGGAGCTTGAAGCATTTCCAGTGGTAACAAGCATTTCCTGTTTCTCGTAAGAAGCAGGAAATGCTTACTACCAACTTTAGAAATGCTGTGGTCCAGCAGTTTATAAAACGGCAGAACCATGGAAGGAGAGAACTGTTCCTGTGGCTGATTTCATCTCTCAAGCAACAAATCAGTGAGAGGGAGTGCAGGCGGCTAGTGATGGCAGCAGATACAGGAGGGAAGGAAGGGAGCTGACATGGGGGGGGGGGCTGGAAGGTGGCTAGATAATGGGGGGACTGGAGGGGACATTGAGACTGGAAGGGAGCTGACGCCTGAGGATGGCATTGGAATTTATTTATTTACATTCTCTTATATACCGCGCTATTCTGCATCAGTGCGGTTTACATTGAACAAACTGAAATTACATTGAACAGGGCATTATAACTTGGAGATAACTATTTTACAGGGAACATGGGCTATGGAGGGTTAAGTGGCTTGCCCAAGACCACAAGGAGCACCTGTGGGACTAGAAACCCCAGTCCTTCCGGCCCAAGGCTGCTGTCTTCTAGTGGGATTTGAACCCCCGACCTTCCGGCCTGAAGTACCTTGCCCCAACCACTAGGCCACTCCTCCACTCCGAGAAGAGGGATGGACAGAGGGGAGGGTGACTGAAAGGGAACTGATACAGGGTGGGGTACTGGAACTAGAAGTGAGCTGATACCTGAGATGGAATTTGGACTAGAAGGGGCTCAACAGTGGGGAAGGAGTGGGACTGGAAGAGAATGAACACCAGTGGTGCTGCTAGGAATGCAAGGGGGTTGATATTGGAAGGTACTGGGAGGGGAGGACTGGAAAGGGGGCTGATACTGGGGAGGGTTACTGGGAGTGGAAATAGGCTGATACTGAAGGAGGTACTGGGACTGGAAGGGAGCTGATGCTGAGGCTGGACAGAAAATGGGCTTTTGCAGGGGGGAACTGGAACTGGAAGGGAACTGATGCTAGTATATGCTCGGTCAGGTGGGGGAAAAGAGGCAGGAACTGGGGGAGTGAAAAGGAAGAGGGGCAGAATATTGTGTGTGTGGGGGGGGGGGGGGAAGAAACACCGCTGCTGATTATCAACTGACTCAACAGAGCAGAGGCAGGGAAGCCACGCTGCCGCAGGCCTGGGACTATGAACCAGACAGGCCCAGACAATGTACCTCTGCCTCAGCCTACTGGATGGAGGGAAAGAGAGAGATATTAGATGGCGGGGGAGGGGGCGGTGAGAGATGATAGACATGGAGAGGGAGAGAGAGTGAGCAAAAGACTGGGGAATAATGGACCAGGGAAGAAGAGCTGGGGAATGGGAGGACTGGGGTGAAGGTTGAAAAGCAGTAGGTAGATGGCTAAAAAAGAACTGGGCAGTAAAAATAGTGAAATCTGGGCCATGCCCCTCAATAAAATGACCCCTGGTGGTCTAGTGGCCCCTTTCCCCTCCCCACACCCCCCATTAAATAAAAAAAGAACCTGGTGTCTGGCAGCCCCTGAATTTGGGGGCTGCCAGATCACCAGGTAGGGGCCTCTAGACCACCGGGATTTTTTTAATTTAATGGGGGTTGGGGGAAAAGGGGCCACTAGACCACCAGGGATCATTTTATTGTGGGGCACGGTCCCCAGCATTATTTTGATGGCATCGAGGGCTTTTCATGATGCCTGATCATCTGAGGAGGAGATGATCTAGGCATCGGGGGAGGAAAGCACCAGGTGCCATCAAAATATTTGTCGGTGGCATGCTTAGAGGTTTACTTCTACTCAGACCCTGAAGTAAAAAGTTTTGGAGTTGTGGCTGTTTCGAAATCCTCTACGCCTGTCTCTGCATCGGGTGTAGCTATGATTTGCATACCACCTCGGCTGATTGTAATAGATTTAAATAATTCAAGTTCATTTAAATACGTGTTGCGTTAGTTGGGCGCTAGTTTTTCCACCGGTGTTTACGTCTGTTTCCTGCATTTGCAGGATCGTTAAAAGTGCTTAAACATGGCGTTAGGGGCTTGTAAAGTGCGCGCTAGCTTTCTGTATCGGCCTGTGAGTTTGCAATGCGGACTTCAGGGAGGTGGGGAGGAGAAAGCATTCATTCCCCCCCCCCCTCCCTACACACACACACTTTCAGCAATTATCTCTCCCTTCCCAAAAATCACTCACAGGCATCAGAACTGTGACCTGGGGACTTTCTGTTCCAATTTCAACCCTTTCTTTCCTTTCCCTGAATGACAGGAGGGGAGGGGCTGGATTAGGGACCAAAATGGTTATTCTTTGCTGTGCCTGTGCTCTGTGTGCTCCAGACTCGCCACCTTCTTCCTGTTCCCTGCAAGCTATCTAGGGAGGAGGGGTTAAAGCAGGAAGCAGAGAGCTATTGTTTGCTGTCTGAAATTAGGAGCACTGTCCAAACAGGCACAGGACAGACTTTCCTGCGGCACACTGGCTCAGAAACACTGCTCTGGGGCTGCCAGCTGGCTCTAGATTTTCGAGATAAGCAGATCCAGTCCTGATTTTACCCCACTGCTTGCATGGATCTGTAGTTGTAGTCAGGGTAACTTTCTTAAAGAAAAGGTGCCAGGTCAGAGGGCACTGCAATGCCACATCAGCCTCCTCGTCTTTACAGCAGCTCCTCCTCCTCTCTCTGCAAGAGAAACAGCTGCAGCCAAGGCTGGCTTCCTCCTCTCTCCACAGCTGGTGGGATGAGTTTGGCCAGTCGCCCCAGCCCTGCACTCTCTAGCACTGGAAACATTTGAAAACTTGCAGACCGGCACTTCCTTGCTGCTGATCTCAGGATGCATAAGACAGCAGCCTGGCAGTGCTGGCCTGTGAATTTTGAAAACTCTTGTATTGCCTTACGATTTACCGGATTATAAAAGCTGCCCAGTCAGTGACCTGGCAGAAAATCACCATTGGTTCTGGTGATATCAATTTCCTTAAGAAAAAACAGGATTACAAGGCTGTGCAGGCACAGGGCTAAAATCCGGACGGGGTCAGCCTGTCCTGAAAACCTGGAGCTCTCTCTCTCTCTCTCTCTTTGTAGCAACCCTCCCTCCTCCTCCTCTCTTTCTCAGCATCTCCTGCTCTCTGTACATAATACCCAGTATCCTCCTCTCCCTCTTTCTGCCCAGATCCTCCCCTCCCCTCCTTGTGCCCCACATCCTTTCCCTTTGTCTCTCTTCTCATTCTCTGCCCACCATCCTCCTTCCTCTCCCCGTTTTCTACCTAGCTCTCCTCTCTCAATCTCCTGCCCACATCTCCCTCCCTCTTTCTCTTCTCTGCTCCCATCCTCTGCCAAGCAGCAGCATCCCCCCCTCTCTTCCCTTCCCTCCATCCTCTTAGCAGACTGATGATGTAATGATCCTTTGCTTCCCTCTTCCTTATTGTCTCACCGGTGATGGCTCCAAGTCCTGAAGTAGCTCTTCTGTCATCTCCAAGTCCCTCCTTTGGTGACAGCGACATGTGGAGTACTGAGTGCTCTCTCCTTCCTCAGCCTAGGATGATCCGCAGGTGCAGCTCTTGCACACATCTTGCTTCTGTGTTCTTTTTAGCTGGTGCAAGGGTTTTAGCTTCCTAGACAAACCTCCAATCAAGTCCCTATCCCATCTCTCCAGAGGTTATGAGACGTAAACTGAGCAATCCGGATTACTCCAACATCAGTTTTCCCAGAACAATCCTACGCCAAAACGGACACCCTGCATATAACTCCATAAGGAGGGACCACGTCCAAAGCCATTGATCTAAGTAAATGAGTTATTTGAACATGGTCCCCCTTCCCGGTTGTTAGGAGGCTGATGGTTCTTTGCATTTGTGTGGCTGTTAGGACCTATTGTTGTGTCTTGAATGCAGCTGCTCTTTGCTGCCCCCAGAAGTTGCTGCTCTAGGCAACCTCCTGATTTTCCTAATGGTTAAGCCAGCCATGTCTGCACTTGCGTGCAGCTCTCACTGGCCACTCCCTAGAGAACAAATAGAGTCGACTGATCGGAGCTCACTAGGTGCATGAGAACCTGGAGGGCCTTTGTGTGTATGCACCTGTACAATGAATTTTGCCATTCCCCCAAATTTTGCTGCTTTAGGTGACTAGTCCTGTTCTTAATAGAAAATTGCTGTCAAAGTTCCTCACTAATATTTGATTTCAGCTCCCACACACACAAAAAACATTTGGAATAAACTGATGCTGAAAAGCTCTCCAGTCTGAACTGAAATTATCTAAATCAGGAGTGATTAAACTTGTCCTTGAATAAGGAAAGGAGACTTGGATTTAACTCACACCTTTTCTCAGAAATTCAAGGCATTACATTCAAGTACAGTCGGCATTTCCCTGTGCCCAGAGGAGCCCTTTAGCCTGTTGAGTTTTCAAGATATCTACAGTGAAGATGTTTATACATTGGTAGCAGATCTATCTCATGCATATTCATTATAGGTAACCTGAAAATCTACCTAGCTGGGGATGTTCAAAGATAGAACCAAAACCTTCTGGTCTAAATGATCTTTGTGTTATATTCTGGAAAGTAGCCTTAAACATCACAGAGACAGTCTGCTTCTTGCATTTAAAGGGTGCTTTACTGAATTTCCATCCTACTGGAGCCCAGCAACGATGACTGAAATCTGAAACATGTGATTTCCCCACTGCACTGTTGGAAATAATGGATTGCAACAGAGATTTGTGCTGTTTCTCTCTGCACCTTCCATCTGCTTAAGAATAATTTCACAGAGGATGCACAGTTCCTCCTCCTCCCCCCCCCCGAACCCTCACCTCATTGCCCATCGCCTCTTCCATTGCACTGCCAGGACAGGAAGTCTCTGCATGCTGCGGCCTCGCAGAATGTCAAAGAAACTGCCTGATGCTAATTACGCAAAGAAGTCATGCGTGTCGCAACCACCCTGGCATGTGCAAAAAGAGAGGAATGCATAAGAGCAACCCAGAAAGCAGGCATCTATGCTAAGGCAGTTGCCTGGCTTTCCATTCTCAGACTTTGCTTTTACATACACAATGTAAATTGGGAGGGGGGGGGGTAGAACTTGTCAGTTTTCACCTGCTACTTTGGGCTATAGCTCATACAGAAACATGGCTGGAATCTGGTAACATGTGCATTAATTTGCAATTGCCTATGGATGATTTTTCCTGTTTTATTTCTCCCAACTCACTTAACCCAGTGATTGCAGCTACAATCTTCGGTCTGAGACCATGCCTTAGAGCTCCTTCCAGGACCCTGCCAATCTAGGGCCCAAAATCCATCTACTATAGCAACCCCATCCCTGGTCACTCTGGGGAGCAGAAGACCTGACCCCAAGAATAGAAACAGGTCCTTTGCATGGCATATTTAGATCCAGTTAGCCCCTGCCTTTAAAAGCTTACAGTCTAAGTGAGTACCTGAATAACAGTGACTTGCCGAAGGCCACAGAAAGACAGTGGACTTGCCAAAGACCACAGAAAGGGTTAGATAGATCTCCTAGTTTGTAACCAATTACTCATTTATAGCTACTCGCTACCATGGAGTTCAGCCAAATGTGTGTGAACCACTATGTTGGCAACAGGCACATGCGGGTCTAGGTGACTGGCAAAGCTTAGGCTAGAGTAGGACACCCTGCAATCCAGTATAAACTTTGACCCCAAAATTCGGGTGGCCCTTGTTCAAGGTTGAAATTGGAAGCATCTGGCTTTTATCAAAATGGTCCAGAGTAGCATGGTGCAATAAAGAAGCATGAAATGAGGGAAGGGACCTTGAATGTCTTGGGAAGATAGACACGTAGTTACGGGGTTGACCTCTCTGTACAGACATATGAGCCTATAAAACAGGTCCCAATTTTGCAGAGGGAAGTTTTAGAAATGTTTTTTTAGTGGACAACCAGACTTGATCACCCACCTGATACTGAGCTCCTCATTGATGATGACAATCCCTGAATCTCTTCTGCTGCGTTATAGCTTTTCTAGGATACTTTGCATTTGAGACCAGGTTTTCTGGCAGAACCAGGTCAAGTTGCTTCCTGTAGGAATATTAGGGGCATGTTTACTAAACTGTCTTAACGTGCGCCCGGCGTTAGTGTGCAGGATGCCATAAAAGGAGTGGGCATTCCGGTGTAAACGTAGCTAGCACGTGTTATCGCGCAATAATGTGCGCCGAGCGCATTAGCGCCCAAGAAAGGGATCAGCACGCGTCAACGTGCGTTAATCGTAAGTAGGCGCCTTGACCGGCATGCATAGCAACAGAGGTGTAGTACAATGGTTAATACACTGACTGATGGTACAGGGGTCATGAGTTGATTCCCGAGTGGGCCTGATGAATAGTAATGCTTTTACCCAGTGTTGTCTGAGGCATTTTCCAGTTTAATTTAAATCTGTGCTGCAAGCAAAAACACCCTCAAAGTGCTGTAACATAAGGTGCCGCATCAGCCGCCGTATAAGGCACTCCAGAGGGCATATTATAAAGTGCATTGTCTGCCAAGGCACTCTAGAATGTTGCCTATAGGGCGCCTTGGCACCGCAAGGTTACAGCACTGTTTTTGATGGCAGCATTGCGCATGTTAACGCATGGAAATCTTAAGTAGGCGCACTGACATGTAAACAGGAGCAGCGGTGTAGCTCAATGGTTAATACATTGACTGATGGTACAGGAGTCATGAGTTCAATTCCCAAGTGGGCCTGATGAATAATAATACTTTTACCCAGTGCTGTCTGAGGCATTTCCCAGTTTAATTTAAATCTGTGCTGCAAGCAAACACACCCTCAAAGTGCTGTAACATAAGTTGCCACATCAGCCGCCCTATAAGGCACTCCAGAGGGCATATTATAAAGTGCACTGTCCACCCAGGCACCCTAGAATGTTGCTTATAGGGCGCTTTATAGGGTGCCCTATGAGGCACTGCAAGGTTACAGCACTGTTTTTGATGGCAGCACTGTGCATGTTAACGCATGGAAATCTTAAGTAGGCGCGCTGACATGCAAGGAGGAATAGCAGTGTAGTACAATGGCTAATACACTGACTGATGGTGCAGGGGTTATGAGTTTTGAGTCCCCAGTGCACCTAATGAATAAGGTTGGCTGAAGTAATTCCTTTTTCTGCTTGCAACTGTACAACAATCTGTGCTGCCATCTGAAAAGAACTGCACCCTAGTGCCTTAAATTGATGCACCTTTTAGGGTGCACCAGAAGGCACAT
Source organism: Ichthyophis bannanicus (assembly GCA_033557465.1). Classification (NCBI taxonomy): domain Eukaryota; kingdom Metazoa; phylum Chordata; class Amphibia; order Gymnophiona; family Ichthyophiidae; genus Ichthyophis; species Ichthyophis bannanicus. The sequence continues at coordinate 927,048,683 of CM066034.1, forward strand.
CCTAAACAACCACGTCAGTGAAGGCGGGTCATAATGTGCCCCAGAGGCCATGTTGAAAGGTTGCCAACTCCCAAGGCACCAGAGTAGGCACCCATAAGCTGCCTGAATCAAAGGTGTGTGTGGCGTAAGATGCCCCAAGGATGTACAGGTGAACCTAAAAACGTTGGCCAAGAGCAGTAAGGTCCCCCAATTTGAAGGGCAAGAGAGGTATGTGCCAAACACACACGTAACCCAAACACTGCACAGAGCAGCAAGGAAAGACAATGCATAAGTAATGGAAGGACGTAGATCAGAGCTGATGGACCACACAAATCAGCCTCCAGCCCATGTGGCAGCTAGAAAAATGGACAAACATATCGGGGGCAGCTGTAGCTATGCACAGAGTGATGGTAATGTACCATGCAATAATGACAGTGTGTGGCAGAGGATGGGAAGATGTGTGCAGCAAAGGAGCCAGAAATGGCAGGATAGGTGGAATGTCAGGGTGACAGTGGAGTAGCAGTGCTATGCAGAGCACACACAGGAAAGGCAACCAGGGAGAGCTGCAATGCAGGAATGTGTAGGAGTGCAGGACGTGGGGTAGCAGCATGCACATCAGGGTAGGATGGCACACAACTGGCAGACACACGTAGATGGGACAGAAGGATGGTTCACAACTGTGATGAGGGTACAATGTGCTCACAGCACAGATCTGCACAGATATGACTGTCACAGGAATGAAAAATAGGTTCTGCAGGACAAGCATACAAATGAAAGAGAAGAGAGGAATCACACCTATGACCACTACTACAAATGGCAATGCACAAACCAGTAGGCCACACCACCAACGTGAGCTCATTAGCAAAGGCTGCATACAAAAATAGTGCAGGGCATCACACAAGACGCCTGCTGGCTGTCAGGACAGGCAAACCCCCAACAGTAACCATGACCAAATGCACATGCAGATCTGCTGTGTACAGATCAGATCACAGTCTGTAATGGGACCAGAGCCACATAGAACTACATGCACACACACAATGAAATGTTATGCAGTGGATACAGCATGCAAAAGAGGAAAGAATCTAAACCCCAAGAGCAGCAGAGGATGCTCTGTGGAGCTGGTGCAAAATCTGGAACAGGACAGGAGAGAATTGAACATGCAAACAGGTGTACCACACACCAGCTGAACCACAGCAATACCAAACCCCCAAGCGCACTGCCATGTAAACACCATAAAGAAAGAGACCTATGTAACAGATAATATGTGATGGCTAGGCAGCACAGAGGGCACACCTTGGTGTACAGTGAAGAGAGGGAAGGGTGGGTGTAGAGGTGATGAACCTGCTGGTACCTAATGGTCAAGTTAGCACAACAGAAAAGAAAAAAATAAACCACATGTGGGGATCAAACCTGCAGCCTATGGCATTATAACACATGCCTGTAACCACTACCCCAAACAGCACACTGAGCACAATGCAAAAATACTACCCCAAAGGGAGGGTGTGTATGGGAACCTGTAATACCCAGTGATGTGGCAAATGGCTGGCAGATACACAGCTGCCACCGTACAAGGATGTGAGCACAGGTGGGCCATGTACATGACCAGCAAATCAGTAGATACAAGTGTCAATGTGATGAAAGAGTGGAGGAGTAGCCTAGTGGTTAGAAAACTGGCTTGGTCACCAAGCAACAGGGTTCAATTCCCACTAGCAGTCCATGTGGCCTTGGGCAAGTCACGTAACCCTCCATTACCTTGGAAGAAAGACCTGACAATCTACTTCTAGTGACACTGACAAGAAAACCCTGGAATCTCTGGGTCACAAGGAGTCAGGACTGACTCAAAGGCACACATTGTATTGCACGTTTGTCACCATGATCAAGCAGCAGCAGAGACAAATGTATATCAAACACATATTTTTATTTGGGTTCATCTTCACAGATAGTGTAGATACCGCCATCATAATATCAAGGTGAGTGGATCCCAGGTGAAAGACGGAAACACATTTAGCAGGGCAGCAACCCACATCCTACAGAAAGGTCACTAGCCCGTCTACAAATGATGGGCAGGAGACATAATGTGCAGCACGTGCATGGTATGCACTATGCATTAGGCCCTCACCCCCCACATGCTGTCGCACGCCTCAAATGTGTTACTCACATATGAGTGCATGTAGACAGTAGGCGGTGCATGATGAGGGACCAACACACATCAATCATGATCTGTTCTCTAAAACATATCTATCTGGCAACACAGGAGGCACACAAATGAAAACAGCATATGGTTTTGAAACGTAACTTTAAAAACACAGATTGAAAGTAATGTTTCAGCTATCACATAATGCCTGATATAGGAATCCAAGCTGCAACAATGTAACCCTAAACAATCATCAAATGCACACTGAGGATATGCTAACAGGTAGCAGAGGACCATGAACACAGAGAAAATTCAAATGAAAACTACCTGCAGAAACATGCAGAGATAACACCATGCAGGAGGTCCCCCTGCACTGGTTGGTGTGTAGACAGTGACTGTACACATATATCATGGTACATGGAATGCACAATTGAAGGAAGACAACGACACTCACACTGCGACACTCCAAATATAACGGGGCAATGTGAGTGTTGTTACCTCAGGGGATAAATAGGACTGTGCAGACATGCAATGCAAGGTTTGTAAATCAATGCAGAGCATCACGTCTGTACAGTAAACAAACACAAGAAACAGTATATAGAGATGGAAATTAAGGGCAAACATGTTACAGTAACCCACACAAAAGCCATATTGCCATGTGCTGTGTTTCCCCAACATAGTCAGTCATATGCACATGCACCATCGACATTTCAACATGATACAGTCATGCCACACATGCACGGAAACACCCTTGGTGATTGAAAGCATCAATCCAGGATGCTGGTGTGCATTAAAGCGGTGTTGTGGCAAAACCTGTATCATGTCCAGGTGGAGAGTAGGTGGACATAGACAACAGGACCTCTCCATCGCTCCCCCCATGCCACATGCATGGCTGTATGCTTGTGTTGAAACAAACAGATGAGCATATCCTGTGTTCCATGTCACACACATGGCCAAAACACAACAACACCACCACTGTGGAAGAATGTACAACATACAGTGACAATGTCAGTCCCTGCTGCACACGTGGGGACCAGTACACAGTGTGCAAAGTCCAAAGTGTATCTGCAATCCAACACGTCAGGTTAAGACTATCCTTGCAACCCTGGGCATGCATAGTCAAGTGTCACATCCCAATATGCCACAGTACATGAAAGGTTCTGCGTGTCTCCTGCAATGAGCACGACTCCCAACCAGAGCATGGCAGCAACAGTGTGTTGGACAGGTCTGTCATGGGCAAAGTAGCAATCCAAAAATAACACTGTCCATCTTAGGCATGTGTCCCACTCGCAGAGGTCAAACATCCTATGGCACCATTTTCCAGGTAAAGTTCCATGGTGTTGTGTCCCCCAACAGGTGGGTGATGGCGATTCCAGATGCACTGTAATAGATGTGTCTGGTTTGTTCTCTGCCCTGTGTCAGAAGAGGAGAAATATTGTATTGGTATGCGCCTTGCAACATCAGCACAAATTGCAGAGAGTCAAACATTAAGAAACACATAATAAAGGGACACACAGGCAAACATGACATGATCACAACACAAAACACATTGCACGTTGGGGACATTTTGAATTGGAACCATAGACACGGGTGTCACATGGATTTGGTGCTGTCCATGCCCATGTTACACAGGTGTTTCACAGCTCCATCCTATGTGCATCAGCGTTCGTGAACAGAGAGCCAACATGAAATGTATATGAGACAAACAGTAAATCATTAACATGTAAAGGCTGATGTCATTCCCAAAAGAACAAAGGTGCAAACTACCTTGTGCTTGCATCAGTTGTATGTCTCGGATCCCCTGAGCCACTCAAAGGCCATAACAGGTCACAGTGAAGGGAGACAATGTCAGCGAAATATGTAGAATCACCATGTCACCATGTCACGCCACTGTTGATGCATGTCCACATTATGGCGATATCTGTGATACAAAAAGCAGGTCAACAGTGGTATGTCAGAACACAAGACACAGTTCTGTTCCCAACACACAACACATGTCCACAATGGTCACACGGTAAACAGCAGTAAGGTAGAGATAGCAGTCACCACCGCCCCCCAGGTGTACAGACCCCTCACACCACATGATAATGTAAAAAGCCTGAACACTGTATCATCACACAGCCAACCCAAGAACACACACACACACACAGTATGCTAAGGGCAGTGTGCCAGCAGTAGCATATGGCCTGTATGTGCACAAGTGGAGATTTGTAGACATAAAGGCCCTGTGAATTGCAATGATACCCTGGTGTTGGCTGATGGTACAATGTCGGGGAAGGGTGCACGTGTAGGCCACCACCCAAAAACCTAGGACCTCCACACACATGCAGCTCTGTTGGACATGTCCCAGAGACAGTGTTGCAGAAGATATACTGGACAGGAACACATGGGGATATGTGTGCCAACAGCAACATATGGGTTAGGGAGGTGCAGGGAAAAGAGGTGAACCACAACATCTGGACAATATGACAGATCACCGAGGACATGTGTTCCCCCTGACTGCTGGAACAGACAATATAGCTGTAGGTCCACCTACCTCAGACCACAGCATGTTGGCTGATGTACAGTCACCTGCCAATGCACCACAGCACCAGGAGCTTCAACAAGTATGTCCTGTGCATTGGGAAACACAACAGAAACATACATATGTCATGTTCTAGCTGTGCAACACACACTGCACCTTCCTGTCCCCAGCTTCCACACCCCCAACATCCTTTACAGACTGACTGTTCACCATCACACTGTACACATCTCTCCCATGTGAGAGGCATCAATGACATGTCTTTGCCAAACTACAGGGGTCCGTACTCTGTCTGTCCCCTCCCTCACCTCTCTGTTGTTGTACACACTGGTGAACAGAAGTGTTTGCTCCCTACCGTGTTCCTGCCTCACTCCAAGGCTGCAGTATTATCCTGGGTCCCCCATATTGCTCCCAATGCCCCTTCACTGTGTGTACTGGTGTCCCAATGTGGTCTGTTACCCCGCTGTCAATTGCTGTAACACACGGAAATATGCAGGGCCACCTCCGGTATCCTCTGTCCAAACACATTTCCTGGTGTGTATATCTCATACCTTGACTAACATTAACAGCTGTGTGCTAATGAGTTGCTAAACATATATCTCAATGTCTGTGTTATGTCTGCTAAACCACACCCCGATGTCTGCTTGTGACCTGACCTTGATGGCTGCATGTCATCCCACTGTGTGAAAGTGATAATGGCAAAGCATGGATAGCCTATATGTGCACCTAATAACCCCCCTCCCATCAGAGCCTCTTTGTGTATGTGGACATAACTCTCCTCTCTAGGGTATGCAATGTAGTTGTTGTCTTGGACTGCACTCTCCTCCTCTATACACTTACACAGCCTGTAGTTGAGTCATGGGTTTATGTCGACATGTCATCAGCTAGATTTGCTCTGTCCTCCCTGAAAACACCCCTAAAACCCAATCCACCCCCACATTCATCTCTCTGCTTGCGTACTGTAACCTACACCTTGTTGATCTTGGCTGAATCACCTCTGTTTGTGTGTACATATGCAACACTGCACTGCATGGCTATTCTACACTGAAAAAAGAGCAATGAATACTCCCCTGGCGGGACACTGCACAGGTTCCCCTTCACCGCATCCATGTTAGGGCTACGCGATGACCTATGCAGTCCGCCACACTGCGGCGTTCCACTAACTCCCCTTAAGGATTTTAAATACCATTATGACAAATAGTACTGAGCATGTATATAGTGCTACATATCACATCTAGCGCTATACACAAATTACAGACACACAGATCCAGCTTACCAGAGCATACCACACACACAATCAGCTCAAAATACTAAATGAAGAACACGCACAGCTGGACAACTGGCCCCAAACATGGTCCTCTCTCCCACTGTGAAACCCACACCACATGCCTTTCACCTTGCTGCACCCAAAGCATAACAGCAACTAACTGTGGTTGCACAGCAGCCGCTATCACAATCATCCACAAACCAGGAATGTCACCACAACACCTTCAAAAGCCTAAAACCACCCACCCACATCATACACCTCGACCCGCTGTTCTGCCTGCCCACATTGTTTGGTTCTCAGTCATGCTTATATTTAACATTGGGATGGCCAGCCAGTTTCTGTTACATGTCAGTGCAGTGTTGCATCCTAATGATATTGGTCTACAAATGTTAACTTGTATTAGCACTACACACATATACCAGCAAATGTAGGTAGGAACATATGCAGTACATACATGAGAAGAGCTCTGCAATCACCTGCCGCCTGACTGCTGTGCCCTCACGTGTGTCAGCACGGGCACGTACAGGGGGGCACGTCAGATCATCCTCCAGATCCTCATTAATCTCGGCAGGGATATTGTGCCTGAGAGCAATGTTGTGCAGGATGCAACAGGCTATGATGATTTCTGCCACAGTCTGTGGAGTATATTGTAAGGCCCCGCCTGTCCTATCCAGACACCTGAAGTGACTCTTTAAAATGCCAAAGGTGCGCTCTATGACAGAGCGGCTGGTGGCATGGGCCTCATTGTACCTCCGCTCTGCACGTGTCCGTGGTTGACGCACAGGGGTCAGCAACCAGGGGCGACACCCATATCCTGCATCACCTGTAGAAAGAAATGAGGTATGTTAAAGCAGGAGATCATGTCCCCCCAAATGGACACAAGTATATATGTGCAAAACAAATGCATAACACATCCTGACAGAAACATATGACATCACAACTATGCAGCATAGCAACATTGAAATATGATGACACAAAAGGACCACATGGCCTATCTAGTCTGTCCTTCCATATCAACAATTACAACAGTCCCCTTTTTACCTTTAGAGATCCTCTGTGTTTGTCCCATGCTGTTTGGAATGCAGTTACTGTCCTCATCTCTACCACCTACACTGTGAGACTATTCCACGGATCCACCACTTTTTCAGTAAACAAATATGTTGCCATTTCACCCCTGAATCTATCTCCCTCCACCCTCATCTCATTTTCCCTTGTAGCAGAACTTGCTTACAATTTAAAGTGGCTCTCTCCCTCAACATATATGGCACGGAGGTATTTCTACATCTCCATCATATCACCTCTATCCCGCCTTTCCTCCAAGGTGTACATATTAAGATCCTTCGGTCTGTCCTCATATGCTGTATAATGAAGACCACTAATCATTTCAGTAGCCACCCTCTGCACCCACCCCATCCTGTTCACATCCTTTTGAAGGTGCAGTCTCCAGAATTGCACACTGTACTCCACATGAGGTCGCACCAAAGACATATACAGAGGCATCATCCCTTCCTGTTTTTCTGCTAGCCATTCCTCTCCGTATGCACCCAGGCATCCTTCTAGCTTTACCCTCGCCTTTTCAACCTGTTTAGCTACTTTCACATCAGCAGACACAACCACGCCTAGGTCCCGCTCTTCTGTAGTGGACAAGAGTACTTCTCCAGGACCAAGCAGGAAGTCAGTCCTCACATACGGGTGACGTCGGCGCCGACGGAGCCCTCGCGGAGCAATTTTCCCCAGCTTTCAAAGAAAGCCTTTGGGAATTGCAGCGCGCATGCGCGGTTCTCTTCCCGCCCAAGGGTGCCATCTTGCTCAGTCTTCTTTTTTCCGCGGAGCCCTACAGACGTTGCCTGTGAATCCCCGCAGAAAAGTTGATTTTTCTCTATTTTTTCTTCGGTTCGACGCCGGTTCTCTTACCGCCCGGACTCGCGACGCCGGTTGCGAGTCCGTCCTTTATTTTTCGTTTTTTTTGTCCTTCGTGACAGATTTCGCGCTTTTTTCCTTTTTCCCTGGCTGCCCGGTCATTCGACCTCGCAGGGGCCCTTTTTCCCCCGATGGCTGCCAGTGGTTTTAAAAAGTGTGACCTCTGTAAGAAACGTATGTCTCTTACAGACACTCATGACTTCTGCCTCCGCTGCCTCGGCCCAGATCATGACCCCATGATCTGCGGGCCATGCGGCCAAAATGTCCTCAAAAGCATTGAGGAGTCGGCAGCACCAGCGGGAGCGTATCTTCTCTGACTCCGGCCGGGCTCGGACCTCGTCAGAGGCTTCGACGTCTCGGGACTCTGGTCCTGAGCATCGTCGGAGTTCCTCTGAAAGGGGGTCTCCTACCCGGGAGCATCATCGGAAGAAGAAACCCGCGAGGGCGGGATCGGTGGACGCTCCTGGTTCCTCGAGGGCCAGGTCGCATAGCCCCGATTCCCGTCCCGGGTCCTTGGAGATGGAGAGGCCGTCAAAACATCCTCGACTCGAGGTGGACTTGCCTGCTCACGTAAGTACTGTTGTCCTCGTGGACTCGCCTCCGAAGGACCTGACGTCGGGCCCGACGCCATCGGGGCCCGAGTCGGGGGCTGCTGGGTCTCCTGAGCTCGGACTCAGGTTGACGGCCTTGGAGTGCAGTTTGTCTGCCTTCTTGGACCAGCAGCGGGCATTGATCGCTGGCCTCGCCGGTGCTTCTGCCCTGACCGCCGGGACGTCGACCTCCAAATCGACCCCGGAGACCGAGCCGATCCTCGAGTCCATGAGGGCTCGAGTCGATCCTCGGTCGAGGTCTCCTTCGGCCTCCCGTTCGGGACCAAGGTCGTCGATGCTGACTCCCTCGGCGTCGGGGCGGATGGCATCAGTGCCCGCCCGACCGGAGCTGATCGACTCCTCCTCCGAGGAGTCGGCCTGGGAATCTGAGGACGAAGAGTCACCTGGTTCCTTTCGGACTCGGTGTGTCCCTTCGGACTCCCCTGAGTCCGAACCTTGGAGACGGTCCCCCCCGGAGGATACCTGGTTCTCGGACTTTGTGAGGGATATGGCCAAAGCCTTGGCCTTCCCTGCGGATCCCGAGGAGGAGCCTCGAGTCGAAGAACTTGATGCCCTCCAATATGACTCTCCCCCGAAGGAGGCCTTTATTGTACCGGTTCCTCCCATGCTGGAACGACTTCTCTTCCGCATGTGGGAGAGCCCGGCGTCGTCGCCGGTGTTAAGCAAGCGGGTCGATTCCATTTATCGAGTCCGCAAGAGCCCTGGCTTCCAAAAGGCACAACTACCGCACCATTCCATGGTGGTGGAATCGGCCATGCATAGACTAAAGAGTCAAAAAATGCACTCCTCGGTGCCCCTGGTAGGGAAGCCCGAAGCCTGGATGCCCTCGGTAGGAAGTGCTTCCAGGGCTCTATGCTTGCTTGTCGAGTCCAGACATACCAGCTCTACATGGGCATGTATCTCCGAGACCTGGCTAAGGAAATAGCCGGGTTCTCTGCTGGTCTCTCCGACGAACCTTTGCAGAGGTTCCAATCCTTGTCTACTGGTATTCGGGAGTGCTCCAAGTTTATATCTCGAGCAGCCTATGATGGTTTTGAGGCTTCGGCTCGAGTAGCCGCGGCCGGCATCGGTGGACGCCGCCAGGCTTGGCTTCAGACGTCCGACCTCGAGCCCTGGGTACAGGACAAGTTGGTCGATGTCCCCTGCCGAGGTGATAAACCTCTTTGGCAAGCCCATGGATGAGAAGGCTGCACAAATCCAGACGGAGACTCTCACCAGGACTCGTCTCTCAAGGAAGACCTCTGCCCCTTCTCAAAAGAAGAAGGCCTCGGGGAAAAAGCCCTTTTACCCGAGGAAAGGTGCTGCCTATAAATACTACCCTCAGTATCAGGCCTCACCAGCTCCCCCACAGGGAAAGCAGGCCAAGGGACGGGGTAATGGGTCCCGTAGGCAGCAAGCCCCCAAGCCTGCACCACCAGCCCCTGCTCAGCAGGGTGGGGGGTTTTGACTTTCTCAACATAGCCTCTCCCCCTCAGCTGGTTTCTCTCAGCACAGGAGGCCGGTTGGTCCACTTTGCCCACAGGTGGTCCAACATCACCACAGATACCTGGGTGCTTCAGATAGTTCAAAAGGGCTATCTTCTTCATTTTCACCAGGTACCTCCCTCCTACTTTCCAGGGGAGCCTTCCAGACTCCCTCTGCACAGGGACTTACTCCTTCAGGAGTTAGCAAGTCTCGTTCAGGAACAAGCCGTGGAAACCGGTGCCCCACCACCTGAAGGGGTCAAGGGTTTTATTCCAGGTACTTCCTGATTCCAAAAAGAACAGGAGGCCTCAGACCCATCCTAGACTTGCGAAACCTCAACAAGTTCCTTGCAAAGGAAAAGTTCAAAATGCTTACCCTTGGAATCCTGCTGCCCTACCTCCAGCAGGGAGACTGGCTATGCTCCTTAGATCTAAAGGATGCGTATACTCATATCCTTATTCATCCGGACCACAGGCAATATCTCAGGTTTGTTGTGGGAGGAAACCATTACCCAGTACAGAGTACTGCCCTTTGGCCTATCCTCCGCCCCAGGGTGTTCACCAAATGCCTAGCAGTGGTGGCGGCCTATCTGAGACTTCAGGGTCTCTTTGTGTTCCCATACCTGGACGACTGGCTCATCAGGGCCCAGTCTGCCCAAGAAGCCACTCAGGCTACTCATCGCACTGTGACTCTGCTCCAGCACTTGGGTTTTGTCATAAACTTCGCAAAGTCCACTTTGCTCCCCTCTCAAAATCTCGCAGTTCATAGGCGCCAGATTGGACACGCTTCAGGCGCGGGCCTTCCTCCCTCTGGACAGGGCCAAACGGCTCATGGGATCTCGCCAGCCGCTTTCACAGCAATTCCCTGGTCTCCGCCAGGAACTTTCTGAGACTGCTCGGCCATATGGCTTCCACGGTCCATGTAACCCCCAATGCCCGCCTGAACATGCGTCCTGCTCAGTGGTGCCTTCGCACTCAATGGCATCAGGCCACGGGGAGCCTAACGGACTCCGTACAGATCTCCGACCAGCTGGTCTCATCTCTGCGATGGTGGCTTCATCTGCCAAACCTAGTGCTAGGGGTGACTTTTCAGCCCCCTACACATTCTCAGGTCCTGACGACCGATGCTTCTCTCCAGGGTTGGGGAGCACATTGCCAAGGGACTTGTACTCAGGGTCTCTGGACTCCTTGGGAGTTCGCTCAGCAGATCAACTTCCTGGAGCTCAGAGCCATCCGCCTAGCGCTCAAAGCCTTCTCTCACCTGATTTCTCACCAGTCACTACTTGTCCAGACAGACAATCAGGTTGCCATGTTCTACGTGAACAAACAAGGTGGAACCGGCTCCTTCCTTCTCTGTCAGGAAGCACAGAAGCTCTGCTCTTGGGCCGTCCATCGCAACATCGTCCTCAAAGCTGTCTATCTCCCAGGTCAAGAAAACTACCTGGCAGACAAACTGAGCAGGATCCTCCAACCGCACGAGTGGAGATTGGATCCGCTTGTGCTTCAGCGGATCTTTCTCCGGTGGGGCCCTCCCCACCATGGATCTGTTCGCCAGTTCCTCTGAACCGGCAGCTTCCCAGATTCTGCTCTCGACAGCCGCATCCTCTCCGGGTAGCGGCGGATGCTTTTCTGATTCCATGGTCCACAGGCCTCTTGTATGCCTTTCCACCCATGCCTCTGGTGTCTCGGACGCTCTTCAAAGTTCTCAGAGACAAGGCATCGATGATCCTAGTGGCTCCCGGTGGCCGAGACAACCTTGGTTCCCACTTCTGATGCAGCTGGCGGTGGACACCCCTCTTCCTCTGGGGTTTCAGCCCGACCTCCTCTCGCAGGATCAGGGGACGCTCCTGCACCCCAACCTTCGGTCCCTTCATCTGATGGCCTGGCTGCTGAAAGGGTAGTCCTTGCTCCTCTCCAGCTACCTCCAGATGTGGAAAGAGGTCGTCTTGGCCTCCAGGAGGCCTTCCACCCGGAAGTCCTACGCTCTTAAGTGGCGTCGGTTCTCCGTCTGGTGTACTCAGCAGTCTCAAGACCCCTTCTCCTGTTCAACATCAGTGGTCTTGCAGTACTTGCTTTCCCTTTCCAATCTTGGACTTAAGTCCAACTCGGTCAAGGTCCACCTCAGTGCTATTTCTGCGCATCACCTGCCGGTGGATGGTAGACCTCTTTCCAGCACCCTCTGGTGGCTCGTTTTCTCAGAGGCCTCCTTCTCCTTAAACCACCTTTGCGCCCGCCAGCCCCGAACTGGGATCTCAATGTGGTTTTACAGCGGATTACCTGTCCGCCTTTTGAGCCTATGGCTACCTGTCCTCTTCGTTTTCTTTCCTGGAAAACCTTGTTCTTGGTGGCCCTCACTTCTGCTAGACGCGGTAGTGAGCTGCAGGCCCTAGTATCTGATCCTCCTTACACTAGGTTCTACAAGAACCGGGTAGTCCTACGGACTCACCTTAAGTTTCTTCCTAAAGTGGTTTCCCCTTTTCACATCAACCAGGAGGTGGTACTTCCGACCTACTTTCCCAGGCCACACTCCAGCTGAGCTGAAATGGTCCTGCATACCCTGGACTGTAGGAGGGCGCTGAACATCTACCTTGACCGTACGCGGGAGCACCGAAAGGCTGTTCAGCTCTTCATGTCTTATGACCCCAACAAGTTGGGGCTCCCTGTCTCCAAGCGTACTCTGTCCATCTGGATTGCGGACTGCATCGCTTGGGCTTACGAGGCTGCGGGCCTCGTGCTGGAAGGTAGAGTCACCGCTCATCGTGTTCGGGCGAAGGCTACGTCAGTGGTTTACCTCCGCTCTGTTCCGTTGGCAGACATCTGCCGGGCTGCTACTTGGTCTTCAAGTCAGACTTTTGCAGCCCATTACTGCCTGGAGAGGGAGTCCCGCAGGGACAGTGCTTTCGGACAGGCAGTCCTCCGTAACCTCTTCGAGGTATAGGCAACTCCTACCCTCCGTCCCGGATGTTGGGCTACCGGTTGGAGACATATTCAGAGAAGATTCCTTCCTTCTGTGCTAATGACCTTGAGGGAGCTCATTTTGTGCTTAGGGTCTCCGGTAACCTTAAGCTTGGGAGTCCCATATGTGAGGACTGACTTCCTGCTTGGTCCTGGAGAAAGCGTAGTTACTCACCTGTAACAGGTGTTCTCCAGGAGCAGCAGGAATCAGTCCTCACAACCTCTCCTCCTCCCCTTGGAGTTGCAGTTATATACTTTCGTTTTGCTAATTTTGCTGTCTTTTCGCTATGTCATCTGACTGAGCAAGATGGCACCCTTGGGCGGGAAGAGGAAACGCGCATGCGTGCTGCAATTCCCAAAGGCTTTCTTTGAAAGCTGGGGAAAATTGCTCCGCGAGGGCTCCGTCGGCGCCGACGTCACCCGTATGTGAGGACTGATTCCTGCTGCTCCTGGAGAACACCTGTTACAGGTGAGTAACTATGCTTTCCCCTCCTATACTATATTGCTCCCTTGGATTGCTGCAGCCCAAATGCATGACCTTGCATTTCCTACCATGACATCCCAGCTGGCAAATTCGAGACCATTCATCAAGCTTAGCTAGTTCACTCCTCATGTTATCTACAGCTTCCTGGGTGTCTACCCTATTACAGATTGAGTGGGGGAACCTAAGAAACACAAGACAAGGTGGTAGCTGTATGGATTGCCGACAACATAATCTGTAACAACCACACAAATGCTCGCATCCAATCAACCAGCATCACACAGCACCATAGCATGGCGGATTTGAAGGGCACCAACCCCCCCCCCATATCCTACACAGGCAGATGACACACACACACAATGAGGGATCTACTCCAAGACAGACATTTGCACATACGCGTAGTCACATGAACACCATGTGCATGTCAGTAATGGGAAAATACCCACCCAGCAATATACAGTCCTCATACTATCCTTCCTCAAATTGTCTGAATAGTGCTGAGTGATGCAGGATATAGGCGTCATGGGTGGACCCTGCAAACCTGGGGACCACATTCAGAATATGCATATTTGCATCACATACAACCTGAACATTCAGGGAATGCTAGTGTTTGTGGTGCGGAACACTACCTCCCGGTCTCTAGGCAGGACCAGGGCAACATGTGTGCAATCAATAGCTCCCATCAAGTGTGGTATCACGGCTAACGCTCCAAAGGCCTGGTTCAGGGTCCCCTACTGTTGCCTAGTGTGTGGAATGGCAATATAATTCCGCACACAGCTAACCATGGCACGCAGTACTTGGTGGAGACAGCGTGAGAAGGTGGGGCAGCTCATGCCGCCCACTGCAGGCCACAGATGACTGGAAACAGCCAGAGGCAAAGAAATGTAGGGCAGCAAGGAGCTTGACCAAATCTGGTATGGCATGGGAACGATCAGTCAGGGGCTCGAGGTCAGGTCTTAGATCCTCATAGAGCTCCCTAATAGCTCCTGTGCTCAGTCGGTAGAGGGAGATGACCTGGTCCTCACGCATGACCTGGAGCTGGGCCCTGGGCCTGTAGAGGCCATAGCTGGCGAGCCTGCACCTCAGCACGCCTCCTGCACCGTGCGGGCACAGCCCCTGCCTGGCCTTGCACCCACAGCTGCAGGTCTGATTTGCAGCGGGACTACACCCATGCCCTGTGCCTCAGCCCCATAGACACCATCTCCCCTGTCAGGCAACCGCACCATCTGCCCACCTGCCACTGTAGCTGCAAGCAAACACAAAGGCCACCATAACCTGCCACCCGTTCCTGCTACTCTAACCCACTCAAACACAGACACCACTTCACTAACCAACACACACTCCTTACACACCACACAGAAACACAGCCACACAGTACAACCAATACCAATCACAAACCCCGCCACACTCCACAATAAACCTGATTCTGACTCACTCCATTCCTTCCACTGCCAAAGCACGCCTTCTCTCCCTAGCCTCAACAAAAACCCTCAACGTGCAACATGTGTTCAGGTCTTTTTATAGGGTTTTTACGTAGTGTGTGTGTGCGTATGGCCGCAGTTGCGTGTGCGTGATGGCTGCGCATGCATAGTTGGCTGTGTGCATTGCATATGCACCGTGCACATGCATGTATGTGCATGTGTGCGCATTGCGCATGCGCCACGCCTCACGCGCAAACGCATGCACGCACGCACGTACTTCCTGCGTCTGCATGGCACATGCGCAATGCACACAGCCAACTACGTGTGCGCAGTGTGCGTGGTGGCTGCGTGCATGCTGTGTAGTTGGCTGTGCCCATTGCGCATGCACTGCGCCTCACGTGCATGCACGCACGCACGCATTTCCCGCTTCTGCACGGCGAATGTGCAATATGCACAGCCAACTACACATGCGCAGCACACGCAGCTGCCATGCTCACGCAACTGCACATGCGCAACGCGCGCAACGTAAACAAACCCTATAAATAGACCTGTACACGTGCTGAACGTTGAGGGGTTTTTGGTAGGCTTGGGGGCGAGAGAAGGTGTGTGGTGTCGGTCAGAGAGAGAAGCAGGTGTATCATGTAGCAAAGTTAGTTGTGTTGCGGTTCAGAGTGGTAGAGGCTGGGTTGTGGAGGAGAGGTGTAAGGTAGAGCAGGGGAGACAGAGAGGAGGGGAGGCAAGGAGCAGGTGAGTGAGAAAGGAGGTGAGTTGAAGAGCAGATAGCAGGGAGGAGGAGGGAGGTGTGAGGTGGAGCTGAGAAGGGCAAGAGCAGGAATGTCTGACAGGGAGGGAGAGGGCAAAGGACAGGGCAGGAGGTGGAGAGGGAGAGGGAGGGGGCCCACCGGTGGGGGAGGACACAGATATGGCAGGGAGTGTGGTGGCGGATGCAGGCACATCGGCCCAGCCCACGCAGGGTCCTCTCAGTGCAAAACGTAGGCGCATAACTGGTGCCAGCTCTGCAACGGAAAGAGGGCTCAGAGATTCACCAAGCAGGAAAACCACATCCTGCTGGCGTGTGTTCTTGAGCATTATGAGGTCTTATACGGATGGCTAAGCAACACCACCACTGTTGCAACACGCAACAGGTGTGGGAGGAGGTGCAGGAGGCAGTTGCACAGGCAGGGGGCCCACGCAGAAACCTGGACAGCCTCAGGAAGAGGTTCAATGATATAAAGCGGGGTGTGCGTGCAAACATGGTGGCAAGCAGCAACATGCCATGGGCACTGGTGGGGGAGGCCCCTTTACACCCTCCCTAACACCCTGGAGCAGGGAGTTGGCGGAGCGGCTAGGGCCCATTACCTGTATGGACTGCCAGAGGCACTGGACACTGCCCATCCCCAGGCAGGTAGGTACCCAACTCACACCTTGCTGATCACAACCAATAGAGTACATGCTCTTTGGATATGCATCAGGCATCTTATTAGCACCTCCTCATACTGTTCCCCTGGATCATCTCCTACCCTCTGCATTTGGCTCATGATGTGTGCTATCCCCCATTCCACCCCTTTTACTCTGTGTGTTCTGCCCTCCAACCACATGTTTCATTAACACCATCCCTTTTTATGTCTGCCTGCACATGTGGCTGCACGTCTGCTACAAGCCCCCTCTCAGACCTGTCCTTGTTATGTCTGTGTCTAATATAAGCACTGCTGAGCAGGGATGGTCCTTCTGTGGGATAATGCACAACAGGGGTCCTCAAACTTTCTAAACAGGGGGCCAGTTCACTGTCCCTCAGACTGCTGGAGGGCCGGACTCTAGTTTAAATAAACACTATGAACAAACTCCAAAGGCACACTGCATCAATTCAAAATAAATAGATATTTTTCTACCTTTTTATTTTTTTTTTCCAGTGGCAATTGCTCCAGCCACGTTCTTCTGGTTTCTTTGTGTCTTCTGTAACTCTCCATCGTCTGCTTTCCATTTGTCCTTTCTTCTCTCTTCTAGTATTTTCCATTCTCTCTCTACATCTGCTTTAACATAGTAATCTTTCTCCTTGTGCTCTTTCCTCATTCCTATTTCAGCCACTCAAATGTTACCCTCCATCCTCAATCCCCACTTACTCTCCCAATATCCGTCCAATTGTAGATTTGTCTTACCTACCACACAAAATATTTTTTCACTATCACTGCTCTATCCCATTCTAATACTACCACAAAATCAGCTCCCTTCTAGTTCCATCCCCACCAAGCATCCGCTCCCTTCTAGTCCCTGCATCAGCCCATTTCCAGTCCTAGCCCCCATCAGCCCATTTTCAAAACTATCCCAGCCAAACCATCAGGCCATTTCCAGTCCTAGCTCCCCAGCCATTTCCAGTCCTATCCAAGTCCCTCCATCGGGCTGCATTCCAAATCCAGCCCCCCACCCCCAACAGCTCATTTAGAGTCTCTCTAGCCCAACCATCAGCCCATTTCCAATCTTAAGCTCCCCCAACCAGCCATTTCGAGTCCTACTAGCCCCTCAATCAGCCCACTTTCCTGTCTTAGCCCCCCCACTCAGCCCATTTCAGTCCTAAGCACCCCATCAGCCCACATTCCAATCTTAGTACCCCCCATAGCCCATGACCTGTCCTAACCACCTTCACCCCATCAGCCCACTTCACAGGTCTTAGCCTCCCCACATAGCCGATTACCAGTCTGAAACCCCTCCCCCCCATCAGCCAAGCTAGGTTAAAAAAGAAACAAAACACGGCTACTGCTGCCGCTTCCGCCGTGGCAGCGGCAGAATCAAGCATCCCGCGGGGCCACCTCTGCTCTGCAGTGTCCTCCATGCGGCTTCAGTGTGGGCTTTTCAGAGCCGTGTGAAGGGATAGTTTCCCTTTCTTGCGGCTCTGTTAATCCCGCAGTGGGGCTGACGGGATTAACAGAGCCGCGAGAGGAGAAGCTCTACTCTTTTGGCACGGCTCTGACAGCCAAAACTGAGGCTGCATGGAGGACACTGCAGAGCAGGGGGGGCCCCGCGGGATGCTCGATTCTGCCGCGGACATGGCGGCAGCGGCAGCAGCAAGTTTGTAGTTTCTAAACCTAGCTGGGCTGCGGCTCAATGAACGGGCCGGCCTTGGGTAGAGTGCCCCTGAGGACTGGCAGCGGCGGCCAAAAATAACAACCGGCGGCCCAGGAGAAATGTTCTCGGCGGCCCACATGTGGCACGCGGGCACATAGTTTGAGGACCCCCTGATGTACCACAGTGATGGGAGGGCTAGGTACTGCCCTATAAATGCCTAATAGTGGTAGCAGGAGCTTTGTAGTGGTAGCTAGTAGAGCACATGTACGGGGCACGGCCAAACACACAGGATTGTCAACATTATCTGCAGTGTGACACCAGCATTATAGAAATGGGGGCACCCCCGATATGTGTCTGTGTGTGTCATGCCCCCTCAGATCATCTGACCTATCCCCATACAAGCAGACTGTGCAGACCAGGCATTGACATATTAATACTGGGCACGGCAAATGTGCCCGTGTGAAGATCTATGATTCTCATGACCCCTCATCCAGACCCCTTTCAGACATGGTTGTGGAGGCTCATGGGACGACACAGATCTTAACTAGTCATGCGTTGCTAGGTTTTGGACAGGCGATGAATGTTCTGCAGACATTGATCTTGTGGGACTATGCTGTGCACCTGTCGTATGTGTGATGGGTTGGTAACTGGGCAGGAGGTATCTCACATATCACCCTCTGTCCACCACAGGCACTTCCAGCTGACTTCCAGTTTTACCGTGGGCTATTGGGGGATAATCAGGGAGCTGCGGCTGCTCCGGGATGGAGATCCAGTCGGGGGCGCTCGCCCACATTGTGGATGCCATGGCGGACATCGTGGGCCTAATGCAGCAGCCAGCACAGCACCGTCACCTGAGGCGCCAGGACAAGGTGCAGCACCGAGGGGGGGGTTGGGCCGTGGGAGGGGGGGACGGCCACGCAGGAATGGTCACTGTGTGTCTAAATAAACAGCCTTTACACCAGTACAGACACGTGTGTTTTCCAATGTGTCACTGGTTCCCCTAGAGTAGTGTGCCCACGCATGTCGTGTCCCATGACACATATGAGCAGCACACAGGCCACTCGCTGGTCGAGGTGTATGTACTTTACCAGGTATCACTGACAGACGCATCACATGCGGTGTGTGCAATGCATCTATGTCAGGTACCAGCCCAGGGGCAGAAGTGTGGAGGTTGTACATAAGACGCCCGGGTTGCAAAGGGGGAATGTCCTGAAGCTACATGTGCATGTTGGGATCCATCACCGGTGTTCCTCACCACATACCCCCTACATTTGGACGCACATGTGGTGACCATTGGCACATGCAAGCAAACTGCCTACGTGACTGCCCCCCCACATAGTAAGCATATGGCACAGGCAACGACAAGGGTGGCTTGCGAAGGTCAGCTACTCATTCCCACAAACGTATACGGTTACTCACCGACCATCCCTGTCACATGTATTGTCCCAGGACGCACTCAACAGCTTTATCCCTGAGTAGGTCCTGGGCTCAGCAGTACATCTTACCCTGCCAGTGCAGAAGTAGTGGTTTGCCAGTTTCTACTATTGGCACACAGGCATGTTGCATCAGAAAAACGGTTTCCACACATTGCACACAGCATGCACGTGGCTCAATATCCGGGGATGGCCTCTACATGGCAACAGGGTCCACCCTGGTCTCACACACCTACACACATGGTCAGCCCCCACAACTGCATGTGGAGCCAGTCCACGTATGATACCCATGTCTACCTTACTACACATACCTGTCTACACACATATCCATGCTTGCATCCATAGTGTGTTGGTAAGGGAGACACGTGACCATTGTGACTTATCAACAAATGTGTGTATATTTATCAAAAACAACAATCAAACAATATCACACCCATCCCATGATGCATGCCCAGTGATGGAACACAGGACAGCACAGGGCACATGTGTGGACGTCACAGGCGCCATCAGACACTCCTGTGATGCCCTTCAGGGATGGCCACCGACAGGGCAGACGCTCCACCTCGGCGGCCATCCGCTGAATGGCTCCCGTCAGCCACTGGTATGGGTTGTGCACTAAGAGATGGACGCGGCGCTCCACACCATCCAGGGCCACATACAGGTCCTGCACACACCTGCCACCACACACACACATAGTGCCAGGGTTTGTGTGCTCAAAAAATGAGGTGTTATCACGAGTGTGAATACTCCACTAAATATAAATACACTCCAAGTATAATCAATTATCAAACCAGCAGGGAAGGGAAATTCTAAGTTGGAGAAGAAGTTTATGAATGGACTTTGTCAATGACCGCGTATAAGAGAATTGTCAACAATAGAACACACGATAAGCATTTAGCTTTACCAAGAGAGTTTTGTATTTTAA
>CM066034.1:927069352-927205353 GCA_033557465.1 Ichthyophis bannanicus
GCACCAAGGGACTGAGGCGTAAAGAGAGAAACGAAGTTTCCCAGAGAGAGCCTTGAGGTACACTGGACTGCGAGTGGGCTTGGGTCTAGGATGCTCCATCAGAACACCACTCAAAGTATACACTCCTTGATACCTTGTTCTCTCTCCGTTTTAAGGAACACCGTACAAATTCTCGCCTGTTTTTCTTCTTATCTCTCCCATCATATTTAAAACAGGTTTTATATACTGCTTTGACTGAATATGATAAAGCAATAGTATAAAACCTGTTAAATAAATAAAAGATGCAAGGGAGAGCTAACGACGAAAAACAGGCTAGAACAGGGTCTCTTAAAAACTGAGGGAGAAACAAGGTATCCAAGGAGGGATGTTGTGATCAACAGTTTCAAAAGCACATCCACAAACAAGCAGACACGAGGTCAAGAAGAATGAAGGGTAAGTAACCAACACAAACCACAGGCCCCTTGTCGATTTGAACAAAGCAAAGTAAACCCACTCCACAAGTCATCGAGAGGACTCTCCGACATGGCAAGAGCCAGTTTCTGTAGAAATGTAGAGGACTGAAAGCCAGATTGGCAGTGGGATCCAGAAGACCTTGAGCGGGGCAGAAAGTCCAGAACAAACGGTGGGTTGAAAGCACATATTCCAAGGGGTTGTATAAGCAAAAGGGAGGAGGGATAGTTGGCCTATAATTAGAAAGGACAAAAGTAGGATAGGGTCTATAGAGAGGGTTCTGTGAGGGAGGGGGTTGTAGACCACAGCATGTATGAAGGCTGCAGGAACAGTTTTGAATGGAAAGCAATAGGTTGAGCGATTATGACAGATGGAATGAATGAATAGGGGACAGACGAGGAGGCGCTTAGTAGCACAGGTAGGGAACTGGATCAGAGGAACAGGTAGGTAAGTTTTGAGAAGGAGAGAAGGTGAGCAATTTCCTCCTCCAGTGATTTTTTAGAAAAGGAAAAAGAGTGTCAGGCGGCCCTGAGGAAAGGATTTGGGAGTAAAGTAAGGGGAAGGGTGGGGGGGGGGGTGGGGGTGGGGGGGGGGGGTGAAGGTGAGGGGCCCTTTGAAACTCGACTAATCTTTGTGGACTTTTATCATGGAAATAAGCCAGAGTCTGGGGGTGGGTAAGGGGAAGGATGGGACTGGAGCCGAAGGCACCTTGAGAAGATAGTTGAATGTAGCAAAGAGGTGGTTAAGGGACAGAGTTAAGTGAATTAGTCAGGTTAACGATAAATACTCTTTGGCTTGGCCCAAGAGCTATGGCTGTACTGGAATGAGGTTTAAACTATCATGAATTTGAAATGCAGAGGAAATCAGCAAGAGTACAGAATTTTAAGAGCCAGATGGAGCGTCAGGATTGAAGTGGTCACAGGACAACAAGTGTAACGGGTCTTTATAGGACAGCCAGGGTTGAGGTACAGTATGAGTCTCATAGAGCAAGGAGACATGAGGAGCGAGTGTCATCCAGATGTCATAGGAAAGTATAGTGCTGTGAAGAAGGACATCGGCCTCCATCGACACATTCAGATGACATAGTGGGAAGGAAAAATGGCAGATGACAAAGCGGTACTAAAATAAATGGTATTAAATAAATAAAAAATGATGGACAGCGTGGGGGTGGGAGGAGTGACTGAAGGGAGGCGACAGAATTAAAGATTCCTAAACATGTTGGTGAAGATTGTTCTGAGACAAAATGTGGGGGTGTGGTTAGAGTGAAGGTTAGTAAGTGATAGTCAGATAAGGGAAGGACTGAAAGTGGAGAGGTTTTGAGGGCAAGCAATTGGAGACAGAAAGTCAGGTTGAAAGGCAGGAGTGACCAATGCTCATGAGTAGGGGCAACAGAGCCCAGATGGAGGTTGAAAAGAGGATTTAGGGAAAGGAGCTTTAAGATATAACGGTTGCAGAGAGGTCCATCAACATGGAAATGTTGAAATATCCAAGAATAGGGAAGGGGAAGAGTGCATCCAGAAAGAAGGAGAGCCAGGAGTCAAAGTGGTAAATGAGAAAGGTATAAGTGACTTGTCAGGGAGTTGATAAATGACAGCTATCCAGAGAGGGTAGTTGGAGTTAACTAGGAGGATTGGAGTGAACTCCAAATGAAGAAGAGGAGAGAGAAAATTCGATGCAGAGTGAAGGGTTTGAAATTTGGTCAGGAGTGAGGATGCGGTAGAAATCCCCACACACACCACCACGCGCCGAGGGGGGTCCAAGGAGCATGGGTAGAATAGTTAGCCTCCATGAGAGAGGGCAGCAACTCAAGCAGAGTCTTCAGGGAGTAGAAGCCAAGTTTTGGTGTGGAAATGCAAGAAAGATGCAGAGAATTGGAGATAAAGAGGTCATGAATGAATGGCTAGCTTATTTGGAGGACAGAGCATGCAGTTACAATAAGGCATATAAGAAAGGGAGGGAAGAGAAATTTGAATAAGATTTGAGGGGTTGCATGTTGATCTGCCTTGAGATGTGTGAAAATCTAGGGGGGCCAGGGTTGGGATTGATATCGCTTTGTTGAGAGAAGGAGAAGGAAGCAGAAGAGATACATGTAGACAGCATGACAGTGATGAAGATGAGGTTTCTTTCGAGAGAGTCTGGAGATGGCTGTATGAGAGTTTAGAAAAATGGTGTTGAATGATCTATAGCAGATGATAAGGGTAGAAGACAAAATGGCAGGAGAGGTGAGGGGTGTGTAAGGACTAGAGATCTGGGGATGTTGGAAATGAGGGGAAAAGATTAGGGCAGAGGTCACCATAAAGAAGAGGGGAAGTGTGATATGAAACAATGTGGAATAGGAGGGGTTGAAGAGAGAAAAATAAACTAAAGCAGATGTTATATGGGGAAGCAGGAGAAAAAACGTACCAAGAGGGGTTGGGGTGCATCTGAGAGTAGTGATGCTAAAATGATCCTAAGAAGGTTATATGAGGCAGCTAAGCCATAGGGGGGGTGTGGTGAGGGAGAAGCAGAGTTCGCTAAAGGACGTTGAGGAAAGACGCCAGGGAGGATACCACGTAAAGTGCTGCATACAGAGGACCAAATTTGCAGTAGTGTGCAGAACCACTGTCTAGCACACGCACAAGAATAAATACTAACAACACCAATCTAAAAGCTCATGAACAAGCAGAGTAGGAGGCAGTTAGAAGGAAAAATAAAGCTACCAAACATCCAAAGCACAACCGTCGAGTAAGAGTGCTTTAAACATGTGTTTTTGATGTACGAGAGAGAACACATAAGAACCATAAGATTATGCCATACTGGGTCAGACCAAGTCCTGTCCATCAGCCCAGTTATTCTGTGAAATTCCAGACAGGGCCAATCTAAACTGTCATAATGTACCTAGCAGTTTCCCCCAAGAGACACAAGTTTCCACAACTGCTTGTAACTGGGGTCAAGCATTGATATCTTCGTTCACTTCTTAATAATGGTGTTATGGCGCCTTTCCTCCAGGAACTTGGTCCGCAAACCTTTTTTTAAACCCAGCTACACTAACATCCTTTACTACATCCTCCGGTAACAAATTCCATCCTGCTGAATGATTCTGCAGTGGGCAAATGTGCAGGAAATGTTTGGGGGGTAGAGGAATATATATATGTGTGGTGGTGGTGGGGGGGACAGAGATATGTTGACGATGTATGTGAGTTTAGGTGGGTAGGGGTTTATATGGGGTGGGGTGGGTTTTTTTTGGAAGCATAGTTCTGTGCACCCAGGCCCAATTTGGAGTCTGTGACCATACAACATGCCACATACAAGGCGACACTACCAGACTGGTGCCCTCTTCCCCCTTCGAGCCTTTTCCCATCATGTAGACAGGGGAAAGAGAGAGCGAATCAGCTGAACAGAAGGTGGGGACAAAAAGAGAAATAGGGATGCTACTCCGGAGCTGCCCTTACTACTTAAGGAAGGAGCACCGTGTTGGAGTTTGATACAGCTGAAGGACAGCTGCTCCTATAGGTGCGTTAGGACCTATAGGGGTGGATGGATGACTCGGAAAGAGCTGCATCCATTACTTTCCCTTTCTCTGGGTGGGTGGGGGGGGGGGGGGGGAATGGGAGTTGGTTTTGAAGAATTTTTTGGTTGCCAAGCCTTCTTCTTCAGGTATATTTTCCGTTTCCTGCCTGCCTGTGTTGCTCTGTGCCAACTGCTAGAAGGAAGTATGTAGGGTAGGGGGAGCCTTGTCAGCATTCTGCGGCCTCTTTCCTCACAGAAAGCAATGGGAGATACTTTTGGAATACTGACCCCATGTTTCTGGTTTTCAAAGTCATCTGAGATGCATGCCAGACTTGATGAATGTATGACCTTTTCTGAGAGTTATTGTGTTATGGACAAATATATGAATGCATGAAACAGACAGACATTGATCCCTTTTATATAAGTCTTTCAATAATTATGTATGTTAAAAAAGCATAGAAAGTACCAGAATGTTTGAACTTACAAGACATTTGATTGGCTGGACTTTCCAAATACTTCATTGTTGGTTTATAAGTTTTCTTCTCTAATCTGTAATTGGATGATAGGTTGAGTCACAAACAAGAAAGACCTGTATAAGACCTTGGGAAGTCAGGAGGCTTAAAAACACGCTGTAAAGCTGCAAGACTTATTTTGCTTTAAAGTGAAAGGAATGGCTCTCTCACAGCACTTAAAAATGACATGTTTCATTCTTGAAGGACCATCCCACAATACAGCCTGCTCTATGGGGCTCATTTTATAAGGGAAGCATTGAAAATATTGTGCTAAAGTTTCTAATTTAAAGGAGAAATTCAGTGAGCGGGCACTTATACATGGGTTTTAGACAGTTGCTTAAGTCCCATTGTGTGTACTGTCAGTTTGCGGGTGCACAGGGGCAAAACTTGGGAGGAGCATAGGTGGGACTTACACGTAAATTTGCTTAAATTTACTCATGTGTTTCTGTCCATTCTAAGCACGGGCATTTATGCCTGCTGTATAGCAAATGTAACTGCTGTGACTAGATTGAGGTGTGACTTTATGCTCCTATTTTATAAAGTAATGTGTGTGCATACTTCACCTTAAAACACATCCCAAGCACACATTTGGCAACCTACATTAACTGTGAGGGGGTTTATAAAGTTACCTTCCCTCTGTGGAATTATGAAGTTTAATTATGGTTGACTGAAGGCAGACCACAGTTTAGAACAATTACTCGCAAGGTCACCATGATCTGATGGCACTTAACAACAAAAAAACCCAACATTGCACGCTTTTCTAATCATAATAATAAAATTTATGGAGCTGAGAAAGTTTTCCTTTTATTCTTTCCAATCCAGTGGAAGCTGGAAACAATTATACAAAAAGAGTTGAGAAATGTCTGTCTGGCAAGGGGCAAACTAATGCTCTGAAAATTAAATGGAATGGAATGGGATGAAACTGACAAGGGGAAAAGCCAGGAAAAAATGACATCAAGTTTGAAAATAGGCCACATCACACCAGGGGTCCAGAGAAATAAGTCCCTCCAAAAGAAAATAACCCGATGCATTCTATGGGAGGAGGCCAGCTTCTGCAGCATAGACACTTACATACAGTGAAACACAGATACTGATAATATATATAGCGTGACCATCATAGGCCTCCAGTCTACTTAACAGTATCAATGGATCTGAATACATGAAAAGTGTCACAGTATGAAAGTAAATGGGCAAAAAAAAAAAAAAAAAGAAAGGAAGTCTGTATCTATTATTAAACTAGGACATGGCACATTCCGATAAACAGAAGGCATGGATAAGAGTACACCAGTATATACAGGAAAGGAAACGACAGAATTTGCAAAACAAGAGAAAAATACTATTCAAAGATTGGCAAATGAGGATCAAGAAGTGGCAAATTCATAAATACAGTGATAAATACAAAACATTACTCCAGGAGCCATTTATTGATTAAACAAGGATACATGAATAGTAAGGAGAGGCAAAATGAAACCTAAGGATAAGAGATGATAGCTGCACCACAGGACCATGGGTTACGGAGGAGATGGATCAAAGCAAGCATAGAGAAAACAGGTAAAAGAGACATATGCAGATTCTGTAAGAAGAGCTGGAACGGTTACTCACCTTGTAGCTGGCTGTGAAATTCTGATAGCAAAAGAGTTCTATACAGAAAGACACAATAAGGTGGCAGGTCTCATCCACTGGAAACTTGTAAACACTACAACATTGCTGTACCAGACCATGGGCTGGGATCATGACCCTGAGAGAATTATGGAGAATAAAGAATTTCTGTTCTGACGGACAACAAACTGGATGCGAGGAAAACCTGACATAGCGGGTAAAACGAGAAAAACACCAGAACTGCATTGATAATAGAGGTATCGGTTCCAAGTGAGTATTCTGTGAATTTGTGTGGGAGAGGGGAGAAGAAGATCCTGAAGTACCAAGAAATGCAGTCAGAGATAAGAAAATGTGGTGGTAGAGAGATGCAGAAATATTTCCCATCGTCTTGTGAGCCACAGGCCTGATAAAGAGGAACGTCAGTCATATCTTGACAAACTACTCATACATGTATTTCTTATAAACTCCAGAAGGAAGCTCTCTTTTTTGCATGATGCAAGTACTATAGTGAGTGTTAGCAGTAAATTTGAGAGACTGAAATCACATACCCTGACTTAGGTTCATGACTGTCATGGTATGCACAAAACTAATATATACACACACACAACCACCTAAAGGGTATAGATAATCATAAAAGGGCGGTGGGATTAGCAGCCGTTGGAATTATCGAAGTGCTTTTGGTCACTCTGTTTAAAATATTAATGGTGTAATTTTATTTGGGCACAACGTCGGATCCCTGAAGAAGCCCGGTAGGGTGAAACAAGAGCTTTTGTCGGATCTTGACACGTTCTTGCCGTCCGATTCTGCGTATGGTGTTACCTGACTGGTAGCGAGTTTGCTAAAAGCGGAACACCAGGAAGCGTTGAGAAGTTGCATGAAGAACAGATTGTTCCAGATAAGTAATCTATTGCTACAAGGTTTAACGATTATATTCAGCCTTGTGACGTGATTTTCCTTTTTGTTCAAATTTGCCGATACGTACTGGTTGCTGTAAGAGATACAATGTTATAAACAGGAGGAATTTCACCTCAAATCACGTTTGTTCAAAGAAAATGATACACTTTAGTTATTGAACATTTATTTTTAAAAAAACCAGTTGTCTAAAGAGAATCCTTTAAAAAGTACTTTTTTAGGATAAATTTGTTAATATATTGTTAATTAAAGGAATAGGTAGGTAGGGTAAGGCCCATGATGTGGAGGTTCTACAGCTCTCTGTCCTATGGTGATACTGTTCACCGATGATTGGTACGAGCGACAAACTGAGGCCTTTTTACCTTTTATTATAAATTTAGAGTACTGTTTGGAAGAAAAGAAGTAAGGAAGGTAGGACAAGTGGTGTTTAAAGGTGGTGCTGCATAATTTATGATGATCAACAAAAACTAATCCATTTGGAGAAATTGCCCCCATGTGAAACATAATAAGTTTGGACTTTTTCCTTTCAAACTGCCTCTCCCTGTTTTCAGCTCTCCCAAACCCCAAACTGCCCCCACACACCAAAGCTACCCCAAAGCAATTTCCACCCTTGACCCCAAAACATATTCCTGCACACTCACCACCACCACCCCACAAACTGCCCCTCCCTCCAAAAATCTACTTCGCAGGACTGCTATACCTACCTTGCTAACTGGTCTGCCCCAAAAAATGACCTCCCTGCCACTGCCATCCTACCACGATGTTAACTGCCACACCACTCCCTGCACTAATCCCTTCCCAAAATATAACCCGCAATGCACTCTCATTCTACAAACTGTCTTCACCCTAAAAAACATCCCCATAACTGGCCCACCACCTTGCAAAGTGTCCCACCCCCCAAAAGATCTCCTGGGGACCATCTTAAAAGGGCCATAGGTTTTTTTAATAGTTGCATCTATTCCCTGACAACTGCCAACAAAGATCCCCGGAGCAGAGTTGTCCTATATAGACATCCCACTGCCCCCTTCGACCTGCCCAAAGACCCTCGCTCAGAACCTACTGGGCTTTATTTGGCAGCTTGACCTCTAGTGGGAGTACCATGAGACTACCACTAGGGGTAGAGCTGCCATTTTGAGCCTGGGCAGCAACATGTTGGGAGTGACTAGGGATCACCTCCCCTGGTACTAGACATCAGTGCTAGGCCCTAGTAGATCCAGGGATGTCTTTTGTTGGTGGGGGAGGGAGAGAAGGATCATGGTTAAGCTATTAGAAAACTTCTGGCTCCTTTAAGATAGCCCTGGTGGGAGCTTCAAGCCACAAGTACACAGCCTGACCCTCCCAAGTAAGAACAATAATGCCAACTTGGAGCTGGAATTACACACACAATAATGTAGCTTTAAAAGCTGTGTGACTGGATTTACATATTTATGAGGTGCTTTGCAAACATTTGTATGATTTTGCCATATCATTATTATTTAACTTGCGTTGTGGTAAAAGAGCCTGCACAATTCTCCCATTTCATCCTCTTTATTTGGCAAATATTGTGCAATTTTCTTTAACACACATTAAATGCAAAACAAATCAAAGTTTACTGAAGATGAAACATTAAATTTCAGCAGTTCAAAGGGGGTTAATTGCTTTTGCAAGAATTCAATAGTCCAAAAACACAAAACTACACTGTTCAAGGATCACAAGACGAAAATTACATCATACAGCTTCTCATGCTACTTTAGTGAAGATTCAGGGAAACTTGGACTTCCCTTGGCTACCCCCTAGATCTCATTCTCCCTTATAACCCTGGCTTGAACCTATGGAACTCCTTTCACACCAAACAAAATGTACAAGTAACTGTTTGCAGGATTCAGCCTCTGCATAGGCTGCTGTGTGGCAGAGAATGGGGACAAAAGTCTTTTCAAGCACTCTTGACCTGTGACTCCCTCCTGGATAGGGTTGCCAACTGGCTCCAGATGCGCCCGACACACTTGATCCAGTCCTAGGTTTACCCCACTGCATGCAGGGACATGTAGTTCTCATTTTTCCAATGCACTCCATAAGAAAAGCAAGACTACATGTCCCTGCATGCAATGAGGTAAACCCAGGACTGGATCAAGCCTGTCGGGCGCATCTGGAGCCAGTTGGCAACCCTACTCCTGGATGCCATCCAGGTGATTGAGAGAGCAACGCCACTCCATGGAAAGAAAAGACAATGGGGGGTGGGGCATATTCAGGGGCAGCAGCTAGCATGATTACGGCGGCTGGCTGTCACTGCCTTAAATAATGCCCAGATGTTCAATGCTGGGGCCATATCCGGCTAGCGGCATTAGATATCCAAGTTGCCTGGACAGTGAATTCAGGCAGAAGCGATATTGAGTCACTGGCTGGATAGCTGAACCAGTTGAAGGTAAACCAATTTTTTTTTTGCCTAACTAGCCGGTTAGGATTAACCAGCCAGTAGCTCAATATCACTGCTGACTGGCTAACCCTGGGTGGCACCCCCGCTCCACACCCAGAACACCCCAACGCTAAGTGATTAGTGACAGGGCGTTCGGCAGCTCTAAAAGGGGATATTCAGAGGCTCAAACAGTGTATGTGCTGCTGACTATCCTCAGAGAGAGTAACGTGGTGATCAGGACTGCCAACCACATCTCCCTCTGAATAAATCCCTTCCTGCAGCATCCAACTTTCACTCCTTCTGCCTCCTGATCACAGCCATCGACTCCCTTAGTGATTCATGGACACCACACATCACGCACGATAGCTGCATTCCCATGGAATCTCCTATTGCTAAAATTTTACTTTCTTTTCTCTGTGATGAAGCCTAAAAGGTTTACAGGAAAAAGAAACATAGTCAACCTTCCAGTGCTGATCGTGAATGTCCAAACTTTGCTTGATGGTGACTCCCTATGAATATCTCCGATACAGATGCATGTTGCGTCTGCAGGGATAGTTGGGAGCGAAGACAGTGCCCCATGCAATCATCCGAGATCTCGAAACTAGGAAAGGTTTGATGTGTCTGTCTCTCTAGACACGCCAAGAAAAATATGGACAGTTTGTCCAAGGAACTTTTTCTGGCTATCTTCAATCTCCACTGAAAGATCCACTTCACTGACCTTGCTTTTATATCCAAAAATCTTGACTCTTCTTATGTTTGACCCATTTTACCATAGGTCTTAAGTGATTACTAGAAATTATAGGGTCAATAGAACTTATCCATCTAATTCAGACCACTGTATATACTTGGTTAAGATTAACATCCGGTTAACTTTAGGATAGGTATTAGCTTCTGCAGTTAATTTTAACTGGATAGTGCTAATATTCAGCACCATCCAGGTAGGCAGGGAGGGCAGATAGGTGCATATGTTGCACCTCTTTTGTAAAGGTGACTTTTATACTAGGGAAAGTAGGCACACACCTGTTCTGAGGCAAGTATAATTGTGTATATGTCAGTAAGAATCAACACATATGCACCTAATTTATAATATGCAAGCATATGTATTGATTTCTCCCCCACTCTGCTTATTCTCCATCCCTAAGAACAACTACATGTACATCACACAAACGTATGTACTCTGTGATACCATATATTTTTCTGCACATATACCACTGGACAATTATATAAGAGCCTACTTATGCCTGTAGGAAACTGTTCTACATACATAAGTTGCTTATAGGCTTACTCACAGAAGGGCAGAAAATTATACTTGCTATGTTAGTCCACTTGGATATGTGTGAATAAAGGTCAACAAATAAGTTGTAAGCAATACCTTTTTCTTGGGTTAACAATATATTTCTTGACAACTTTCGAGAGCTATACTCTCTTCACCAAGATTAAGAACATAAGATATGCCATACTGGGTCAGACCAAGGTCCATCAAGCCCAGTATCCTGTTTCCAACAGTGGCCAAACTAGATCAGAAGTACCTAGCAGTTTCCCCAGAAGACACAGGTTCCAGAATGCTTGTATTGGGTCAAGCATTGATATCCTGGGTCCCTTTTTAATAATGATTTATGGACCTTTCCTCCAGGAACTTGTCCAAACTTTTTTTAAACACAGCTACACTAACATCCTTTACTACATCCTCAAGTAACAAATTCCAGAGTTTGATTACACGTTGAGTGAAAAAATATTTTCTCTTATTCGTCTTAAATAGTTTACCCTGTAGCTTCATTACATGTCCCCTAGTCTTTCTATATTCTGATAGTGTAAACAATCGATCTACATTTACCCGTTCCATGCCATTCATTAATTTATAGACCTCTATATTATCTCCCCTCAGCCGTCTCTTTTCCAGGTTGAAGAGCCCTAACCTTTGTGGCTTCTCTTCATAGGGGTAGCCTTCCATCCCCTTTACTATTTTGCTGGCTCTTCTCTGTACCTTTTCTAATAACGCTATATCCTTTTTAAGATACGGCGACCAGAATTGCACACAATATTCAAGGTGCGGTCGTACCATGGAATGATACAGAAGCATTATAATATCCTTTGTTTTATTTTCCATTCCTTTCCTTATGATACCTAGCATTCTATTTGCTTTCTTGGCCGCCGCTGCACACTGGGCAGAGGGTTTTAACATGTTATCCACAATTACTCCTAAATCTTTTTCCTGGGTGGTGGTTTCCAATGTGGAACCTTGCATTGTGTAACCATAGTGTGGCTTGTTCTTTCCTAGGTGCATAACTTTGCACTTGTCCACATTAAATTTCATCTGCCATTTCGATGCCCAGTCTTCCAATTTATCCAGATCCTCCTGTAGTTTTCCACAATCCTCTTGGGTTTTAACAACTTTAAACAGTTTTGTGTCGTCTGCAAATTTGATAACCTCACTAGTTATTCCCTTTTCCAGGTCATTTATGAATATGTCAAAAAGTAACGGACCCTGTACAGATCCCTGGGGTACTCCACTATTCACCTTTTTCCATTGGGAAAATCGGCCATTTAGCCCTACCCTCTGCTTTCTATCTTTTAACCAGTTCCCGATCCACAATAGTACACTGCCTCCTATCCCATGATCTTTTAGTTTTGCCAAAAGTCTCTGATGAGGGACCTTGTCAAAGGCTTTCTGAAGGTCCAGATACACTATATCAACTGACTCACCTTTGTCTACCTGTTAATTCACACCTTCAAAAAAACATATCAGATTAGTAAGACAAGATCTTCCTTGTCTAAAGCCATGTTGGCTGTCACCCATTAGGCCATGACTATCTACATGCTGTGTAATTTTGTTCTTTATGATGGTTTCTACCATTTTCCCCGGTACTGACGTCAGGCTCACCGGTCTGTAGTTTCCCAGATCACCCCTGGAACCCTTTTTAAAAATTGGTGTTACATTGGCGTTCCTGCAATCTTCAGGTATTGCAGATGATTTTAATGAAAGTTCACAGATTGCTAATAGCAGGTCTGCAATTTCATATTTCAGTTCTTTCAACACTCTTGGATGTATACCATCCGGTCCAGGTGATTTGCTACTATTCAGTTTATCAAATAGTTGTAATATATCTTCCTGGTATAGCGATATTTCTCTCAATTCCTCTGCAGTATCACCTTTAAATACCACTTCAGTCTTGGGTAACATCCCTACATCTTCCTCAGTAAAGACCGAAGCAAAGAATTCATTCAGTCTCTCTGCTATAGCCTTGTCTCATCTTACCCCTAACCCCCTTTTACCCTTCTATCATCTAACGGTCCAATTGACTCTCTCACAGGCCTTTTACTATGAAAGTCTTTATTTCGTGTTTTTGCTTCCGTAGCAAGTTCCTTCTCCAATTCTCGCTTTGCCTGCCTTATCAATGCTTTGCATTTAACTTGCCAGTGCTTGTGTTGTTTCCAGTTTTCGTTGTTTGGCTCTTTTTTCCATGTCCCGAAAGATGCTTTTTTTGGCAGCAACAGCCTCTCTGACCTCATCTTTAAACCATGCTGGCAGTTTTTTGGACTTTCTTCCACTTTTCTTAATGCGTGGAATACAGCTGGTCTGGGCTTCCAGGATAGTATTTTTAAACAACACCCAAGCTTGATGTAAGTCTTTAACCTTTGCAACTGCTCCTTTTAGTTTTTTCTTAACTATATTCCTCATTTTATCATAGTCTCCCTTTCAAAACTTAAAAGGTAGTACTGTGGATTTCTTTACTATCCCTCCTCCACTAATGAAATCAAACGCGATCATGCTATGATCACTATTGCTAAGTGACCCCAACAACCTTATTTCTTGCACCAGATCTGGTGTTCCACTAAGGACTAGGTCCAGTATGGCTTCCCCTCTGGTCAGTTCATGAACCAGCTGCTCCAAGAAGCAGTCATTTATTTCATCTAGAAACTTTATCTCCCTAGCATGTCCTGCCGTGACACTGACCCAGTCGATACCGGGGTAATTGAAATCACCCAATATTATTACTGTGCTGTGACTTTTGTTAGCTTCCTTGATTTCTTTGAGCATTTCATCATCCATTTGTTCATTCTGGCCAGGCGGTCGATAGTACACCCCCACTGCCATCACCTTCCCCTTCATACATGGAATTTCAATCCATAGAGATTCTATAGCAAATTTTGTTTCCTGCAAAACTTTAATCCCTTCTGACTCAATGCCCTCTCTAACATAGAGCGCAACCCCTCCACCAATTTGATCAGTTCTATCATTACGATATAGTTTGTATCCAGGTATCACAGTGTCCCACTGGTTATCCTCCTTCTACCATATCAGTGAGATTGCAATCATATCTAACCCCTCATTTAGTGCTATATATTCTAACTCTCCCATCTTATTGTTTAGACTTCTAGCATTTGCATACAAGCATTTTAGAGACTGTATTTTATAAATATTAATCTGGCTATTGGTTGGCATGGGTAATTTGGAATCTTTACGCTCTGTCTGCACCATACTCAAGGGCATTTGGGCTACTTTACTCTTTTTTGGAACCTCACTACTTTTGGTAGTATCCTTCAAGGATACCTTCTTCCAAACCATGTGCTCTTGGGCGACTGTCAGCTTTCCCCTATTTTCTAGTTTAAAAGCTTCTCTATCTCCTTTTTGAAGGTTAATGCCAGCAGTCTGGTTCCATCTTGGTTAAGGTGATGCCCATCCCTTCGGAAGAGCCCCTCCTTTCCCCAGAATGTTTCCCAGTTCCTAACAAATCCAAAACCCTTATCCTTGCACCATCGTCTCATCCACGCATTGAGACTCCGGAGCTCTGCCTGCCTTTTGAGTCCTGCATGTGGAACGGGAAGCATTTCAGAGAACGCTACCCTGGAAGTTCTGGATTTCAACTTCCTACATAAAGCTTAAATTTAGCCTCCAGAACCTCCCTACCACATTTCCTATGTCACTGGTACCGACATGTACCAAGACAGCAGACTCCTCCCCAGCACTATCTAAGATCTTATCTAGGCGATGCGTGAGGTCTGCTACCTTTGCACCAGGCAGGCATGTTACCAGGCGATCCTCACGTCCACCAGCCACCCAGCTATCTACATGCCTAATGATTGAATCACCAACTATAACAGCTGTCCTAACCCTTCCCTCATGGGCACATGGCTCTGGAGAAACGTCCTCAGTGCGAGAGGGTTTACATCACCTGGAGGACAGGTCCTAGTTACAGGATCACGTCCTGCCACACCAGGGTGATGCTCTCCTGTTATGTGACCTCTCTCCTCCATGGCAACAGGGATGCTGCCAGACTGAAGGTGGGACTTCAGGACTATATCCCTGTAGGTTTCGTCCATGTACGTCTCTGTCTTTCTTTTGTCTTCCAGGTCTAGCCTCTAGAGAATGGACTTGTTCCCTGAGAGCAAAGAGCTCCTTGCACTTAGTGCATACGTAAGACCTCTCACCAACTGGGAGAAAATCATACATGTGACACTTAATGCAAAAGATTGGAAAGCCCCATCTTGCTGCTGGACTGTTGTCTGCATCTTAGTTTAAAGCTTGTGTTTAGGTCTTTAAATTCTGTACTTACTAAGGGTTGGTGTAGAAGCTTATACTAATAAAGTGTATCTAATACCTCTAATATACCTTGTTCACCTGAAGCTTAATTAATCTTAGGTCCTCAATGTATGACTGATTTGGATAAAGAGCTGCACCT
The DNA here is from genome assembly GCA_033557465.1 of Ichthyophis bannanicus. Taxonomy (NCBI): domain Eukaryota; kingdom Metazoa; phylum Chordata; class Amphibia; order Gymnophiona; family Ichthyophiidae; genus Ichthyophis; species Ichthyophis bannanicus. The sequence goes on from CM066034.1 coordinate 927,084,388, forward strand.
GAGAGCAGCCCCTTTCCTCTAAGACATGTAAGTACCTATAAAGCTACAATTACTCCAGGGGTGGGTGGGTGTTAGGGGGAGGGAGGGAAATAAGACCTATTAAAAGAGGGCTGTTACAAGGTATCTGTCCTGTACCCTCCTCAGGTGGGGGATTAGTCCCTCAGGTAGGCTAGAGCAGGAAAATATTTTTAAAATGCAGCACATTCTGGGGACAGAGCAGGGAGAGATATTTAATTTAAAGTAAAAGTTAACCTGGCTACCACACTAAGGCCAGTTAGTTGGGAGAGGCAGGGTAAGTTATACAGCTGAGAAAGCTGAAGTGCAGAACTAAAGGGAACAGGGAGGTGAAGTAGCACACCAATAAAAACAACAAATAAATAAATAAATAGACAGCTAGAACTCACAGCAAAGTCGTCACAGGAGTTAAATATCCACCTCTCTAGCAGAGCACTGTGAGGGCACTGCTCTTCCCAGAGCAGAGAGAGGCAAACAGGATTATTAAGGGACAATGCAGTTACACTAGGTTTAAATAGTGCAAGCTCATCTAGACTCTGGGCTGCCTGCATATGTCATACACAGGGCCAGCCCAAGGGTTTTTGTTGCCCTAGGCAGAAACACCAGCCTCGCTGCCCCCCACCCCTGCTGCTGCCACTCCCCCAGCTGATGCAGCCACCCCTTCCCCTGCTGCCACCTATTCCATCTTGGGAGGGGGAGACAGGCAGCGGCAGTATTTCCAAAAGCAGCAGCTTTTTGCCTCTGCTTTTGGAAATACTACCGCTGCCCACCTTCCCCCCCCCCCAAATGGAATCAATGGCAGCTGGGAGGTGGCGCAACCGCCCATGTGTGCCGCTGCCGTTGCCATCCACTTGGGCGGGTCACCCTAGCTTGCGTAGTGAACGAGCCGGCCCTAGTCATACATATCAAAATTAAATGTGGGATACAATGAGGACTGATATGATCCTGTCTGATCTTAGGCTGTCTGCATGTGTCATTAAATTATAATGAAAGGCCTAGGTGAGCAGACAGTAACCCTTTGTATTTCAGTCTTTTATGTCTGGTAATGACTGAGGAAACCATGTCTCTATTCTGTCCTTTTTTGTCAGTTGTTAAAGTATTTGATCATTTTAATTTCAACTGTTCTTGTTTCAAGTATGTTCTTGAAGTATCTTTTCAGGACTTTGATTGGACCCACTAGATGAATATGAATACTAAAACCAGGACATACAATGACTAGAAGTGCATGACAATGATCAAAATGATCTCCTTACCTGCATTCTGCTTTAGTAGGGGCTCCACATCTATTTGCACTGCAGACTAAGCCTGAAGAAACGTTCCTGGGTCCAGAAGCTTCCTGATTGGCTAGAGTAGAATAGGCCTATATGGTCCAAGAGATATTACAAATCTAAACACCACCGAAAATCTCTGGTATCATACCTTGAGCAAAATCCAGTTCCTTATTTTAATGCTATTATAGTCAATGAATTCAGCACAAGGGCTGTTCAAGACAATAGCCTGGATTAATGGGTGAAATTAGTTTGCAATTTCCAGATTTCAATAATAATTTAATATACAACCTGGCTCACATGGAAAGAGCCATTCTGTGTGCTAGCTACTTCGTCCATGACATTCATTATGCCACATTTCAGTAGTAACGAGAAACACGTCTGGGTCTTTGGTTTTGCATTTAGTTTTCATGAGACTCACAATCAAGGCACCCTACTGGGTTGTTTGTTCTATTGATCTGGATATATAGCCTTTCTAGACTGTGGAATCGGGTTCTGACCTCCAGGTTGCCTTTACTCATCATTCCTTTTATGAATAAAGGCTAGTTCTTCCCTTCCTACCGAAGCATGTCACTTTACCATTCTAAAGCAGAACAACAAGAAAGAACAGTTCCTTTTCTTGTGGAAAAATGATATTGCAGTGACCACTTGATGCCAGCGGTTGAATGCTGAAACCTTTCAATAGGGACAGTGCAGGTTCAACTAAACTGACAATTTAGGCTGTGATGTGCTTGGTCAACAGGGGAAACAGTTTTTCTGTGCATGGCAACCCAGTTTGTGGACAGCATATTAACATTCCCAGAGATCAGACTTTCCCATGAACTTCACATCCTCACTGACTGGGCAACTTGCAAACAGAAGCCTTTCAATTACAATGCAAGAGAAATCTATTTGCATTGGTGTGATATACAGACCTTCCTCACAGGAGGAAGAGGTGGATGCAAGCCAGTTAAAGGCTGGAAAGCAATGAGCACAAATGCTCGAAGCTTAGCCAACAAAGTTCCAGACCTGGAAGCTCTAATGGTGGAAATGGACTTGGACATTGTGGCCATTACAGAAACATGGTTTAATGAATCGCATGAATGGGATGTAGCCATAGCTGGCTATAATCTATTCAGAAGAGACAGAGAAAGTGGAAAAGGAGGAGGAGTAGCCTTGTATGTAAAAAGCAATATAAGAACATAAGAACATAAGATATGCCATACTGGGTCAGACCAAGGTCCATCAAGCACAATATTCTGTTTCCAACAGTGGCCAATCTAGGTCATATGTACCTAGCACAGTGATGGCTAACCTTTTTGAGCCCGAGTGCCCAAACTGCCGCACAAAACCAAAGAATTTCCTCAAAGTGCCAGCACGTCAATTAAAGCCCCATTTGCATAAGGTGCTTCATTTGCATAAATATTTGCATAATGTTACCATACACTAACTTTTAGTAAACATGCCTCTTAATGAGTATATGGATAAAGAAAGACTAAAAGGTTTCTACATTACTATAATCCAGTACCAACCGCCAGGCACATTAGGAACTACTACAAACGCTGCCCATTTAGAACCCATAGCAAACCCGCCGTATCCTAACAGCACTACCAGGACTCACAAAGCACCATACTCTACCTATCAAAAGGCAACACTGCAAATATTAAACCAATACATCTCAGAGAACAACAATACATGACCTACTGGGGAAAGAACAAGTGGCAATGTCAAATAGGAATTATATAAACAGAATACCTCAGCTCAGTTACACATGCAGAACAGACCATCACCAAACAAGGAATCACAATTTAGAAACAGGAAGACAATAATTAAACTGGGAACCCCAAAAGCCAAACTTGGAATATACAACAACACTGTAGAAATAAAACTATATATTAATTTCCTCTTGTACTAAACAAAGCGCAAAAATTAATGATGCAACATTTCCCAGAGCTGACATATTCCAGTTAATAAATTCAAAATAAAGAGATATTTTTCTACCTTTTGTGCATTTTTTTTCAGTTGCAATTGTTCCAGCCACTTTCTTCTGGTTTCTTCGTGTCTTCTGCTAACTCTCCATCTGCTGTCCATTTGTCCTTTCTTCTGTCTTCTTGGTTTTTTTTTTCCATTCTCTCTCTACATCTGCTTTAACATACTAATCTTTCTCCTTTGGCTCTTTCCTCATTCCTATTTCATCTACTCAAGATTTACCCCTCCATCCTCAATCCCCACTTACTCTCCCAATACCCGGCCAATTGTAGATTTTTTATCCCTCCCACACAAAATATTTTTCCCCTCTCCATTTTACTCTCCCAGCCCCATCCCATTCTAATCCTCCCCCAACACCAGCTCCCTTCTAGTTCCAGCCTCACCCAGCATCCATTCCCTTCTAGTCCCTGCATCAGCCCATTTCCAGTCCTAGCAGCCCCCCAACCCAATACCAGTCCTATCCCCCCCTCATCAACCCACTTCCAGTCCTAACCCCCCATCACCCCATTTTCAGTTTAAGCCCCCCCCCCCTATAACCCATTACCAGTCCTAACCCCCCACTTCCAGTCAGCCCCCCATAGTCCATTGCCAGTCCTAACCCCCCCATCAGCCCACAGTCCATTACCAGTCCTAACCCCATCAGCCCACCTCAAGTCCTAACCCCTCCCCATCAGCCCATTTCTTGTCCCAGCCCCCCCATAGCCCATTATCAGTCCTAAACCCCCCCCATAGCCCATTACCAGTCCTAACCCCATCAGACCACCTCCAGTGTTAACCCCCCATCAGCCCATTTCCAGTCCTAACCCCACCCAACAGCCCACCTCAAGTCCTAACCCCTCCCCATCAGCCCATTAGCAGTCCTAACCCCCCCCCAGCCCATTAGCAGTCCTAACCCCCCCTCTCTAGCCCCATTATAGCAGTCCTAACCCCCCCCATAGCCCATTACCAGTCCTAACCCCCATCACCCCATTTCCAGACAGCCCCCATCAGCCCACAGCCCATTAGCAGTCCTAACCCCCCCTAGCCCACTAGCAGTCCTCACCCCCCCCAGCCCATTAGCAGTCCTAACCCCCCATAGCCCATTAGCAGTCCTAACCCCCCCCTCCTAGCCCATTAGCAGTCCTAACCCCCCCCAGCCCATTAGCAGTCCTAACCCCCCCCTAGCCCATTAGCAGTCCTAACCCCCCCCCAGCCCATTAGCAGTCCTAACCCCCCCTCCTAGCCCATTAGCAGTCCTAACCCCCCCTAGCCCATTAGCAGTCCTACCCCCCCCCCTCCTAGCCCATTAGCAGTCCTAACCCCCCCCAACCCATTAGCAGTCCTAACCCCCCCCTCGCCCATTAGCATTCCTAACCCCCCCCCCTCCTAGCCCATTAGCATTCCTAACCCCCCCTCCTAGCCCATTAGCAGTCCTAACCCCCCCCCCAGCCCATTAGCAGTCCTAACCCCCCCCCCCTCTCTAGCCCATTAGCAGTCATAACCCCCCCAGCCCATTAGCAGTCCTATCCCCCCCTAGCCCTTTAGCAGTGCTAAACCCCCCTCTCTAGCCCCTTAGCAGTCCTAACCCCCCCCCATAGCCCATTACCAGTCCTAACCCCCCATCACCCCATTTCCAGACAGCCATCAGCCCACAGCCCATTAGCAGTCCTAACCCCCCCTAGCCCATTAGCAGTCCTAACCCCCCCCCCTCCTAGCCCATTAGCAGTCCTAACCCCCCCAGCCCATTAGCAGTCCAACCCCCCCCCAGCCCATTAGCAGTCCTAACCCCCCCCCTGCCCATTAGCAGTCCTAACCCCCACCAGCCCATTTCCAGTCAGACCCCACCAGCCCACCGCCATTTAGATGTCTTAACCCCCCCTAGCCCATTAGCAGTCCTAACCCCCCCCTCCTAGCACATTAGCAGTCCTAACCCCCCCCCCTCCTAGCCCATTAGCAGTCCTAACCCCCCCCCTCCTAGCACATTAGCAGTCCTAACCCCCCCCAGCCCATTAGCAGTCCTAACCCCCCCCTAGCCCATTAGCAGTCCTAACCCCCCCCCTAGCCCATTAGCAGTCCTAAACCCCCCCCCCCCCCCCCGGCAAATTTAAAAACAGAAAAAGCGGGCTCTGGCTGCTGCCTGCGGACGCGGCCGCATGCAGTGTCCCGCGGGGCCCCCTCCGCCCGCTAAGCCCCTCTGCAAGGGCTTTCAGATTCGCGAGGGAGACAGCGTCTCCCTCGCGTCTCTGTTAAGCCCGCAGGGGCTAATGGGAAATTTCCCATCAGTCCCTCGCGTCTAAAGGGGCTGATGGGAAATTTCCCATTAACCCCTGCGGGCTTAACAGAGACGCGAGGGAGACGCTGTCTCCCTCGCGAATCTGAAAGCCCTTGCAGAGGGGCTTAGCGGGCGTAGGGGGCCCCGCGGGACACTGCATGCTGCCGCGTCCGCGGCAGCAGCCAGAGCCCGCTTTTTCTTTTTTTGCGGACCTTCACGCGTGCCAGCTGCAAGGCCTTCGCGTGCCACAGCTGGCACGCGTGCCATAGGTTCGCCATCGCTGACCTAGCAGTTTCCCCAAGAGACACAAGTTCCACAATGCTTGACCTGGGTCAAGCATTGATATCTTCGGTCACTTCTTAATAATGGTTTATGGACCTTTCCTCCAGGAACTTGTCCAAACCTTTTTTAAACCCAGCTATACTAACAGCCTTTACTACATCCTCCGGTAACAAATTCCAGAGTTTGATTACACGTTGAGTGAAAAAATATTTTCTTTTATTAGTCTTAAATAGTTTACCCTGTAGCTTCATTGCATGTCCCCTAGTCCTTTCTATATTCTGATAAGGTAAACAATCGATCTACGTTTACCCGTTCCACTCCGTTCATTAATTTATAGACTTCTATCATATCTCCCCTCAGCCGTCTCTTCCAGGTTAAAGAGCCCTAACCTTTTTAGCCTTTCTTCATAGGAGTATCCTTCCATCCCCTTTACCATTTTGGTGGCTCTTCTCTGTACCTTTTCTAAAATCGCTATATCCTTTTTAAGATTCGGCGACCAGAATTGCATACAGTATTCAAGGTGCGGTCTCACCATGGAACGATATAGAGGCATTATAATATCTTTTATTTTATTTTCCATTCCTTTCCTTATCATACCTAGCATTCTATTTGCTCTCTTGGCCGCCGCTACACACTGGGCCGAGGGTTTAACATGGTATCCACAATGACGCCTAAATCTTTTTCCTGGGTGGTGGTTCCTAATGTGGAACCTTGCATCGTGTAACCATAGTTTGGGTTGTTCTTCCCTAGGTGCATAACCTTGCACTTGTCCACATTAATTTCATCTGCCATTTTGATGCCCAGTCTTCCAATTTATCAAGATCCTCTTGCTATTTTTCACAATCCTCTTGGGTTTTAACAACTTTAAATAGTTTTGTGTCATCTGCAAATTTGATAACCTCACTCGTTATTCCACTTTCCAGGTCATTTATGAATATGTCAAAAAGCAGCGGACCCAGCACAGATGGTACACCACTATTCACCTTTCTCCATTGGGAAAATTGGCCATTTAGCCCTACCCTCTGCTTTCTATCTTTTAACCAGTTCCTGATCCACAATAGTATACTGCCTCCTATCCCATGACTCTTTAGTTTTGCCAAAGTCTCTGAGGAGGGACCTTGTCAAAGGCTTTCTGAAAGTCCAGATACACAATATCAACCGACTTACCTTTGTCCACCTGTTCATTCACTCCTTCAAAAAAACATAACAAATTAGTAAGACAAGATCTTCCTTGTCTAAAGCCATGTTGGCTGTCTCCCATTAGGTTGTGACTATCTACATGCTGAGTAATTTTATTCTTTATGATGGTTTCTACCATTTTTCCCGGTACTGACGTCAGGCTCACCGGTCTGTAGTTTCCTGGATCACCCCTGGAACCCTTTTTAAAAATTGGTGTTACATTGGCGATCCTCCAATCTTCAGGTATTAGAGATGATTTTAATGATAGTTCACAGATTACTGATAGCAGTTCTGCAATCTCATATTTCAGTTCTTTCAACACCCTTGATGTATACCATCTGCCCAGGTGATTTACTACTCTTCAGTTTATCTAATAGTTGTAAGACATCTTCCCGATGTATCGATATTTCCTTCAATTCTTCCGCACCTTTAAATACCACTTCAGTCATGGGTAACATCCCTACATCTTCCTCAGTAAAGAACGAAGCAAAGAATTCATTCAGTCTCTCCGCTATCGCCTTGTCGCCTCTTAGTGCTCCTTTAACCCCTTTATCATCTAATGGACCAACTGACTCTCTCACAGGTTTTTTGCTACGAATGTACTTGAAAAGGTCTTTATTTCGCGTTTTTGCTTCCGCAGCAAGCTTCTTCTCAAATTCTCCTCTTTGCCTGCCTTATCAATGCCTTGCATTTGACTTGCCAGTGCTTGTGCTGTTTCCAGGTTTCGTCGTTGGCTCTTTTTTTTCCATTTCCTGAAATATGCTTTTTTGGCAACAACATCCTCTCTGACCTCACCTTTAAACCATGCTGGCAGTTTTTGGACTTCCTTCCACTTTTCTTAAAGCGTGGAATACAGCTGGTCTGGGCTTCCAAGATAGTATTTTTCAACAACACCCAAGCTTGATGTACGTCTTTAACCTTCGCAACTGCTTCCTTTTAGTTTTTTTCTTACTGTTTTCCTCATTTTATCATAGTCTCCCTTTCGAAAGTTAAAAGGTAGTACTGTGGATTTCCTTACTATCCCTCCTCCACTAATTAAATCAAAGGCGATCATGCTATGGAGGGAGGAGTGGTCTAGTGGGAGGGAGGAGTGGTCTAGTGGTTAGGACAAGGTACTTCAGGCCGGAGGGCCAGGGGTTCAAGTCCCACCTGGGGAAAGCAATCTCAGGCCGGAGGGACTGGGATTTCTAGTCCTGTAGGCACTCCTTGTGGTCTTGGGCAAGCCACGTAACCCTCCTTTGCCCATGTTCCCTGTAAGTATTAGTGTATGTGTCTCATACCCCCTTGTGTTAAATGTATCCTCCAATTGACCGCTTTGACCCAGTGAAAAGCAGGATATAAATACAGCTAAATAAAAAATAAAATAAAAAATGATCACTATTGCCAAGTGGCCCCAACACCTTTATCTCTTGCACTGGATCTGGTGTTCCACTAAGGACTAGGTCTAATATGGCTTCCCCTCTGGTCGGTTCATGAACCAGCTGCTCCAAGATGTAGTCATTTATTTCATCTAGGAACTTTATCTCCCTAGCATGTCCTGATGTGACACTGACCCAGTCGATACCGGGGTAATTGAAATCACCCATTATTATTACTGCGCTGTAACTTTTGTTAGCTTCCTTGATTTCTTTGAGCATTTCATCATCCATTTGGTTATTCTGGCCAGGTGCTCGATAGTACACCCCCACTGCCATTGCCTTCCCCCTTTTATATGGAATTTCAATCCATATAGATTCTACAGCAGATTTTGTTTCCTGCAAAACTGTAATCCTTTCTGAGTCAATGCCCTCTCTAACATAGAGCGCAACCCTTTCCACCAATTTGATCAGCTCTATCATTACGATATAGTTTGTACCCAGGTATCACAGTGTCCCACTGGTTGTCCTCCTTCCACCATGTCTCTGATATTCCAATCATATCTAACCTTTCATTTAGTGCTATATATTCTAACTCTCCCTCTTATTCTTTAGACTTCTAGCATTTGCATACAAGCATTTTAGAGAATGTATTTTATTCATGTTAATTTGGCTATTGTTAGACATGGGTAAATTGGGATCTTTAAGCTCTGTCTGCTCCATACTTGAGGGCATTTGGGCTACTTTACTCTTTTGTGGAACCTCTCTGCTTTTGGTAGTATCCTTCAAGGATACATTCTTCCGAACCATCCGCTCTTGGGCGACTGTCGGCTTTCCCCTAATATCTAGTTTAAAAGCTGCTCTATCTCCTTTTTAAAGGTTAATGCCAGCAGCCTGGTTCCATCCCGGTTAAGGTGAAAGCCCATCCCTTCGGAACAGAGCCCCTCCTTTCCCCAGAATGTTCCCCAGTTCCTAAACAAATCCAAAACCCTCATCTCTGCACCATTGTCTCATCCACGCATTGAGACTCCGGAGCTCTGCCTGCCTTTTGGGTCCTGCGTGTGTGGAACAGGAAGCATTTCGGAGAATGCTACCCTGGAAGTTCTGGATTTCAACTTCCTACCTAAAAGCCTAAATTTTGCCTCCAGAACCTCCCTACCACATTTTTCCTATGTCATTGGTACCGTACCGACATGTACCAGACAGCAGACTCCTCCTCCCCAGCACTATCTAAGACCTTATCTAGGTGGCGCGTGAGGTCTGCTACCTTCGCACCAGGCAGCAGGCATGTTACCAGAGCGATCCTCACATCCACCAGCCACCCAGCTATCTACATGCCTAATGATCGAATCACCAACTATAACGGCTGTCCTAACCCTTCCCTCATGGGCACATGGCCCTGGAGAAAACTTCCTCGGTGCGAGAGAGGGTTTTACATCACCTGGAGGACAGGTCCTAGTTACAGGATCACTTCCTGCCACACCAGGGTGATGCTCTCCTGTCAAAGCTACTGAAATGCCGGGGACATGGGGAAAAAAAAGAAGCGCTCTGGATTGTGTTGGAAAGAGGAGATGGCACTGTCATCCATACTGCTGTAGTCTACAGACCTCCGACTCAAATTGAAGAAAGATAGATAATGAATTGATTATACATATTGCCAAGATAGCCACAAAGGGGGAAGTGATTCATATTGGGTGACTTTAATCTACCCGATGTGGATTGGAAGTACTCCTTCTGCGAATCTGGCAAGAAGCAAAACAATTTGGATGCTTTCCAAGATGTGTCACTAAACAAACTGGTGATGGAACCAACCAGGGAAAGCTCAATGCTGGATTTAGTGCTCACCAACGGTGTGAGAGCGTTGTCGAATGTCTGGGTGGATGCCCCTGTGAGCAGCAGTGATCATCACACGGTGTGGTATGAGATAAAAGCCAAGGTGCAGTCCAATCACAGTAAGCTCAAGTCCTAAACTTAAAAAACACTGACTTCAGTAGAATGGCCAAGTACCTGAAGGAGGAGTTGGCAGGGTGGGAGGGGATAAGGGAAGTGGAATTGCAATGGGCTAAACTAAAGGTGGCAATAAAAGGGGCAACAGATAAATATGTAAGGAAAGTATTAAAAAGAGAAGGAAACCTATTTGGTTCTCCAAAGAAGTGGCTGCTCAAATAAAGGCAAAAAAAAACACAGCTTTCCACAAAATTCAAAAGCTTGCAAACAGAGGAACACAGTAAGGGATTACAGGATCAAACTAAAAGAGACAAAAAAAAAGAGAAATAAGAAGGAAAGCAAAATCAAAGGCAGAGGAAAAGATGGCTAAAGATGTGAAGTGTGGCGATAAAACTTTCTTCAGGTATATTCGGGAGAGGAGGAAAATCAGAGGTGGACGGAATTGCAGGACTCAGAAGTACTGGGAACGGATTTGTGGAAAGTGAAATTGAGAAAGCAAAATTGCTAAACAATACTTCTGCTTCCTGTTTTTACTAAAGAAAATCTGGAGAAGGACCATCTGTGACTCCCAAAATATAAAAATGGGGAATGAAGTAGATACCACACCATTCATTGAAGATGATGTGTTAGAACAACTTGCAAAACTGAAAGTGAACAAGGCCATGGGACCAGATGGGATACATCCCAGGATACTGAAAGAGTTCAGAGAGGTTCTTGCAGGGCCATTAAAGGATGTTTTCAACAGATCCTTGGAAACGGGAGTAGTTCCTCAGGACTGGAGAATGGCTGATGTGGTACCTCTTCACAAAAGTGGTGACAGGGAGGAAGTGACAAACTACAGGCCCGTGAGCCTTTCCTCAGTGGCGGGAAAAGTGATAGAGGTGCTTCTGAAAGAGCAAATAGTGGACTTTCTCAAAACTAACAGGTTGCGTGATCTGAGGCAACATGGTTTTACCAAAGGACGATCTTGCCAAACAAATCTTTGGGTGACCAGAGAACTAGATCAGGGGTATGTGATGGATGTCATCTATCTGGATTTCAGCAAAGACTTTGATACTGTTCCTCATAGGAGGCTTATCAATAAACTCAGTAGTTTGGGGATGGGTCCCAAGGTGATGAACTGGATCAGAAATTGGTTGACTGACAGATGACAGAAGGTGATGGTAAATGGAGTTCACTCGGATGAAAGGAGGGTGATTAGTGGGGTGCCCCAGGGTTCGGTCCTGGGCCCGGCACTGTTCAATGTATTTGTGAGTGATATTGCTAAAGGACTGCATGGAAAAGTCTGTCTTTTTGCAGATGACACAAACATTTGCAACAGAGTGGACTCCCCTGAGGGAGTGGATAGCATGAGGAAAGATCTACAAAAGCTGGAAGAATGGTCTAATGCTTGGCAGTTAAGATTTAATGCGAAGAAGTGCAGTATCATGCACTTGGGAAGCAGAAATCCAGGGGAAATGTACGCAATAGGGGGCGAGAGGTTGATGTGCACGGACCAGGAGAAGGACCTTGGTGTGATTATTTCTGCATATGTCAAGGTGGCAAAACAGTGTGACAAGGTAGTGGCAAAAGCCAGGAGGATGTTGGGTTGCATACAAAGAGGAATTACCAGCAGAAAGGAAGAGGTACTAATGCCACTGTATAAGTCACTGGTGAGGCCTCACTTGGAATACTGTGTTCAGTTTGGAGACCATATCTTGCAAAGGATATAAAAAGACTGGAAGCTGTTCAGACAAAGGCAACCAAAATGATTTGGAGCCTGCATCAGAAGCCTTATGAGAAGAGACTTGAAGACCTAAATATGTACACTCTGGAGAGAGGAAGGACAGGGGAATATGATTCAGCCCTTTAAATACTTAAAGAGAAATAATGAACAAACAAACCTCTTCCAAAGACGGGGAAGCTGTAAAACTAGAGGGCATAACATGAAGCTGAAAGGGGGTAAATTGACAGGTAATGTCCGAAAATACTTTTTCACTGAAAGGATGGTGGATGCTTGGAATGCCAGGGGCAAATACAGTGACATAATTCAAAATGGCATGGGATAGACACAGTGGATCCCTTTACAGCAACAGGATAAAATCAAAATAAACTTAACTGACTAATTTCTCAACATACAGGGGTAATCCTATACGGGGCGGTTGGGTTTCACACCCCTAAAACAAAGACATGGGGAGGGGTGGCCTGCATGGAGCGGCAGGTGCACCTACTTTTACCATCTTACTGGGCAGACTAGATGGACCATACTGGTCTTTATTTGCCGTCATTTACTATGTTACTATGTTACTATGAGAGTTAATTGAAGACATATGCAGCATTTCTAGGAAAGGGGAAGTGCTACTGATATGGGATTTCAATATGCCAGATGTTGATTGGCACATTCCTACTGCAGTATCATCTAGAAGTAAGGAGATCCTGGACTCTCTACAGGGAGAATTATTCAGGCAACTGGTAACAGAACCCACCCTTGAAGGGGGCCATACTGGAAGTTGCTTACCAATGGTGAAAGTGTTTCTGATGTTATAGTGAGAGATCATTTTTCATCCTGTGATCATCAGATGGTGTAGTTCAGTATTAGGATTAGAGCTGTTAAAATCCATTCAAAAGCAAGGGTCTTAGACTTTAGGAAAATTAACTTTGCCAATATCTCAGGGAGTCGATAGCGGGATGGGAACAGCTGGGGGATGTAGAAAAACAGTGGACAAAACTGAAAGGGGATACTTTAAGGGCAACCAACCTTTTTGTTAAAATGGTAAATAAAGGTAAAAAGGAAAAGGAGACTGCTATGGTTTTCGAAAGAAGAAGCTGAAAAAGTGAAGAAAAAGAGGGAGGCCTTCATAAAATACAAGAGATCATGGAGAGAGGAACACAGGCATCTATATTTAGAAAAACTTAGAGAAGCTAGCAAAGTAGTCAGGAAAGCGAACATTCAAAAAGAGGAGGAAATAGCCAATGCAGTTAAATGGGGGGATAAGACATTTTTCAGATGTTAGTGAGAAGAGGAAGGGCAAAAGTGGTATTGTCAGACTCAAGGGTGAAGGGGAGGATATATAGAAGCTGATGAGGATAAAGCGGAATTGCTTAACAAATATTTCTGTTCTGTGTTCACAGATGAAGAACCAGGAGCAGGACCTCAGAAAACACCCACAAACAGGAACAGAAGCGAGGGGCATCTTGAACAATTTTCAGAAGACTGTGTTCATGAGAAACTAGCTAAACTTAAAGGAGGACAAAGTGATGGGACCGGATCCCGGATGGGGGGATACACACTATAATACTGAGGGAACTTGTGGAAGTTATAGCAGCTCCACTGACTGACCTTTTCAATGCCTCTTTGTAATCAGGAGTGGTGCCAAAGGACTGGAGAGAGGCAATCTGGTCCCTTTACACAAAAGCGGAAGTAAGGATGTGGTTTGAAAACTACAAGCCGGTTAGTTTAACTTCGGTGGTGAGTAAATTATTGGAAGCGCTGCTGAAAGAGAAAATACTGAGGTTTCTGGAGTCCAGCGGATTACAGGATCAAAGGCAGCATGGATTCACTAGAGACAAGTTTTGTCAGACAAATCTGATTGATTTCTTTGACTAGGTGACCAGGGAGTTGGACTGAGGGAGAGCCCTAGATGTGCTGTATTTAGATTTCGGTAAAACCTTTGACACCGTTCTGCACAGGCGACTTATAAACAAACTGAGCACCCTAGGGATGGACCCTAAAGTTACTGTTTGAGTTAGAAATTGGTTGAGTGGGAGGCGACAAAGGGTACAGGTAACTGGAACTCACTCTGAGGAGAAGGAGGTTACCAGTGGTGGGCCCCAGGGATCTGTCCTTGGTCCGATTCTTTTTAACATCTTTGTTAGTGATATAGTGGGAGGCTGTCGGGTAAGGTTCGCCTCTTTGTGGATGATACCAAAATCTGCAATAGAATAGACACCCAGGAAGGTATAAATAAATGATGAGTTATTTAGCTAAGCTAGAAGAATGGTATAGAATATGGCAGATGAGATATAATGTTAAAAAATGCAAGGTCATGCATTTGGGCTGCAGCAATCCAAGGGAGCAGTATATAATATAGGGGGTGAAGTACTTTTGTCCACTAAAGAAGAGCGGGACCTAGGCGTGGTTGTGTCTGATGATCTTAAAGTAGCTAAACAGGTAGAAAAGGCGACAGCAAAAGCTCGAAGGATGCTTGGCTAGATAGTAGGGAGAGGAATGGCCAGCAGAAGAAAGGAGTGATAGTGCCTCTGTATAAGTCTTTAGTGCGACCGACCTCATTTTGAGTATGTGTGCAATTCTGGAGACCGCGCCTTCAAAAGGATGTGAACAGGATGGAGTCTGTGCAGAGGGTGGCTACTAAAATGGTTAGTGGTCTTCATTATAAAGCATATGAGGATACCTTAGAGCAGCGGTTCTCAACCTGTGGGTCGCGACCCCCACGGGGTCGCCACAGGATTTAGCAGGGGTCGCCTCACTCTAGTTAAAAAAAATAAAAAAATCACACAAGTTGCTGCCGCTGCCGAGTCTGCTTCTCGGCAGCGGCAAACTCACCACCTCCCTTCTTTTGCAGCCACGATTCACTGTCTCTTAGGGAACTGCGGCTGTGACTGTGAAGCCATTGCAGAGCCTTCCCATCTCTCGACGGGCTCCGTGAAGCATTGTCCCGCCTCCAAATGAAGTGGTAAACAATTTCCTTTGGAGGCGGGACAATGCTGCACGGAGCCCATCGAGACAAGAGATGGGAAGGCTCCGCAACGGCTCACAGTCACAGCCGCGGTTCCCTAAGACAGGGAGCCGCGGCTGCAGAAGAACAGGGCAGTAGCAGGCAGACATAGGGAGGGGAGGAGGGGGCAGGGAACCTGCAATGGGGCTGACATGGGGGGGAGGGACGGGGTTGACATGGATGGCTGGATGGAGGGAGGGTGGGGCTGACATGGAGGGAGGGTGGCTGACATGGGGGGGCTGACCGGGACGGAGGGGGGCTGACATGGACAGAGAGGGGCTGATATGGAGGGAGGAAGGGAGGGGGACTGACATGGATAGGGGGGCTGACATGGAGAGAGGGAGGGGGGCTGACATGGACAAAGGGGAGAGAGACAGGCGGACATACTGGACAGACGGGATAAATGCTGGACAGAGGGGAGAGACAGTGCGGGTTAGGATTATAATGGGCTAATGGGGGGCTAGCACTGGTAAGGGGCAGATCAGGTGGGGGGCTAGGACTGGTAATAGGTTGATTAGGGAAGGCTAGGACTGGGAATGGACTGATCAATGGGGTGGTTGGGACTGGTAATGGGCTGATAGGGGGATAGGACTGGTAATGGACTGATGGGGGCTAGCATTGGAAATGAGCTGATTGGGGAGGTTAGGACTGGAAATGGGCTGATTAGAGGAGGCTAGGACTGCTAATGGACTGATGGGGGTAGGACTAGTACTGGGCTGATTAGGGGAGGCTAGCACTGCTACTGGGGGTGAGGGGGGACTAGAACGGGAAGGGGGCTGCTTGGGGGGGCGTCCACTGGAAATGGGCTGAGGGGGGGGAGGGGAGGATAGAGCTGTTGGCCTTGGAAGAAAACTGGGGGCTAGGGCTACAAATGGGCTGATGTGAGGGGATGGGAGAAGGGGACTGGAAGAGAATGGATGCTGAGAGGGACTGCCATGGTATTTGGACTAGAAGGGGACTGGAAATAGGCTGATGGAAAGAAGTGAAGAAAACAAAAGAAGAGATAAAAAATGGCAAATGGACCATAGACCACAGAAAGAGGAGCTAAGAGACAGGAAAGGCATAAGCCTCAGGATCGGGACCAGCATGATCAGAGAATAAATTGGTCAGACAGCAAAGGTAGAAAAAATAATTTTATTTCATATAATAATTTGAATACAGAATCATCATAATTTTGAAATCAAATATTGTTACTTATTGTGATTAATTATTGTGGTTTAAATAGTAAATTTTATAAATAGAAACATATTGCAAAGGCTTATAATATATTAATAATTCAACAAATAATTACAGCGACATGCGGTAACGGTAAAGGAAGAGAGACGCATTTGATTTATCATTGGGGGTCACCATAAGTTGACCAATGGTAAAAGGGGTCACAGTACAAAAAAGGTTGAGAACCACTGCCTTAGAGGAAAGGCGGGATAGAGGTGATGTGATTGAGACGTTTAAATACCTCCATGGAATAAATGCACAGGAGGAGAGCCTCTTTCAATTGAAAGCAAGTTCTGCTATGAGGGGACATGGGATGAGGGTGAAAAGGGATAGATTTAGGAGTGATATGCAAAATATTTCTTTACGGAAAGAGTGGTGGATCCGTGGAATAGTCTTCCAGTGGAGGTGGTAGAGATGAGGACAATATCTGAATTCAAAGAAGCATTAGACAAACACAGAGGATCTCTAAAGGAAAAAAGGGGAATGTTGTAGTGGTTGATATGGAAGGACAGACTAGATAGGCCATGTGGTCTTTTTCTGTTGTCATGTTTCTATGTTTCAATCTCTATCTCACTTACCCTCAAATAAGTCTGCTGAGAACTATGCTGTGGAAAGCCTAATATATTCCCTTTCATGGCTGTTGCCATATGGCAACCTTCTATTTTCCCCCAAATGTTACACACCGGATTCAATATTTCCAGAAAATTATTAATTGTATCTTAAGTTATGTAATCTGTTGTGGACGCGAAAGGGTTAACTTTGGTACATTTACTTTAGTTCACAAAATACCTTCTTGGCTTATTTTGCATGGAAGATCTTTACCTAAAATATGTGTAGGGGGTTCCTTGACTTGGTTCACTCCATGTGAGTTAAAACCCCAGGGCCCCACAGAAGATCTGTTTTTTCTCCAGTCCCTCCCCTTTTCTCTTTCTCTTGCTCAGAACACACTTAGCTCTTCTCTGAGAGACAGGTTCTCTCTGGGGGAAAGAAATATCCCTTCAAGGCCCAGGCGTAGGTTCTCCATACCTCTACAAAGCTCAGAGACAGATTTGGGGTACTCCAACTAATTTTACTGGAGAGTTGTACAAACATATACTGAGTTTAAGCAGTCTTTCTGTCCTGAGATTAAACAGCATCCCAAAACACTGTTCGATATATTTACACTCCATCCATCTTTTATATCTGTCTTAATCATCCCATACACTGTCAAGCAGTCTTTCTAGGGACTGGGCCTCCCAAGTATAGGGTAAATCCATTTACTCTTCTACAGAATTCTGCTCCACATGGACCCTCTTCATAAGGGAAAGTCCAGCCCAATACCTTCTTCAATATCTAAACTCCAGGACAGGCTTCTCAATAGAGCAGCAGCCTGGTGACCAGAGATATCGGGGTTCAAATTTCACTGTCGCTCCTTGTGTCCTCCTTGGGCAAGCCACTTAACCCTCCATTGCCTCGGGTGAAAGCTTTAGATTGTAAGTCCTCTGGGATAGGGAAATACCTACTGCACCTAACTATAACTCATCTCAAACAAGGCGTGAGCTAAATGATAAATAAAAACATACTGCTGTCCTCCAGTGGCTTGTAGGTCTAGCTCCTGCCTCTCTCTAAGTCCAGCATTTGGGAAGAGAGGTGGGTAAACCTTTGACTTGCACAGACATTTCACATGAAGACAAACTACAGTCTTTTAAAGGAGATTTTATGTTTTGAGAAATTACTTAGACCCCAAAATGAAGCCCAAAAATAAATACTAGAATCGACCATCAGCTACAGAAGACAATTCAGACAATCCAACACAGCACACTGGAGGTTTTCCTAACTTTTACAAGGGCTGGCAGACCCATTGGACGACATCCTAGCAGGGGGATCCTATGACGCACTGGCTTACACACCCTCCCTGCTCTGGACAAAGTCTGATCATGATACCCAGGACTGGTAAAGCTCCCAAAGAGGTCCTTACATATGCTACAAAACACACAGGTTCTAAAAAAATCTGGTCTTTTATTTATCCACTTCCTGTTTCTGGTTTGCCTATTTTTTTAGAATTGTTTGCTTCTTACTTGTTGTTTTCTGTCTGTCATAGTTGTCCCTAAATTTTTTTTGCTCATAAATCTTGTCGGCCTGTGGGCAGTATGGAGACAAATATAAAGTGAAGAATGAATCTTGTACGGCAGAGCAGGATTCTCGGGGACCTCTTAACCTTTCCTTCTTAAGATGTTTTATTCTCTTTGGAGGCTGGGTCTTTACTTCTTAACAATGCTTTTTCTCATGGAGAGCTTGTGTTGGCGTTGCTCTCCACTTCTGACATTTCTCAAAGATTTGAATAAATCCCCAGACTGCAGAGATAGCAGCAACTGCAGATTCTTAGAATATCTTTCATAGCGGCTACTCCAGCTGTCCATAAAGGTTTCAATTGGATAAAGCCTGACCATCTCCTATCACACTTTATCATTCACTGAGATTAAAGAGAAAGAGAGAGAGAAATGTCAGCCCCTGGCCTTTTGGGCTGTAAATTAATTCTGGTTCACATTTTTTTTATACCCATCACCACTCCCACAATAGGAATTCAGTACTTGTCTTTTTTTAATTTCAATGATCTCCATCTAGACATCCAAAATGATCACACATTACATATGAACAGCACAAACCTTTTCACATCTTAAATATATTTAGATACATGTAATTTCTCTGAAGACAAGGTGAATTACCAGTCAAACAGATGGGTAACATCATCATCACATGGCATTGATTGGACTTTTTCTGGAGCATTCAGGAAATTTTTAAGCAGAAAATTATAGTTGCCATGTTCATCCACCCAGGGCTGGAGTTACCATTAGGCAAACTAAGCAGTCGCCTAGAGCGCTGGTCCTCCAGGGGGTGCACATTGCTGCCACCGTTACCCTCTTTGGGTCCGAAAGTGGCAGCAATGGCTTCAAACACGCCCCACAGCGCTTACCTTCAAGCTTCAGCACCACGGGGTTGTTGGCTTCCGCCCCTCTCCAACTCTCGATGCTGACTTCCTGTTTGCACAGGAAGTCGGCATTGAGCATCATAAAGAGGCAGAAGCCAAAAGCCCCACAGTGCAGAAGCTTGAAGGTAAGCGCTGCGGGACTGTTTCTGACTATTGCTGCCGCTGCCGGTCTCAGAGAGAGGCGGCGGCAGCAGCAGAAATGGGTGCCATAGGTGGGGGGAGGCGCACCATGCGGGCTGGGATGCAAGGATGAGGTTTGCCTAGAGTGCCTCATCTTCCTTTTGGCGGCTTTGAATCCACCTGAATATGTGCAAATAACAGTCAACAAACATGTTGCAGGCCATGCATTTTTCCTAGCAGAGTTCTTTCATTAAGACATGAGGACTATGGGTGAATTTTAGCAGGCAACGAAAACAGTGTCTGTACTCCATACCACCTCAAACCCCCTAAAAAAGCCCAGCTTTCGAGAGTTATACTCTTCATCAGATCTATGAAGACATGATGTTGTTACACTGGGTTTAAATAGTACAAACCCATCTAGATTCTAGACTGATGGCATGTCATACATGTCAAAGTCAAATGTGGGATACAGTGAGGATTCATCACATCACACAGGTCCTGTCTGATCTTAGGCAGTCTGCATCTGTCATTAAATTACCATGAAAGGCATTGGTGACGAGACAGAGGACCTTTGCTTTTCAAGGTTTGATGTCTGATAATGGGTCAGGAAGCCAATGTCTGTATTCAATCCTTTTTTGTCTGTGTCAAAATATTTGATGGTTTTTATTTCAAATGTCTTCCTTTTATAAATGTTCATGAAGTTTCCTTTCAGGACTTCGATTGTGAGATCGTTAAGGCGGTGGTTTTCCTTTGAAAAGTGCCAGCACATATCACAGGATCCTATAGCTACCCACATGGGAAAGACATTCAAAATAAAAGGCTCACATTCATACTCTTCTATCAATGCAGGACCTGATTCTCATTTAGGCAGGCTATGCGCTGCAACAACGCATAGCCTGCCCGCCTACCCCCTTAACCCAGATTTTCATTTCCGCGGCAAAGGGTGAAATGAAAATCCAGGTCATGCCACACAGATTAATTATGTTGTTAGTATCATGTGCACTGGCCCGTACTCAACGGCGTTCTTTCTTCTGTGACTAAAATCCTATGTTCTAGGTGGACAAACTGCAGGATATATCGACCACATGCGCGATCAAACAAAAACTAAAAAGCTCTAAATCTAGCCCATTGCCTAATATTTAATTCAAAAAGAATACAAACCTGAAATGAAGAGAGCTGACAGCTCATATCTCTCTTTCAGTGGCATTGAAAGGTGGCATACTGAGCTGTTTACTCTTAAACTGTTGAAAATCGCGCCAAAATTGGGTTGAAAGATCAAAGCAGAAGAGCCGCTGACTAATGTATAAAATGTATCCTCACATTACTCAGTGTATGTATCTGTATAATCTATCTATAACTGCAACCCATGCCGTATAGCTCTGATGTTGCCCCATCCTACTTAAGACAACTGCCAGCATGTCCTAAGAGAATTCAGTATGTATGGAGGGCCCGCAACTTATCCAATAATAAATTCACTGCAGTGGTGGGTTTCACAAAGGAAAACATAATCATTGCTCGGTGACCTCTCATACAGAGGCTATATCACGCGGATGAAATGACTAGTAATGGGCTGATGGGGGGGCTAGGATTGGAAATGAGCTGATGAAGGGACTCAGACTGGAAATGGATGGGGGAGCTAGGACTGGAAATGGGCTGATTGGGGCTGGACTGGAAATGGGCTGATGCAGGACTAGAAGGGAATGGATGCTGGGTGAGACTGGAACTAGAAGGGAGCTGATGTTGGGGGAGGATTAGAATGGGATGGGGCTGGGAGAGTAAAATGGAGAGGGGAAAAATATTTTGTGTGGGAGGGATGAAAAATCTATAATTGGCCTGGTATTGGGAGAGTATGTGGGGATTGAGAGATGGAGGGGTAAAATTTGTGAGGATGAAATAGGAATGAGGAAAGAGCAAAAGGAGAAAGATTAGTATGTTAAGCAGATGTAGAGAGAGAGAATGGAAAAAAAACTAGAAGAGAGAAGAAAGGACAAATGGACAGCAGATGATGGAGAGTTAGCAGAAAAGCATGAAAGAAACCAGAAGAAAGTGGCTGGACCAATTGCAACTGAAAAAAATGCACAAAAGGTAGAAAGATATCTCTTTAATTTTGAATTTATTAACTGGAATATGAAAGCTCTGGGAAATGTGCATCATTAACGTCTGTGCTTTGTTTGGTACAAGAGGAAATTAATTTATACTTTTATTTCTACAGTGTTGTTTTTACATTCCAAGTTTGGCTTTTGGGGTTCCCAGTTTAATTATTGCCTTCCTGCTTCTAAATTGTGATTCCTTGTTTGGTGATGGTCTATGTTCTGCATGTGTAACTGAGCTGAGGTATTCTGTTTATGTAATTCCTATTTGACATTGCCACTTGTTCTCTTTCCCCAGTATTCTCTGAAATGTATTGGTTTAATATTTGCAGTGTTGCTTTTTGATAGGTAGGGTATGGTGGTGCTTTGTGAGTCCTGGTAATGCTGTCAGGATACGGCGGGTTTGCTAATGGGTTCTAAATGGGCAGTGTTTGTAGTAGTTCCTAATGTGCCTGGCGGTTGGCACTGGATTATAGTAATGTAGAATCTTTTAGTCTTTCTTTATCCATACACTCCTTAAGAGACATGTTTACTAAAAGTTAGGTATGGTAACATTATGCAAATATTTATGGCAAATAAGGCCATATGCAAATGAAGGCCCCGCACCGAGTCTCCGCACATGGCCCCCGCACCCCCCTTGGGCTGCCCCTGAACACCCTATTCATTGAACATTTCAATGAAGATCCCCCCAATCTCAGCAACCTTCACATGGAACCTTGTCTATTACACCACATAAGCCAATTTACACAAGCCAAGCTATCTGCACCATTCCCCCTCCTATATTACTCATACTACGATGTATATAGTTTTACTTCCACCTAACCCCAGCCTTCGTTTATATAAAAACTCTTTGGAGATTATTTATATCTTGTAGTATTAAGTTACAAGTCTGTTTTAAGGTTTTGATATGTGATGTTACTATTACAATTGAAAGTTCTTTGTAAAAGTTGAAGTTAATGTAAACTGCCTTGATTAAATGAAAAGGCGGTATATAAAAACTGTTAAATAAAAAAATAATTATCATCAAGTCTGATTGTCAACATACTTTAGAGAAGCTGAAATTGCCCTATACCCACAAGGGCCTGAGTGCAAGGCACATATCTACCACAGCAAAATGTCCTTTAAAACTAGGGATAATTCGTGGTTTGGACAGGGCCGAGGGTACCAGAAAATTAGCGAGATTCTTATTCTCTTGTAAGCTATTGTGAGACTGTAGTCTTTTAAGGAAGCCCCCATGCTTCCTTAATGATCCATGCAGTATCATGTGCATAATTAGAAAAAGTAAGGGCACAAATGAGTTTATTATCCTGCATTCGTGCATGACCTTGCAGGAGCACAGATCTACTGGCTCACTTAGCTCGATGGTAAGCCTTAATGATACAATCCTCTGGATATCCTCTGGTTGCAAACATTGGCTCAAAACACTGGCCAGTTTTTTTCAAAGTCTCTGTCCAGAGTGCATAAACGTCTAATTCTTAAAAAACTGACTGGTTGGGAAATTAGTCTTTAAGGTCCTATTTATGAAAACTGGGTAAATGTAGTAGGGAATTCCTATCTGTAGGTTTCCGATACAAATGTGTGATGAAAACCATCAGGTCCTTTTGAAATCAGAATATCCAAATAGGCAATTTGAGAATGCTATATTGATGTTGAAACTTCAGATTTTCATCCAAATCATTCTATCATTCTATAAAAAGCAACAGGTTGGACTCCTGACTGTCCCAAATTAGAAAGATTTTCATTGATCTACCTCTTCCACATCTTTACCTGTCCTGCCAAATGCATGTTTCGTTAAATACCATTTTTCAAAATCAGCCACATAAAGGTTTACCATGTCTGGCACCATGGAAGATCCCATGACCACCCCCTTGGTCTGCTTATAAAACACCTCACGGAAACAGAAAAAATTCTCAGTCATAATAAGAGTAGAAAGTTGTATCAAATAACAGGTAGCGGTCCTTACTGTTCTATTTCGATTTAATAGGGTGTGCTCCATAATATTAAGGGCCTCCCTTTGTAGTATGTTAGCATAGAGTGATACAAATATCTAAAGTAGCTAAAATAATACCACTGTGGTAACCCTGATATTCTTGCAGTAACTGAATCATATGTGAGGAGTCGTGGACGTAAGAAGGAGATTACCCCATTGTAAAGCCCAGACTGAGTTAGTCTGGTATGGCCTGTATGTGCAGGCCGGGCTGAATCATAGTCCCGGCCTACAGGCCTGATCGCGATTCTGATCCCGCGGGGCTAGAGGTGCCCTGCAGGATCAGAATCATGATGCCCTCTGTACGTCTGGTTCAGACCGGGCATACAAAGGGCTTGTACGTCCGGGACGGAATCAGGCCTAAAGGGTCTCAAAAAGACATCCAGGAACTTGGAAACAGGTTCGAAAAGGGAACCTATAGCAGATATAATAGGCCTGCCAGGGGGATTCTTCAAAGACTTATGGACCTTGGGCAAGACATAGATCATTGGAGTTACAGGTTGATCCACTGTCAAAAAGTCAAACTCCTTCTTTGTCAGATAACCAGCTTGTTGACTTATGTAATGTATCTATCTTGCTCTTCAGTGCCAACATGGGGTCTTCATACAGCCTAGTATAAAAGGAAACATTCTGTATTTGCCTGCATATTTCTTTAACATAGTCATCTCTATTTTGCAGCACCAAGGTGCCCCCTTTGTCTGCAGGCTATCTGAGTATTGCTACTGAGAACCTGTAAAGCCTGTTTTTCACTCTTAGATTGAAGTGGATCCGTTGCTTCTTCTGGTAGAGCTGTTCAACCCTATGTGTAACAATTTTTTAAAATGCATCACTCAAAACGTCACAAGTCTTAGGAGGTATCTAATTGGATAGTTTCTTAATCACCGAAGTATCCACTGCTAAGGTCTCATGTGTATTAAAATAGTCCTTTATTTTAAGCTTATGGAAAAACCTATATAATTCTATTTTGGTTACAAAGGGGTCATGTTTCTTTGTAGGGACAAAGGATAATCCCTTCTGTAATACAGTAATTTCTTCATTAGACAACGTGTAACTCGACAGATGAATAAGTTTATGATCTTCTAGATTGAATCTCTCTCCCCTCCCCCTCCCCCTTCCTCTCCCCTGCCCTTATATGGAAGGAAGGGAGGGTCATGTCCTGTTGTGGACCCACGATTCATCTTCTGCCCTCCTCTTTTCCATAAACTGTCCATTGAAAAAAAACTTTTTTTTTTCTGATCTGGTGGAGGGGCTGTTGAAAAAAGGGGGGGCAGAGGAGTCTATTAATTCATTTGCCTGTCCACGGCTCTTTTTTCTAATTGGTTCTTATTCAGTTTCTGAATGATGACATGTTCTGGTTTTACTTTTCCATTCTGTTTTTGAATAATCTTGTTTATGTTTTCTAGATTCACTTCTATAGGGGATCCGCTTATTCGACCATGAGTAAACGGTCCCATCCTCGTAGTCTCCTCATCTCTTATACATTTCTTAATCTTTCCTTCCTTCACCAATGTCTTATAGTCATTTACATTTTTATCATAATCCTTTTTTAGAATTTCATATCTAATATTGCTTTATTTTAAAGCCTCTAACTTTGAGTCAATGTCTGACTTAAAATGTCAGCCTTGTGTCTTGCCGCATGAATCAATACAATCATTAAATCTAAAGAGCACTTATTCAAAATCTTTATCCAGTTGGCCATAAATTCCTCATCGTCAGTATACATACCGAGGGCTTTTTGCATCCTCAGCTTGCTAGGTATGATCTTGTATCAACAATATTCTAAAAGCGACAAGGCATGCTTGTCTTCTCGGATCAGTTTCTGAGAAAGCCTTACTGTCGATCCCTATTCTTCATCTGTACCATTTGTGATCTCATCTTTGTCAAAGAAGGGGTCCTCGGATAACATCTGCTATAAGTTGTCTTCTTTAAAACTGAGGACCTCCCTCTGCGGGGAAAACATCTTGCTCAAAGAGTACCAGAAAGTCCAATGGAGAGCAGCAACATCCACACAAGAGCAAAAACCAAAAAAAAGCAGGTGCGTAGACAGTAGATGCAGGCAAACACTCGGCTAAGTTTAAAGCTTTTCAGTTTTTATTTGATCACGCATGTGGTTGATATATCCTGCAGTTTGTCCACCTAGAACATAGGATTTTAGTCATGAAAGAAAGAATACCGTTGAGTATGGGGCAGTGCACATGATACTAAAGACATAATTAATCTTGTCTTGGGACGTTATTTTAAGAGGTTCAATTAGACTGGAGATTTTCTCAGTCCCCACTGAACTGTCTAGTGATTGCAGCAGTGATAGAAGTTCATATTAATATAAGCCACTGGATTTCTACACACTATGGCTCCTATCTTTTACACTTTCGGTACTTTGACTACAGAATGAAATTGTTTAGCTGTATGTATTCATCTGTCTCTACTGTTTTGATAGATTGCTTAATTAAATACGATGATTTGTTGACAATGGGGTGCTATATAGAGCCTTTATTTAACCCAGGTATCTTCTTTAGTTCATACAGTATGGCACTATTAGTGTTCCCCTTTTTTCTCCATACCTGTTAGAGAACAGCACCCTAGGATGGCTTTGCTTCTATGCACATAAGTGGTCCTCCTCATCTTTTTTAATAAAGGGATATGCACATATATGGTTTTATCCTTTGTTTTTACCTTTTATTTTTGCCTTCCATTTGTTGTTCCTTTTCCTGTTTCAGCCTTGCGTCTCTTCTCCATCGTGACTTTTTTTTACTATGGTTTTAAATATGTTCTTATTATTTATTATTGACATATATGTTTTTAATTGATACCAATGTGTATAATTTGATATATTTTTATCTTGTGTTCTCATATATTTATTTATCCATTTGCTTATTTATTTATTTATTGTTATTATACCGTACGTGAACCATGCTATGTCAGTGTTTTTTATTATGTGTTTCTTACTGTATTTTTTGAGTTTTCACTCCCCCTGAGGAAAGCCTCTGTGGCCGAAATGCATAGGGGCTGGTTTACTAAAAGAATTTCCTGTATTTACTGTTTATGCACCTGCTTCCTTTGGTTTTTGCTCCTGTGTGGCTATTGCTGTGCTCCGTTAGACTTTCTTTATAGGTGTTGGAGGGCATATGGTAGACATGGGGTGGGGTGAAGAGCAGATGATGGACACAGGATACAACTGGATATCAGATGTTGGACATGGAATGAGAGGGTGCATAGCAGATGCTGCACATGGAGTAGGGGTAGAGGGCAGATAGTTGGCACAGGATGAGGGTTGAAATAAGATGCTGAAAATGGGGTGAGGAGGTGGACGGTGGAAGCAGATGGTGGACCTGGGGTGATGGGATGATGGCAAATGTTGGACATAGGATGGAGTTGGACATAGGGGCATAGAGAGAAAATGGTGGATGTGGGATGGGTGTGGTGTGCAGATGATGGACATGGGGTAGGTGGACATATAGAAAGGGGAGATGAATAGATGAGATGTTGGACATGTGGTAAGGGAGAGGAATAGGGGCAATGCTGTATGCGGGGATGGATAGGGAGAGAGAAAGGTGATGCTGGGCATGGGTAGGATGGGGTGAAAATAGGGGGGAGGTGCTGGATGGAGAGAGCATGGGAGATGTTGAACAAAGGAAGGGGGAAAGAGAAAAAGGGGAGAGTTCATTAAAGACTGAGGAATAAAAGGCTGGGGATAAACAGAGAAATAAGAAGTGAGAGGGCTGTGTTAAGTGTTACAAAGTGGTAGGTAGATACAATAAGAACAGGGAGATGGATAGCAAAGTGATAAGAAAGAGGAGTGAAATCTGAATTGATGGAGAGAAATAAATGGAAGAAACCTGAAAGGAAAAGATCAATGTCAGAGATGGAAGGAAGTGAAGAAGATCGGAGGGAAAAGGATTGGAGACTCTAGAAAATGAGTTAAGAGAAGACAGATGAAAGCAGAAACCAGAGACTGGGATTCGGATGATAAAAGAATAAAATGGCTAGACAACAAAGGTAGAAAAATTAATTTTATTTTCAATTTAGTGATTGGAATATGTCAGTCTTAGGAATTTACAGGTTCTATCTTTATATTTTGAACAGTGCAGTGGCATCTGCATCTCTTTCTACTGTATTTCTCTGGTGCTGTATTGCACGCAGAGTCTGGTTTCTTGGGGTTTCAATTTAATTTTGTCTATATTATATTTATAGTTTGTGGTAATTTATTCTAGTCTTGATGAGGATCTATCTATTTTCTGTGCGTGTGATCAAGACTAGGTATTTTGTTAGCACAGAGTTTCTATGTAGTAATCTGCTTATTCAGTTTTCCAAATAGGTTAATGGATGTTCTAGACCCATTGCAATATTTATGGTGTTCTTTTCTGGTAGGCTTCTTGTGTATTTTTGAAGCTGATGCTATTATGGTATGATTGATTTCTGTAAGGTTCTATTTTACTTCACAATAGGCCCGGTACTGGTGAGAGTATAAACTGCTGTTACTGAGATAACACCAGAATCAGAAATTATTTTTTGCATGTTGAGTTCCATGAGGAAATGTCCTAGTTCTGCTTTGCACCAATTGTTGGGGGAGGAGTTTCTAGGAATATAGAATATGGAGGTTACTTTAGAAACCTGATTTGTGCTTTGAACATCTGAAAATGGGCACACAGACATCCAAATCACAAAGACGTCCCTGAAACCATTTTAGAAGCTGGTTTTATAGATGTCCCCAGTGCGAGGACATCCAAGTCATGAAAGGGTGTGGTGGAAGCATGACTGGGGGCGTTCTGGGCAAGATGGATATTCGCTCCTGATTTCAGAAATGGCCACCCATTAGTGGAACCATCCATGTCTCTTCCTGCTCCAATGTATGAATAGGCATCAAAAAAGCTCTCTTATTATGTCAGGGCATAGAGAGAAAGATACTTCGATATTCCCAATTCTTTCCATGATGATAACAAAAATTGCAGGGAAACAAGGATACTTGTTTTTTAGTTTGATACAATGATGCACATCCCTGCATACAAAGTAGCTTGCATGGACATGCATTCAGCATAGGATAGACGTCCCTCCCTCAAGTGTTTGTAGCGAAGATGTCTATAAGGTCACCTGTGTGGCATCCATTTCAGGGATGTCCAAGTTGCTAAAATTGGGCCGAAACATAAATGTCCTTGGTGCTTTTTTGGACGTTTTGTTGTGGATGTCCCAGATTTCACCTGGACATCCTTGCTAAAATACCACTTCACATGTTCAAAAAGAAAAAACAAGAACCACAGCACAGTTTATAACACCAAAATAACATCAGTTATAATAATTTTATTTTGGTGTTATAAATGCTCTGTGGTCCTTGCTTCATTTTGCTCCTTGGTGTGTGATCTCATCTTCCTATCTCCTTTGTCTTTTTGCAGAATATATATTTACATCTACTGTAATATCCTGCTGGCCTCGTGTTCAGTGTCAGAAGTTGGCATGTTTATATTAGGGGCTTAGGCTACATAATTAAACTGCTACAATTTTGCTGCATATAAACAGCACTGCAAAGTTTAACAGAATACAGTATATAGCATGGGAGTATGTTAATTTCTTTATTCTTGGGGCAACCACTTAACTGGTGTTCTTCCTGGCTGATCAGATTTTAGTAGACTGAAGGAATAAAAAACTCTTTCATAGCCCAATAACAAATTAGCCAGCAAGCAGGGAATCAGATCAGGGGTGTTAGATCTCACATAAAAGAAGCTAATTGGTTTTTGTCTTAAAAGACAGATGAGGAAAATCTAGGAACTTTCTTTTCTCATTTCTTTCAATAGATATCAAAGCTCCTACATCTGAAGTATGGCTGTGAA
The DNA here is from genome assembly GCA_033557465.1 of Ichthyophis bannanicus. NCBI lineage: Eukaryota > Metazoa > Chordata > Amphibia > Gymnophiona > Ichthyophiidae > Ichthyophis > Ichthyophis bannanicus. Next base: position 927,113,570 of record CM066034.1, read on the forward strand.
AAAGTGTTTCGCCAATGCTGTTGTCCCCATTGAAGTTTCTGTTTCCATCAAAACGGTTGAGATGTGCTGTGTGTGAGATTTGCAATAACTAGGAGTGACTGTTTTATCTACTCTATGGGGCATGTTTACTAAACTGCGGTAATGTCATTCGCGTTAGGTTCCGCGGTAAAGGTACAGATGCCCATGTAAAGGCGTGGGTGGGGCATCATTATGGCAAGCCATGTCAGGTAATGCGCATTATAAGGCACGTTATAAGGCACAGTACAAGGCACGTGCCTTAACTTGCCTTGTACTGTGCCTAATTAGGAGCCTTATAACATCTTATAAGGATTGCTGGCAACTGTGGTGAGGGTACTATGGGCTGGCAGCACGGATCTGCAAAAATATGACTGTCACAGGCAAGCAAAATATCTGCCTTGGACAGGAGGGAACAATGAGGAATTGAACCCATGAGCTCCACCTAGAAAGTCAGTGTACTAACCAGTAGGCTATACCTCTATGGCCTGGTACACATCAATGGCTGGGCACAGAAGGACTGCAGGTCACTGCACAAACCGTCTGCTCTGTGTGCCAAGATAGGGTAACCCCACCAGCACCCATGATGCATTGCACATGCAGAACTGCGGCCTACAGCTGACCACCAAATGGGGTCTGCACCGCTCCGGTGTAGTGCGTGATACTGGCACAGAGTAGCTACAGACCATGCCATTGTGCAGGTTCCGTGTTCACCCTGAGGGATAGGATGGGCGCCCAGCACTAGGTCCACAGTACATGTGGTGCTAGAGATAGGTCCTGTTGCACATCCCCAGCACTGCCAGTGTGAGACAGGTGTTCCCAGCAGCGCAACCGAAGGCACTTCTGTTCCAGCTGTGTTCTGCAGCCACATGCGGCCCCATGGGACCGGACACCACCTAGATTAGTGTGTACCCAGTGTTAAGGTCTGGCTGCCATGGGTACCTGTTATCAGGGCAGTGGGTCTATAGACTCGCATGAGGGCTATGTAGCACTGCCACTATGGGTCTAAGTGGTATGTGCTATATACTCTAAGGGGGCCTCAATCACCCCTTTTGTAGATGAGGGTGTGGTGAGACAGGTGCTTGCACCCTGCAGAATGGCTGCAGTACCAGCAACCACAGTCCTGCTGGCAGATGACAGCCCTCCAGGGCTGCTGGGCCAGTGCCATACCTGTGACCATTGCATACCAGCAGTAATGCTTGGGGTAGACAGGGGAAGGCTCAACTGCCCCACACCACAGTCTGCCATTCATCAACAGACAGCACCTTCAGCACCCTACAAGGTGGTCCCACCATGCACAGGCAAACTGCAGAGAGCCCACTAACCAGTCCATAGTGCATGCTCACAGGGGAACCCTGTGCACCCAGAGGTGGGATGCACAGCACAGGCACCAAGCAGATAGCTTTGTGATTGGGCCCCAAAACCAGGAACACACAGGTATCACTAGAAACAAATAATGGGTGGCACTATGTGGGAACATAGAAATGCCATGGTCACTGCTCAGAGTGAGAGACCCCCCCCCCAGCATGACATGCTGTGACCACCCTGTCCATGCAGGTGGTGGTCGAGCACTACAGTGTCCCAGCCATTGCCCTCCACCCTGTGCAGATGCATCCTGGCCAATCCGCCCTGTCTGGGCCATACCCACAATACCTTGCTCCTCATTATGCACATTTGCAGGCTAATGCTGGAAGCAGTGTGAGCAATGTGGGCTCAGTGAGGTGTTGGCAGACACAAAACAATAGAGAGACATACGCACACTCCCACACCTATCTCAGCATTGTGCAGAGATGGAGGTGGTTGACAACCCTACCCGCTACACTGGTCCTGATCACAGTGCCGACATTGCTAATCTGTGCAGGGGGTAGTAGTAGTGCTCTGGTGATAACTTCAGCTCTGTGCTGGGGCCAACAGCCTGACACTCCATGAAGCTGTGGATAGTGGAGCCCTTGTGAGTGGGTGTCCATACCCCTGTGCACCACTGCATTGGGGTTTGCCCATGTTGCTGTTGTGGCTGCATTGTGGGCTAAAACTATGGGGAGATGCTTTGCAGGATCCACAGATGGGACCTGAACCTCTAACCCTCTGCTTTTGGACATGCTGGCTGATTGTACTGCACCACACTATTTCCACAGCAGCATAGTGGTCCCTGGGGCTACCCTTATGTTCCTCGGCCAGACCTCTTCTGTTGCACTGCACACCACATACTGGTACAGGGCATGGCCTAGGTCCACTGCAGGCGGGTGCCACTGCTCCCTCCAGCACATTCACCTACTCCCTCTGCCATGCCGCCATGACCATATGCTGTCGGTGCTGGTGGTGCGCCATTCCAGGCCATCCAGTGGGCAGGTAGGCGGCTGCCTAAGGTGTGGGTTCTGGGGTAGGGGTGCCTACATAGATGTCCACGCTTCCCCAGGCACCGTCTGTCCATGTTATGCACCCCTTGGGGTGCCTGCTGGGTAATGTCTCCTGGATGGGACACTGTGGGCCACAGACTCATGGGCATGTCTGATTCTGGCCAGTTGCTGTCTTGCTGGTTTCCATTTTCTGCATTCCTATGTGCCACCTTGGCAACCGCCTAGTCCACCCTGTGCCCCAGTAGCCCCCACTGCATGTTCCGCCTGCAGCCCCCATGCCCCATTTGCGCCATCACCATAGTGGCCTTTCATACCAGGGCACTATGCTGTTGCTGCAAATGGAGCACTACTATCACCTTTTTTGGGCTCCCTGCCTATGCTGTACATTGCTGACATTGAAATGGTTTCTCTCTCTTGCAAATGTGTGCTAACGCCAGGTTTTCAGTTGCGTTAGGATTCAGCCCTTAATTTCTCCGCATTAGTGTGGAAGGGGACTCTCCCCGCCCACTCCCCGCCCATTGACTCCTTCTCTCCGCCCTCTCTCCACCCTCTGCGGGACTTACCGCAGCCAGGAACGTTAAGGCGCGTTAACATTAGGTTACGTTACGTAAACACGCCTTAACGTTACATAATGTGCCTTAACGTAGCCGCTGCTATGTTACCACAGTTTAGTAAACATGCCCCTTAGTGTTTGTGTCCTGGGTATATTATGTGAAATTGGGCTAGATTACAGGTTGAGCGTGTATTCTGCTGGTCTCATAATTTATGATATATTAGAAATGGTGTATAAAGCTGAACGTCTGCATCGGGTAGTTTGGAGGTGGGGTGAATAGGTGAGCGATTAGGTTGGGTATATTTGTGAATTTTGAGGTGTGTTCCCAAAATGTTCTCTAAAGAGATGCGTTTTAATCTTCTTGCGAAATGTAGCCAGGTCATTAATGCTTTTTAGATTTTCTGGGAAGGAATTCTAGAGCACAGGTGCTACATAAATAAATGCTCTATCAGTTGTCAAACAAGCTGAATTACAAAAGTCAGGAGGGACAGTTAGGGTATTTTGTGAGCATCCTCTTCGTACTCGTTCATTTGAGTGTGTGTTGATGAATGTGGAGAGGTGGGATGGGGCTATGTTAGGAGCTTGAAGCATTTCCAGTGGTAACAAGCATTTCCTGTTTCTCGTAAGAAGCAGGAAATGCTTACTACCAACTTTAGAAATGCTGTGGTCCAGCAGTTTATAAAACAGCAGAACCATGGAAGGAGAGAACTGTTCCTGTGGCTGATTTCATCTCTCAAGCAACAAATCAGTGAGAGGGAGTGCAGGCGGCTAGTGATGGCAGCAGATACAGGAGGGAAGGAAGGGAGCTGACATGGGAGGTGGGGGCTGGAAGGTGGCTAGATAATGGGGGGACTGGAGGGGAGGGGACATTGAGACTGGAAGGGAGCTGACACCTGAGGATGGCATTGGAATTTATTTATTTACATTCTCTTATATACCGCGCTATTCTGCATCAGTGCAGTTTACATCGAACAAACTGAAATTACATTGAACAGGGCATTATAACTTGGAGATAACTATTTTACAGGGAACATGGGCTATGGAGGGTTAAGTAGCTTGCCCAAGACCACAAGGAGCACCTGTGGGACTAGAAACCCCAGTCCTTCCAGCCCAAGGTTGCTGTCCTCTAGTGGGATTTGAACCCCCGACCTTCCGGCCTGAAGTACCTTGCCCCCAACCACTAGGCCACTCCTCCACTCCGAGAAGAGGGATGGACAGAGGGGAGGGTGACTGAAAGGGAACTGATACAGGGTGGGGTACTGGAACTAGAAGTGAGCTGATACCTGAGATGGAATTTGGACTAGAAGGGGCTCAACAGTGGGGAAGGAGTGGGACTGGAAGAGAATGAACACCAGTGGTGCTGCTAGGAATGCAAGGGGGTTGATATTGGAAGGTACTGGGAGGGGAGGACTGGAAAGGGGGCTGATACTGGGGAGGGTTACTGGGAGTGGAAATAGGCTGATACTGAAGGAGGTACTGGGACTGGAAGGGAGCTGATGCTGAGGCTGGACAGAAAATGGGCTTTTGCAGGGGGGAACTGGAACTGGAAGGGAACTGATGCTAGTATATGCTCGGTCAGGTGGGGAAAAGAGGCAGGAACTGGGGGAGTGAAAAGGAAGAGGGGCAGAATATTGTGTGTGTGTTGGGGGGGGGGGGGGAAGAAACACCGCTGCTGATTATCAACTGACTCAACAGAGCAGAGGCAGGGAAGCCACGCTGCCGCAGGCCTGGGACTATGAACCAGACAGGCCCAGACAATGTATCTCTGCCTCAGCCTACTGGATGGAGGGAAAGAGAGAGATATTAGATGGCGGGGGAGGGGGCGGTGAGAGATGATAGACATGGAGAGGGAGAGAGAGTGAGCAAAAGAATGGGGAATAATGGACCAGGGAAGAAGAGCTGGGGAATGGGAGGACTGGGGTGAAGGTTGAAAAGCAGTAGGTAGATGGCTAAAAAAGAACTGGGCAGTAAAAATAGTGAAATCTGGGCCATGCCCCTCAATAAAATGACCCCTGGTGGTCTAGTGGCCCCTTTCCCCCTCCCCACACCCCCCATTAAATAAAAAAAGAACCTGGTGTCTGGCAGCCCCTGAATTTGGGGGCTGCCAGATCACCAGGTAGGGGCCTCTAGACCACCGGGATTTTTTTTAATTTAATGGGGGTTGGGGGAAAAGGGGCCACTAGACCACCAGGGATCATTTTATTGTGGGGCACGGTCCCCCAGCATTATTTTGATGGCATCGAGGGCTTTTCATGATGCCTGATCATCTGAGGAGGAGATGATCTAGGCATCGGGGAAAGCACCAGGTGCCATCAAAATATTTGTCAGTGGCATGCTTTAGAGGTTTACTTCTACTCAGACCCTGAAGTAAAAATTTTGGAGTTGTGGCTGTTTCGAAATCCTCTACGCCTGTCTCTGCATCGGGTGTAGCTATGATTTGCATACCACCTCGGCTGATTGTAATAGATTTAAATAATTCAAGTTCATTTAAATACGTGTTGCGTTAGTTGGGCGCTAGTTTTTCCACCGGTGTTTACGTCTGTTTGCTGCATTTGCAGGATCGTTAAAAGTGCTTAAACATGGCGTTAGGGGCTTGTAAAGTGCGCGCTAGCTTTCTGTATCGGCCTGTGAGTTTGCAATGCGGACTTCAGGGAGGTGGGGAGGAGAAAGCATTCATTCCCCCCCCCCCCTCCCTACACACACACACTTTCAGCAATTATCTCTCCCTTCCCAAAAATCACTCACAGGCATCAGAACTGTGACCTGGGGACTTTCTGTTCCAATTTCAACCCTTTCTTTCCTTTCCCTGAATGACAGGAGGGGAGGGGCTGGATTAGGGACCAAAATGGTTATTCTTTGCTGTGCCTGTGCTCTGTGTGCTCCAGACTCGCCACCTTCTTCCTGTTCCCTGCAAGCTATCTAGGGAGGAGGGGTTTAAAGCAGGAAGCAGAGAGCTATTGTTTGCTGTCTGAAATTAGGAGCACTGTCCAAACAGGCACAGGACAGACTTTCCTGCGGCACACTGGCTCAGAAACACTGCTCTGGGGCTGCCAGCTGGCTCTAGATTTTCGAGATAAGCAGATCCAGTCCTGATTTTACCCCACTGCTTGCATGGATCTGTAGTTGTAGTCAGGGTAACTTTCTTAAAGAAAAGGTGCCAGGTCAGAGGGCACTGCAATGCCACCATCAGCCTCCTCGTCTTTACAGCAGCTCCTCCTCCTCTCTCTGCAAGAGAAACAGCTGCAGCCAAGGCTGGCTTCCTCCTCTCTCCACAGCTGGTGGGATGAGTTTGGCCAGTCACCCCAGCCCTGCACTCTCTAGCACTGGAAACATTTGAAAACTTGCAGACCGGCACTTCCTTGCTGCTGATCTCAGGATGCATAAGACAGCAGCCTGGCAGTGCTGGCCTGTGAATTTTGAAAACTCTTGTATTGCCTTACGATTTACCGGATTATAAAAAGCTGCCCAGTCAGTGACCTGGCAGAAAATCACCATTGGTTCTGGTGATATCAATTTCCTTAAGAAAAAACAGGATTACAAGGCTGTGCAGGCACAGGGCTAAAATCCGGACGGGGTCAGCCTGTCCTGAAAACCTGGAGCTCTCTCTCTCTCTCTTTGTAGCAACCCTCCCTCCTCCTCCTCTCTTTCTCAGCATCTCCTGCTCTCTGTACATAATACCCAGTATCCTCCTCTCCCTCTTTCTGCCCAGATCCTCCCCTCCCCTCCTTGTGCCCCACATCCTTTCCCTTTGTCTCTCTTCTCATTCTCTGCCCACCATCCTCCTTCCTCTCCCCGTTTTCTACCTAGCTCTCCTCTCTCAATCTCCTGCCCACATCTCCCTCCCTCTTTCTCTCTTCTCTGCTCCCATCCTCTGCCAAGCAGCAGCATCCCCCCCTCTCTTCCCTTCCCTCCATCCTCTTAGCAGACTGATGATGTAATGATCCTTTGCTTCCCTCTTCCTTATTGTCTCACCGGTGATGGCTCCAAGTCCTGAAGTAGCTCTTCTGTCATCTCCAAGTCCCTCCTTTGGTGACAGCGACATGTGGAGTACTGAGTGCTCTCTCCTTCCTCAGCCTAGGATGATCCGCAGGTGCAGCTCTTGCACACATCTTGCTTCTGTGTTCTTTTTAGCTGGTGCAAGGGTTTTAGCTTCCTAGACAAACCTCCAATCAAGTCCCTATCCCATCTCCTCCAGAGGTTATGAGACGTAAACTGAGCAATCCGGATTACTCCAACATCAGTTTTCCCAGAACAATCCTACGCAAAACGGACACCCTGCATATAACTCCATAAGGAGGGACCACGTCCAAAGCCATTGATCTAAGTAAATGAGTTATTTGAACATGGTCCCCCTTCCCGGTTGTTAGGAGGCTGATGGTTCTTTGCATTTGTGTGGCTGTTAGGACCTATTGTTGTGTCTTGAATGCAGCTGCTCTTTGCTGCCCCCAGAAGTTGCTGCTCTAGGCAACCTCCTGATTTTCCAAATGGTTAAGCCAGCCATGTCTGCACTTGCATGCAGCTCTCACTGGCCACTCCCTAGAGAACAAATAGAGTCGACTGATCGGAGCTCACTAGGTGCATGAGAACCTGGAGGGCCTTTGTGTGTATGCACCTGTACAATGAATTTTGCCATTCCCCCAAATTTTGCTGCTTTAGGTGACTAGTCCTGTTCTTAATAGAAAATTGCTGTCAAAGTTCCTCACTAATATTTGATTTCAGCTCCCCACACACAAAAAACATTTGGAATAAACTGATGCTGAAAAGCTCTCCAGTCTGAACTGAAATTATCTAAATCAGGAGTGATTAAACTTGTCCTTGAATAAGGAAAGGAGACTTGGATTTAACTCACACCTTTTCTCAGAAATTCAAGGCATTACATTCAAGTACAGTCGGCATTTCCCTGTGCCCAGAGGAGCCCTTTAGCCTGTTGAGTTTTCAAGATATCTACAGTGAAGATGTTTATACATTGATAGCAGATCTATCTCATGCATATTCATTATAGGTAACCTGAAAATCTACCTAGCTGGGGATGTTCAAAGATAGAACCAAAACCTTCTGGTCTAAATGATCTTTGTGTTATATTTCTGGAAAGTAGCCTTAACATCACAGAGACAGTCTGCTTCTTGCATTTAAAGGGTGCTTTACTTGAATTTCCATCCTACTGGAGCCCAGCAACGATGACTGAAATCTGAAACATGTGATTTCCCCACTGCACTGTGGAAATAATGGATTGCAACAGAGATTTGTGCTGTTTCTCTCTGCACCTTCCATCTGCTTAAGAATAATTTCACAGAGGATGCACAGTTCCTCCTCCTCCCCCCCCCCCCCCCGAACCCTCACCTCATTGCCCATCGCCTCTTCCATTGCACTGCCAGGACAGGAAGTCTCTGCATGCTGCGGCCTCGCAGAATGTCAAAGAAACTGCCTGATGCTAATTACGCAAAGAAGTCATGCGTGTCGCAACCACCCTGGCATGTGCAAAAAGAGAGGAATGCATAAGAGCAACCCAGAAAGCAGGCATCTATGCTAAGGCAGTTGCCTGGCTCTCCATTCTCAGACTTTGCTTTTACATACACAATGTAAATTGGGAAGGGGGGGGGGGTAGAACTTGTCAGTTTTCTCCTGCTTCTTTGGGCTATAGCTCAGACAGAACCATGGCTGGAATCTGGTATCATGTGCCTTAATTTGCAATTGCCTATGGATGATTTTTCCTGTTTTATTTCTCCCAACTCACTTAACCCAGTGATTGCAGCTACAATCTTCGGTCTGAGACCATGCCTCAGAGCTCCTTCCAGGACCCTGCCAATCTAGGGCCCAAAATCCATCTACTATAGCAACCCCATCCCTGGTCACTCTGGGGAGCAGAAGACCTGACCCCAAGAATAGAAAGAGGTCCTTTGCATGGCATATTTAGATCCAGTTAGCCCCTGCCTTTAAAAGCTTACAGTCTAAGTGAGTACCTGAATAACAGTGACTTGCCGAAGGCCACAGAAAGACAGTGACTTGCCAAAGACCACAGAAAGGGTTAGATAGATCTCCTAGTTTGTAACCAATTACTCATTTATAGCTACTCGCTACCATGGCGTTCAGCCAAATGTGTGTGAACCACTATGTTGGCAACAGGCACATGCGGGTCTAGGTGACTGGCAAAGCTTAGGCTAGAGTAGGACACCCTGCAATCCAGTATAACTTTGACCCCAAATTCGGGCTGGCCCTTGTTCAAGGTTGAAATTGGAAGCATCTGGCTTTTATCAAAATGGTCCAGAGTAGCATGTTTCAATAAAGAAGCATGAAATGAGGAAGGGACCTTGAATGTCTTGGGAAGATAGACACGTAGTTACGGGGTTGACCTCTCTGTACAGACATATGAGCCTATAAACAGGTCCCAATTTTGCAGAGGGAAGTTTTAGAAATGTTTTTTTAGTGGACAACCAGACTTGATCACCCACCTGATACTGAGCTCCTCATTGATGATGACAATCCCTGAATCTCTTCTGCTGCGTTATAGCTTTTTCTAGGATACTTTGCATTTGGGACCAGGTTTTCTGGCAGAACCAGGTCAAGTTGCTTCCTGTAGGAATCTTAGGGGCATGTTTACTAAACTGTCTTAACGTGCGCCCGGCGTTAGTGTGCAGGATGCCATAAAAGGAGTGGGCGTTCCGGTGTAAACGTAGCTAGCACGTGTTATCGCGCAATAATGTGCGCCGAGCGCATTAGCGCCCAAGAAAGGGATCAGCACGCGTCAACGTGCGTTAATCGTAAGTAGGCGCCTTGACCTGCATGCATAGCAACAGAGGTGTAGTACAATGGTTAATACACTGACTGATGGTACAGGGGTCATGAGTTTGATTCCCGAGTGGGCCTGATGAATAGTAATGCTTTTACCCAGTGTTGTCTGAGGCATTTTCCAGTTTAATTTAAATCTGTGCTGCAAGCAAAAACACCCTCAAAGTGCTGTAACATAAGGTGCCGCATCAGCCGCCGTATAAGGCACTCCAGAGGGCATATTATAAAGTGCATTGTCTGCCAAGGCACTCTAGAATGTTGCCTATAGGGCGCCTTGGCACCGCAAGGTTACAGCACTGTTTTTGATGGCAGCATTGCGCATGTTAACGCATGGAAATCTTAAGTAGGCACACTGACATGTAAACAGGAGCAGCGGTGTAGCTCAATGGTTAATACATTGACTGATGGTACAGGAGTCATGAGTTCAATTCCCAAGTGGGCCTGATGAATAATAATACTTTTACCCAGTGCTGTCTGAGGCATTTCCCAGTTTAATTTAAATCTGTGCTGCAAGCAAACACACCCTCAAAGTGCTGTAACATAAGGTGCCACATCAGCCGCCCTATAAGGCACTCCAGAGGGCATATTATAAAGTGCATTGTCCACCCAGGCACCCTAGAATGTTGCTTATAGGGTGCTTTATAGGGTGCCCTATGAGGCACTGCAAGGTTACAGCACTGTTTTTGATGGCAGCACTGTGCATGTTAACGCATGGAAATCTTAAGTAGGCGCGCTGACATGCAAGGAGGAATAGCAGTGTAGTACAATGGCTAATATACTGACTGATGGTGCAGGGGTTATGAGTTTGAGTCCCCAGTGCACCTAATGAATAAGGTTGGCTGAAGTAATTCCTTTTTCTGCTTGCAACTGTACAACAATCTGTGCTGCCATCTGAAAAGAACTGCACCCTAGTGCCTTAAATTGATGCACCTTTTAGGGTGCACCAGAAGGCACATCCTAAACAACCACGTCAGCGAAGGCGGGTCATAATGTGCCCCAGAGGCCATGTTGAAAGGTTGCCAACTCCCAAGGCACCATAGTAGGCACCCCATAAGCTGCCTGAATCAAAGGTGTGTGTGGCGTAAGATGCCCCAAGGATGTACAGGTGAACCTAAAAACGTTGGCCAAGAGCAGTAAGGTCCCCCAATTTGAAGGGCAAGAGAGGTATGTGCCAAACACACACGTAACCCAAACACTGCACAGAGCAGCAAGGAAAGACAATGCATAAGTAATGGAAGGACGTAGATCAGAGCTGATGGACCACACAAATCAGCCTCCAGCCCATGTGGCAGCTAGAAAAATGGACAAACATATCGGGGGCAGCTGTAGCTATGCACAGAGTGATGGTAATGTACCATGCAATAATGACAGTGTGTGGCAGAGGATGGGAAGATGTGTGCAGCAGAGGAGCCAGAAATGGCAGGATAGGTGGAATGTCAGGGTGACAGTGGAGTAGCAGTGCTATGCAGAGCACACACAGGAAAGGCAACCAGGGAGAGCTGCAATGCAGGAATGTGTAGGAGTGCAGGACGTGGGGTAGCAGCATGCACATCAGGGTAGGATGGCACACAACTGGCAGACACACGTAGATGGACAGAAGGATGGTTCACAACTGTGATGAGGGTACAATGTGCTCACAGCACAGATCTGCACAGATATGACTGTCACAGGAATGAAAAATAGTTCTGCAGGACAAGCATACAAATGAAAGAGAACAGAGAGGAATCACACCTATGACCACTACTACAAATGGCAATGCACAAACCAGTAGGCCACACCACCAACGTGAGCTCATTAGCAAAGGCTGCATACAAATATAGTGCAGGGCATCACACAAGACGCCTGCTGGCTGTCAGGACAGGCAAACCCCCAACAGTAACCATGACCAAATGCACATGCAGATCTGCTGTGTACAGATCAGATCACAGTCTGTAATGGGACCAGAGCCACATAGAACTACATGCACACACACAATGAAATGTTATGCAGTGGATACAGCATGCAAAAGAGGAAAGAATCTAAACCTCAAGAGCAGCAGAGGATGCTCTGTGGAGCTGGTGCAAAATCTGGAACAGGACAGGAGAGAATTGAACATGCAAACAGGTGTACCACACACCAGCTGAACCACAGCAATACCAAACCCCCAAGCGCACTGCCATGTAAACACCATAAAGAAAGAGACCTATGTAACAGATAATATGTGATGGCTAGGCAGCACAGAGGGCACACCTTGGTGTACAGTGAAGAGAGGGAAGGGTGTGTGTAGAGGTGATGAACCTGCTGGTACCTAATGGTCAAGTTAGCACAACAGAAAAGAAAAAAATAAACCACATGTGGGGATCAAACCTGCAGCCTATGGCATTATAACACATGCCTGTAACCACTACCCCAAACAGCACACTGAGCACAATGCAAAAATACTACCCCAAAGGGAGGGTGTGTATGGGAACCTGTAATACCCAGTGATGTGGCAAATGGCTGGCAGATACACAGCTGCCACCGTACAAGGATGTGAGCACAGGTGGGCCATGTACATGACCAGCAAATCAGTAGATACAAGTGTCAATGTGATCAAAGAGTGGAGGAGTAGCCTAGTGGTTAGAAAACTGGCTTGGTCACCAAGCAACCAGGGTTCAATTCCCACTAGCAGTCCATGTGGCCTTGGGCAAGTCACGTAACCCTCCATTACCTTGGAAGAAAGACCTGACAATCTACTTCTAGTGACACTGACAAGAAAACCCTGGAATCTCTGGGTCACAAGGAGTCAGGACTGACTCAAAGGCACACATTGTATTGCACGTTTGTCACCATGATCAAGCAGCAGCAGAGACAAATGTATATCAAACACATATTTTTATTTGGGTTCATCTTCACAGATAGTGTAGATACCGCCATCATAATATCAAGGTGAGTGGATCCCAGGTGAAAGACGGAAACACATTTAGCAGGGCAGCAACCCACATCCTACAGAAAGGTCACTGGCCCATCTACAAATGAAGGGCAGGAGACATAATGTGCAGCACGTGCATGGTATGCACTATGCATTAGGCCCTCACCCCCCACATGCTGTCGCACGCCTCAAATGTGTTACTCACATATGAGTGCATGTAGACAGTAGGCGGTGCATGATGAGGGACCAACACACATCAATCATGATCTGTTCTCTAAAACATATCTATCTGGCAACACAGGAGGCACACAAATGAAAACAGCATATGGTTTGAAACGTAACTTTAAAAACACAGATTGAAAGTAATGTTTCAGCTATCACATAATGCCTGATATAGGAATCCAAGCTGCAACAATGTAACCCTAAACAATCATCAAATGCACACTGAGGATATGCTAACAGGTAGCAGAGGACCATGAACACAGAGAAAATTCAAATGAAAACTACCTGCAGAAACATGCAGAGATAACACCATGCAGGAGCTCCCCCTGCACTGGTTGGTGTGTAGACAGTGACTGTACACATATATCATGGTACATGGAATGCACAATTGAAGGAAGACAACGGACACTCACACTGCGACACTCCAAATATAACGGGGCAATGTGAGTGTTGTTACCTCAGGGGATAAATAGGACTGTGCAGACATGCAATGCAAGGTTTGTAAATCAATGCAGAGCATCACGTCTGTACAGTAAACAAACACAAGAAACAGTATATAGAGATGGAAATTAAGGGCAAACATGTTACAGTAAGCCACACAAAAGCCATATTGCCATGTGCTGTGTTTCCCCAACATAGTCAGTCATATGCACATGCACCATCGACATTTCAACATGATACAGTGATGCCACACATGCACGGAAACACCCTTGGTGATTGAAAGCATCAATCCAGGATGCTGGTGTGCATTAAAGCGGTGTTGTGGCAAAACCTGTATCATGTCCAGGTGGAGAGTAGGTGGACATAGACAACAGGACCTCTCCATCGCTCCCCCCATGCCACATGCATGGCTGTATGCTTGTGTTGAAACAAACAGATGAGCATATCCTGTGTTCCATGTCACACACATGGCCAAAACACAACAACACCACCACTGTGGAAGAATGTACAACATACAGTGACAATGTCAGTCCCTGCTGCACACGTGGGGACCAGTACACAGTGTGCAAAGTCCAAAGTGTATCTGCAATCCAACACGTCAGGTTAAGACTATCCTTGCAACCCTGGGCATGCATAGTCAAGTGTCACATCCCAATATGCCACAGTACATGAAAGGTTCTGCGTGTCTCCTGCAATGAGCACGACTCCCAACCAGAGCATGGCAGCAACAGTGTGTTGGACAGGTCTGTCATGGGCAAAGTAGCAATCCAAAAATAACACTGTCCATCCTAGGCATGTGTCCCACTCGCAGAGGTCAAACATCCTATGGCACCATTTTCCAGGTAAAGTTCCATGGTGTTGTGTCCCCCAACAGGTGGGTGATGGCGATTCCAGATGCACTGTAATAGATGTGTCTGGTTTGTTCTCTGCCCTGTGTCAGAAGAGGAGAAATATTGTATTGGTATGCGCCTTGCAACATCAGCACAAATTGCAGAGAGTCAAACATTAAGAAACACATAATAAAGGGACACACAGGCAAACATGACATGATCACAACACAAAACACATTGCACGTTGGGGACATTTTGAATTGGAACCATAGACATGGGTGTCACATGGATTTGGTGCTGTCCATGCCCATGTTACACAGGTGTTTCACAGCTCCATCCTATGTGCATCAGCGTTCGTGAACAGAGAGCCAACATGAAATGTATATGAGACAAACAGTAAATCATTAACATGTAAAGGCTGATGTCATTCCCAAAAGAACAAAGGTGCAAACTACCTTGTGCTTGCATCAGGTGTATGTCTCGGATCCCCTGAGCCACTCAAAGGCCATAACAGGTCACAGTGAAGGGAGACAATGTCAGCGAAATATGTAGAATCACCATGTCACCATGTCACGCCACTGTTGATGCATGTCCACATTATGGCGATATCTGTGATACAAAAAGCAGGTCAACAGTGGTATGTCAGAACACAAGACACAGTTCTGTTCCCAACACACAACACATGTCCACAATGGTCACACGGTAAACAGCAGTAAGGTAGAGATAGCAGTCACCACCGCCCCCCAGGTGTACAGACCCCTCACACCACATGATAATGTAAAAAGCCTGAACACTGTATCATCACACAGTCAACCCAAGAACACACACACACACACACACACACACACAGTATGCTAAGGGCAGTGTGCCAGCAGTAGCATACGGCCTGTATGTGCACAAGTGGAGATTTGTAGACATAAAGGCCCTGTGAATTGCAATGATACCCTGGTGTTGGCTGATGGTACAATGTCGGGGAAGGGTGCACGTGTAGGCCACCACCCAAAAACCTAGGACCTCCACACACATGCAGCTCTGTTGGACATGTCCCAGAGACAGTGTTGCAGAAGATATACTGGACAGGAACACATGGGGATATGTGTGCCAACAGCAACATATGGGTTAGGGAGGTGCAGGGAAAAGAGGTGAACCACAACATCTGGACAATATGACAGATCACCGAGGACATGTGTTCCCCCTGACTGCTGGAACAGACAATATAGCTGTAGGTCCACCTACCCCAGACCACAGCATATTGGCTGATGTACAGTCACCTGCCAATGCACCACAGCACCAGGAGCTTCAACAAGTATGTCCTGTGCATTGGGAAACACAACGGAAACATACATATGTCATGTTCTAGCTGTGCAACACACACTGCACCTTCCTGTCCCCAGCTTCCACACCCCCAACATCCTTTACAGACTGACTGTTCACCATCACACTGTACACATCTCTCCCATGTGAGAGGCATCAATGACATGTCTTTGCCAAACTACAGGGGTCCGTACTCTGTCTGTCCCCTCCCTCACCTCTCTGTTGTTGAACACTGGTGAACAGAAGTGTTTGCTCCCTACCGTGTTCCTGCCTCACTCCAAGGCTGCAGTATTATCCTGGGTCCCCCATATTGCTCCCAATGCCCCTTCACTGTGTGTACTGGTGTCCCAATGTGGTCTGTTACCCCGCTGTCAATTGCTGTAACACACGGAAATATGCAGGGCCACCTCCGGTATCCTCTGTCCAAACACATTTCCTGGTGTGTATATCTCATACCTTGACTAACATTAACAGCTGTGTGCTAATGAGTTGCTAAACATATATCTCAATGTCTGTGTTATGTCTGCTAAACCACACCCCGATGTCTGCTTGTGACCTGACCTTGATGGCTGCATGTCATCCCACTGTGTGAAAGTGATAATGGCAAAGCATGGATAGCCTATATGTGCACCTAATAACCCCCCTCCCATCAGAGCCTCTTTGTGTATGTGGACATAACTCTCCTTCTCTAGGGTATGCAATGTAGTTGTTGTCTTGGACTGCACTCTCCTCCTCTATACACTTACACAGCCTGTAGTTGAGTCATGGGTTTATGTCGACATGTCATCAGCTAGATTTGCTCTGTCCTCCCTGAAAACACCTCTAAAACCCAATCCACCCCCACATTCATCTCTCTGCTTGCGTACTGTAACCTACACCTTGTTGATCTTGGCTGAATCACCTCTGTTTGTGTGTACATATGCAACACTGCACTGCATGGCTATTCTACACTGAAAAAAAGAGCAATGATACTCCCCCTGGCTGGACACTGCACAGGTTCCCCTTCACCGCATCCATGTTAGGGCTACGCGATGACCTATGCAGTCCGCCACACTGCGGCGTTCCACTAACTCCCCTTAAGGATTTTAAATACCATTATGACAAATAGTACTGAGCATGTATATAGTGCTACATATCACATCTAGCGCTATACACAAATTACAGACACACAGATCCAGCTTACCAGAGCATACCACACACACAATCAGCTCAAAATACTAAATGAAGAACACGCACAGCTGGACAACTGACCCCAAACATGGTCCTCTCTCCCACTGTGAAACCCACACCACATGCCTTTCACCTTGCTGCACCCAAAGCATAACAGCAACTAACTGTGGTTGCACAGCAGCCGCTATCACAATCATCCACAAACCAGGAATGTCACCACAACACCTTCCAAAAGCCTAAAACCACCCACCCACATCATCCACCACGACCCGCTGTTCTGCCCTGCCCACATTGTTTGGTTCTCAGTCATGCTTATATTTAACATTGGGATGGCCAGCCAGTTTCTGTTACATGTCAGTGCAGTGTTGCATCCTAATGATATTGGTCTACAA
Organism: Ichthyophis bannanicus; assembly: GCA_033557465.1. Classification (NCBI taxonomy): domain Eukaryota; kingdom Metazoa; phylum Chordata; class Amphibia; order Gymnophiona; family Ichthyophiidae; genus Ichthyophis; species Ichthyophis bannanicus. Next base: position 927,130,540 of record CM066034.1, read on the forward strand.
ATGTTAACTTGTATTAGCACTACACACATATACCAACAAATGTAGGTAGGAACATATGCAGTACATACATGAGAAGAGCTCTGCAATCACCTGCCGCCTGACTGCTGTGCCCTCACGTGTGTCAGCACGGGCACGTACAGGGGGGCACCTCAGATCATCCTCCAGATCCTCATTAATCTCGGCAGGGATATTGTGCCTGAGAGCAATGTTGTGCAGGATGCAACAGGCTATGATGATTTCTGCCACAGTCTGTGGAGTATATTGTAAGGCCCCGCCTGTCCTATCCAGACACCTGAAGTGACTCTTTAAAATGCCAAAGGTGCGCTCTATGACAGAGCGGCTGGTGGCATGGGCCTCATTGTACCTCCGCTCTGCACGTGTCCGTGGTTGACGCACAGGGGTCAGCAACCAGGGGCGACACCCATATCCTGCATCACCTGTAGAAAGAAATGAGGTATGTTAAAGCAGGAGATCATGTCCCCCCAAATGGACACAAGTATATATGTGCAAAACAAATGCATGACACATCCTGACAGAAACATATGACATCACAACTATGCAGCATAGCAACATTGAAATATGATGACACAAAAGGACCACATGGCCTATCTAGTCTGTCCTTCCATATCAACAATTACAACAGTCCCCTTTTTACCTTTAGAGATCCTCTGTGTTTGTCCCATGCTGTTTGGAATGCAGTTACTGTCCTCATCTCTACCACCTACACTGTGAGACTATTCCACGGATCCACCACTTTTTCAGTAAACAAATATGTTGCCATTTCACCCCTGAATCTATCTCCCTCCACCCTCATCTCATTTTCCCTTGTAGCAGAACTTGCTTACAATTTAAAGTGGCTCTCTCCCTCAACATATATGGCACGGAGGTATTTCTACATCTCCATCATATCACCTCTATCCCGCCTTTCCTCCAAGGTGTACATATTAAGATCCTTCGGTCTGTCCTCATATGCTGTATAATGAAGACCACTAATCATTTCAGTAGCCACCCTCTGCACCCACCCCATCCTGTTCACATCCTTTTGAAGGTGCAGTCTCCAGAATTGCACACTGTACTCCACATGAGGTCGCACCAAAGACATATACAGAGGCATCATCCCTTCCTGTTTTTCTGCTAGCCATTCCTCTCCGTATGCACCCAGGCATCCTTCTAGCTTTTACCCTCGCCTTTTCAACCTGTTTAGCTACTTTCACATCAGCAGACACAACCACGCCTAGGTCCCGCTCTTCTGTAGTGGACAAGAGTACTTCTCCAGGACCAAGCAGGAAGTCAGTCCTCACATACGGGTGACGTCGGCGCCGACGGAGCCCTCGCGGAGCAATTTTCCCCAGCTTTCAAAGAAAGCCTTTGGGAATTGCAGCGCGCATGCGCGGTCCTCTTCCCGCCCAAGGGTGCCATCTTGCTCAGTCTTCTTTTTTCCGCGGAGCCCTACAGATGTTGCCTGTGAATCCCCGCAGAAAAGTTGATTTTTCTCTATTTTTTCTTCGGTTCGACGCCGGTTCTCTTACCGCCCGGACTCGCGACGCCGGTTGCGAGTCCGTCCTTTATTTTTCGTTTTTTTTGTCCTTCGTGACAGATTTCGCGCTTTTTTCCTTTTTCCCTGGCTGCCCGGTCATTCGACCTCGCAGGGGCCCTTTTTCCCCCGATGGCTGCCAGTGGTTTTAAAAAGTGTGACCTCTGTAAGAAACTTATGTCTCTTACAGACACTCATGACTTCTGCCTCCGCTGCCTCGGCCCAGATCATGACCCCATGATCTGCGGGCCATGCGGCAAAATGTCCTCAAAAGCATTGAGGAGTTGGCAGCACCAGCGGGAGCGTATCTCCTCTGACTCCGGCCGGGCTCGGACCTCGTCAGAGGCTTTGACGTCTCGGGACTCTGGTCCTGAGCATCGTCGGAGTTCCTCTGAAAGGGGGTCTCCTACCCGGGAGCATCATCGGAAGAAGAAACCCGCGAGGGCGGGATCGGTGGACGCTCCTGGTTCCTCGAGGGCCAGGTCGCATAGCCCCGATTCCCGTCCCGGGTCCTTGGAGATGGAGAGGCCGTCAAAACATCCTCGACTCGAGGTGGACTTGCCCGCTCACGTAAGTACTGTTGTCCTCGTGGACTCGCCTCCGAAGGACCTGACGTCGGGCCCGACGCCATCGGGGCCCGAGTCGGGGGCTGCTGGGTCTCCTGAGCTCGGACTCAGGTTGACGGCCTTGGAGTGCAGTTTGTCTGCCTTCTTGGACCAGCAGCGGGCATTGATCGCTGGCCTCGCCGGTGCTTCTGCCCTGACCGCTGGGACGTCGACCTCCAAATCGACCCCGGAGACCGAGCCGATCCTCGAGTCCATGAGGGCTCGAGTCGATCCTCGGTCGAGGTCTCCTTCGGCCTCCCGTTCGGGACCGAGGTCGTCGACGCTGACTCCCTCGGCGTCGGGGCGGATGGCATCAGTGCCCGCCCGACCGGAGCCGATCGACTCCTCCTCCGAGGAGTCGGCCTGGGAATCTGAGGACGAAGAGTCACCTGGTTCCTTTCGGACTCGGTGTGTCCCTTCGGACTCCCCCGAGTCCGAACCTCGGAGACGGTCCCCCCCGGAGGATACCCGGTTCTCGGACTTCGTGAGGGATATGGCCAAAGCCTTGGCCTTCCCTGCGGATCCCGAGGAGGAGCCTCGAGTCGAAGAACTTGATGCCCTCCAATATGACTCTCCCCCGAAGGAGGCCTTTATTGTACCGGTTCCTCCCATGCTGGAACGACTTCTCTTCCGCATGTGGGAGAGCCCGGCGTCGTCGCCGGTGTTAAGCAAGCGGGTCGATTCCATTTATCGAGTCCGCAAGAGCCCTGGCTTCCAAAAGGCACAACTACCGCACCATTCCATGGTGGTGGAATCGGCCATGCATAGACTAAAGAGTCAAAAAATGCACTCCTCGGTGCCCCCTGGTAGGGAAGCCCGAAGCCTGGATGCCCTCGGTAGGAAGTGCTTCCAGGGCTCTATGCTTGCTTGTCGAGTCCAGACATACCAGCTCTACATGGGCATGTATCTCCGAGACCTGGCTAAGGAAATAGCCGGGTTCTCTGCTGGTCTCTCCGACGAACCTTTGCAGAGGTTCCAATCCTTGTCTACTGGTATTCGGGAGTGCTCCAAGTTTATATCTCGAGCAGCCTATGATGGTTTTGAGGCTTTGGCTCGAGTAGCCGCGGCCGGCATCGGTGGACGCCGCCAGGCTTGGCTTCAGACGTCTGACCTCGAGCCCTGGGTACAGGACAAGTTGGTCGATGTCCCCTGCCGAGGTGATAACCTCTTTGGCAAGCCCATGGATGAGAAGGCTGCACAAATCGAGACGGAGACTCTCACCAGGACTCGTCTCTCAAGGAAGACCTCTGCCCCTTCTCAAAAGAAGAAGGCCTCGGGGAAAAAGCCCTTTTTAACCCGAGGAAAGGTGCTGCCTATAAATACTACCCTCAGTATCAGGCCTCACCAGCTCCCCCACAGGGAAAGCAGGCCAAGGGACGGGGTAATGGGTCCCGTAGGCAGCAAGCCCCCAAGCCTGCACCACCAGCCCCTGCTCAGCAGGGTGGGGGTTTTTGACTTTCTCAGCATAGCCTCTCCCCCTCAGCTGGTTTCTCTCAGCACAGGAGGCCGGTTGGTCCACTTTGCCCACAGGTAGTCCAACATCACCACAGATACCTGGGTGCTTCAGATAGTTCAAAAGGGCTATCTTCTTCATTTTCACCAGGTACCTCCCTCCTACTTTCCAGGGGAGCCTTCCAGACTCCCTCTGCACAGGGACTTACTCCTTCAGGAGTTAGCAAGTCTCGTTCAGGAACAAGCCATGGAACCGGTGCCCCACCACCTGAAGGGTCAAGGGTTTTATTCCAGGTACTGTCCCCCTCAGCCCCCTCTGGTGGCGGCGTAGTGGTTCCACAGGGGCTGGGGAGCGCATAAGAAATAAAGGGTTTCAGGGTTGACCTGTTGTGAGGGTCAATGAGGTAGCAGGCCTCATTGTCAGCCTCAAGGTCAACTTCCTAAAAAGTAACTCTTGCCAAGTGTAGGGTAAAGAAAAGGCTTTTATTTCACCTTTGCGTATAAAGAAGTTCAAAATATGAGGTAATGAGTAACAGAACACAAACTTTGGTTGCATCAAAATGTGAATCAGCAAAAACACTCAAAATAACATGGTTATCCGTCACCAACTTAAAACATAAGGTTTCCAGTATTCTTTGCATACATGGGATTTGTTTGCCTTTTACTTAAACACATCTCCTTGTGCAATAATCACATTCCATTGGTTCTATGTCTTCAATACCCTCAGATTCCCCTGGCAGCCATTCCATTTCTACTGGGTCCGAATCTGAGGTCTCTGAGATCTCTGGGATGTTAAAACCTGGTTTTCTAAAAGCATGCCATACCGTATCCCAGTGCTGGCTTGGGAGTTTGGGGCGTCGGCTTTTAGGTATATTATAACTCCCTGGGCTTACTGCTGTTTCAGGATTAAAGGTTTGCTTCTTCCAGTCTCTGGTAGCACTAAACTTTTTCCTGTAAAACTTATCTGGTATTTCTGGTTTAAAACAGTCCTTATTATCCAGATAAAAGCTAGCCCTTTGTTTCTCTCTAGGCTTCTTGTGAAAGGCTTGAGGCCTAGTCTGAAAGTCTTTTGCTTCAGGTAATTTCCAACGATCCCAGGATATCTTTCCTGTTTTAGAATGAGGTATAATTCTTTTGAGGTAAGGCTGCTGCTGAGGGGCCTGTCTTCCACCTCCACCCCTGTGGCAGTTGGTTAGGGGCCGCGCCCTCTCAGCTATATCCTCTCTCTTAAGGCTATGAACCTTTCTTTCATCCTTCAAGTTACTTTTGTAAAAACTTTTAAAAGTACCTTTTTCCTCTTGAAGGTTTCTTCTCCAGTTAGAAGGATAAGCCTCTCCTTCCTTGGCTGTCCTCTGTATGACTGCCTCTTGCAGTTGTGTATGGCCTTCCTCTAGGCCTGCTCTTGGGCCTTCAGCTCGGCCTGCTCTCCCAGTAGCTTTCACTCCTTGAGCGCTTCTGGGTTTGTCAGTGACTTCACCTCGGTCTCTGACTCCGGCTTCGGGAGCTTCCCTTGGCACTGCTTCCTGCGCTTCCTGTGAAGGTCTCTGCCAAGCTCCTTGCCTCCTCCTGTGCTTCCCCTCTGGGTTGCTGCTTGATTGCCTCTCTGGCTTGCCCCTTGGCTGCCTCTCTGGCTGGCTCCTTGGCTGCCTTGGCTTCCTCCCTTGCAATGCTCTGTCCCGGCTTAAATCCAGAGCAGCTGCTTCTGAGTCCTGCCCATAGAGGTGTGGTTCTTCCACTTCCAGGCTTGCTCTCCTGCCCCCTCTATGTGTCCCTTCTTGTAATTGCAGGTAAATCTTGTTTTTTTCAAGATTTAAAACTTTCTTTCCTTGCGTCAGAGGGCCCGCGGTATCACAGTACTTCCTGATTCCAAAAAGAACAGGAGGCCTCAGACCCATCCTAGACTTGCGAAACCTCAACAAGTTCCTTGCAAAGGAAAAGTTCAAAATGCTTACCCTTGGAATCCTGCTGCCCTACCTCCAGCAGGGAGACTGGCTATGCTCCTTAGATCTAAAGGATGCGTATACTCATATCCTTATTCATCCGGACCACAGACAATATCTCAGGTTTGTTGTGGGAGGAAACCATTACCAGTACAGAGTACTGCCCTTTGGCCTATCCTCCGCCCCCAGGGTGTTCACCAAATGCCTAGCAGTGGTGGCGGCCTATCTGAGACTTCAGGGTCTCTTTGTGTTCCCATACCTGGACGACTGGCTCATCAGGGCCCAGTCTGCCCAAGAAGCCACTCAGGCTACTCATCGCACTGTGACTCTGCTCCAGCACTTGGGTTTTGTCATAAACTTCGCAAAGTCCACTTTGCTCCCCTCTCAAAATCTCGAGTTCATAGGCGCCAGATTGGACACGCTTCAGGCGCGGGCCTTCCTCCCTCTGGACAGGGCCAAACGGCTCATGGATCTCGCCAGCCGCTTTCACAGCAATTCCCTGGTCTCCGCCAGGCACTTTCTGAGACTGCTCGGCCATATGGCTTCCATGGTCCATGTAACCCCCAATGCCCGCCTGAACATGCGTCCTGCTCAGTGGTGCCTTCGCACTCAATGGCATCAGGCCACGGGGAGCCTAGCGGACTCCGTACAGATCTCCGACCAGCTGGTCTCATCTCTGCGATGGTGGCTTCATCTGCCAAACCTAGTGCTAGGGGTGACTTTTCAGCCCCCTACACATTCTCAGGTCCTGACGACCGATGCTTCTCTCCAGGGTTGGGGAGCACATTGCCAAGGGACTTGTACTCAGGGTCTCTGGACTCCTTGGGAGTTCGCTCAGCAGATCAACTTCCTGGAGCTCAGAGCCATCCGCCTAGCGCTCAAAGCCTTCTCTCACCTGATTTCTCACCAGTCACTACTTGTCTAGACAGACAATCAGGTTGCCATGTTCTACGTGAACAAACAAGGTGGAACCGGCTCCTTCCTTCTCTGTCAGGAAGCACAGAAGCTCTGCTCTTGGGCCGTCCATCGCAACATCGTCCTCAAAGCTGTCTATCTCCCAGGTCAAGAAAACTACCTGGCAGACAAACTGAGCAGGATCCTCCAACCGCACGAGTGGAGATTGGATCCGCTTGTGCTTCAGCGGATCTTTCTCCGGTGGGGCCTCCCCACCATGGATCTGTTCACCAGTCCTCTGAACCGGCAGCTTCCCAGATTCTGCTCTCGACAGCCGCATCCTCTCCGGGTAGCGGCGGATGCTTTTCTGATTCCATGGTCCACAGGCCTCTTGTATGCCTTTCCACCCATGCCTCTGGTGTCTCGGACGCTCTTCAAAGTTCTCAGAGACAAGGCATCGATGATCCTAGTGGCTCCCCGGTGGCCGAGACAACCTTGGTTCCCACTTCTGATGCAGCTGGCAGTGGACACCCCTCTTCCTCTGGGGTTTCAGCCCGACCTCCTCTCGCAGGATCAGGGACGCTCCTGCACCCCAACCTTCGGTCCCTTCATCTGATGGCCTGGCTGCTGAAAGGGTAGTCCTTGCTCCTCTCCAGCTACCTCCAGATGTGGAAGAGGTCGTCTTGGCTTCCAGGAGGCCTTCCACCCGGAAGTCCTACGCTCTTAAGTGGCGTCGGTTCTCCGTCTGGTGTACTCAGCAGTCTCAAGACCCCTTCTCCTGTTCAACATCAGTGGTCTTGCAGTACTTGCTTTCCCTTTCCAATCTTGGACTTAAGTCCAACTCGGTCAAGGTCCACCTCAGTGCTATTTCTGCGCATCACCTGCCGGTGGATGGTAGACCTCTTTCCAGCCACCCTCTGGTGGCTCGTTTTCTCAGAGGCCTCCTTCTCCTTAAACCACCTTTGCGCCCGCCAGCCCCGAACTGGGATCTCAATGTGGTTTTACAGCGGATTACCTGTCCGCCTTTTGAGCCTATGGCTACCTGTCCTCTTTGTTTTCTTTCCTGGAAAACCTTGTTCTTGGTGGCCCTCACTTCTGCTAGACGCGTTAGTGAGCTGCAGGCCCTAGTATCTGATCCTCCTTACACTAGGTTCTACAAGAACCGGGTAGTCCTACGGACTCACCTTAAGTTTCTTCCTAAAGTGGTTTCCCCTTTTCACATCAACCAGGAGGTGGTACTTCCGACCTACTTTCCCAGGCCACACTCCAGCCGAGCTGAAATGGTCCTGCATACCCTGGACTGTAGGAGGGCGCTGAACTTCTACCTTGACCGTACGCGGGAGCACCGAAAGGCTGTTCAGCTCTTCGTGTCTTATGACCCCAACAAGTTGGGGCTCCCTGTCTCCAAGCGTACTCTGTCCATCTGGATTGCGGACTGCATCGCTTGGGCTTACGAGGCTGCGGGCCTCGTGCTGGAAGGTAGAGTCACCGCTCATCGTGTTCGGGCGAAGGCTACGTCAGTGGTTTACCTCCGCTCTGTTCCGTTGGCAGACATCTGCCGGGCTACTACTTGGTCTTCAAGTCAGACTTTTGCAGCCCATTACTGCCTGGAGAGGGAGTCCCGCAGGGACAGTGCTTTCGGACAGGCAGTCCTCCGTAACCTCTTCGAGGTATAGGCAACTCCTACCCTCCGTCCCGGATGTTGGGCTACCGGTTGGAGACATATTCAGAGAAGATTCCTTCCTTCTGTGCTAATGACCTTGAGGGAGCTCATTTTTGTGCTTAGGGTCTCCGGTAACCTTAAGCTTGGGAGTCCCATATGTGAGGACTGACTTCCTGCTTGGTCCTGGAGAAAGCGTAGTTACTCACCTGTAACAGGTGTTCTCCAGGAGCAGCAGGAATCAGTCCTCACAACCCTCCCTCCTCCCCTTGGAGTTGCAGTTATATACTTTCGTTTTTGCTAATTTTGCTGTCTTTTCGCTATGTCATCTGACTGAGCAAGATGGCACCCTTGGGCGGGAAGAGGACCGCGCATGCGCGCTGCAATTCCCAAAGGCTTTCTTTGAAAGCTGGGAAAAATTGCTCCGCGAGGGCTCCGTCGGCGCCGACGTCACCCGTATGTGAGGACTGATTCCTGCTGCTCCTGGAGAACACCTGTTACAGGTGAGTAACTACGCTTTCCCCTCCTATACTATATTGCTCCCTTGGATTGCTGCAGCCCAAATGCATGACCTTGCATTTCCTACCATGACATCCCAGCTGGCAAATTCGAGACCATTCATCAAGCTTAGCTAGATCACTCCTCATGTTATCTACAGCTTCCTGGGTGTCTACCCTATTACAGATTGAGTGGGGGAACCTAAGAAACACAAGACAAGGGGTAGCAGTATGGATTGCCGACAACATAATCTGTAACAACCACACAAATGCTCGCATCCAATCAACCAGCATCACACAGCACCATAGCATGGCGGATTTGAAGGGCACCAACCCCCCCCCCCATATCCTACACAGGCAGATGACACACACACACAATGAGGGATCTACTCCAAGACAGACATTTGCACATACACGTAGTCACATGAACACCATGTGCATGTCAGAAATGGGAAATACCCACCCAGCAATATACAGTCCTCATACTATCCTTCCTCAAATTGTCTGAATAGTGCTGAGTGATGCAGGATATAGGCGTCATGGGTGGACCCTGCATACCTGGGGACCACATTCAGAATATGCATATTTGCATCACATACAACCTGAACATTCAGGGAATGATAGTGTTTGTGGTTGCGGAACACTACCTCCCTGTCTCTAGGCAGGACCAGGGCAACATGTGTGCAATCAATAGCTCCCATCACGTGTGGTATCCCGGCTAACGCCTCAAAGGCCTGGTTCAGGGTCCACTACTGTTGCCTAGTGTGTGGAATGGCAATATAATTCCGCACACAGCTAACCATGGCACGCAGTACTTGGTGGAGACAGCGTGAGAAGGTGGGGCAGCTCATGCCGCCCACTGCGGCCACAGATGACTGGAAACAGCCAGAGGCAAAGAAATGTAGGGCAGCAAGGAGCTTGACCAAATCTGGTATGGCATGTGACCGATCAGTCAGGGGCTCGAGGTCAGGTCTTAGATCCTCATAGAGCTCCCTAATAGCTCCTGTGCTCAGTCGGTAGAGGGAGATGACCTGGTCCTCACGCATGCCCTGGAGCTGGGCCCTGGGCCTGTAGAGGCATAGCTGGCGAGCCTGCACCTCAGCACGCCTCCTGCACCGTGCGGGCACAGCCCCTGCCTGGCCTGCCCCCACAGCTGCAGGTCTGATTTGCAGCGGGACTACACCCATGCCCTGTGCCTCAGCCCCATAGACACCATCTCCCCTGTCAGGCAACCGCACCATCTGCCCACCTCCCACTGTAGCTGCAGCAACCACAAAGGCCACCATAACCTCCACCCGTCCTGCTCCTCTAACCCACTCAAACACAGACACCACTTCACTAACCAACACACACTCCTTACACACCACACAGAAACACAGCCACACAATACAACCAATACCAATCACAAACCCAGCCACACTCCACAATAAACCTGATTCTGACTCACTCCTTCCTTCACTGCCAAAGCACGCCTTCTCTCCCTCGCCTACAAAAAAACCCTCAACGTGCAACATGTGTTCAGGTCTTTTTATAGGGTTTTTACGTAGTGTGTGTTGCGCATGCGCAGTTGCGTGTGCGTGATGACTGCGCATGCATAGTTGGCTGTGTGCATTGCGTATGCACCGTGCACATGCATGTATGTGCATGTGTGCGCATTGCGCATGCACCACGCCTCACGCGCAAACGCATGCACGCACGCACGTACTTCCTGCGTCTGCATGGCGCATGCGCAATGCACACAGCCAACTACGTGTGCGCAGTGTGCGTGGTGGCTGCGTGCATGCTGTGTAGTTGGCTGTGCCCATTGCGCATGCGCTGCGCCTCACGCGCATGCACGCACGCACGCATTTCCCGCTTCTGCACGGCGAATGTGCAATATGCACAGCCAACTACACATGCGCAGCACACGCAGCTGCCATGCTCACGCAACTGCACATGCGCAACGCGCGCAACGTAAACAAACCCTATAAATAGACCTGTACACGTGCTGCACGTTGAGGGGTTTTTGGTAGGCGAGGGCGAGAGAAGGTGTGTGGTGTCGGTCAGAGAGAGAAGCAGGTGTCTAATGTAGCAAAGTTAGTGTGTTGCGGTTCAGAGTGGTAGAGGCTGGGTTGTGGAGGAGAGGTGTAAGGTAGAGCAGGGGAGACAGAGAGGAGGGGAGGCAAGGAGCAGGTGAGTGAGAAAGGAGGTGAGGTGAAGAGCAGATAGCAGGGAGAGGAGGGAGGTGTGAGGTGGAGCTGAGAAGGGCAAGAGCAGGAATGTCTGACAGGGAGGGAGAGGGCACAGGACAGGGCAGGAGTGGAGAGGGAGAGGGAGGGGGGCCACCTGTTGGGGAGGACACAGATATGGCAGGGAGTGTGGTGGCGGATGCAGGCACATCGGCCCAGCCCACGCAGGGTCCTCTCAGTGCAAAACGTAGGCGCATACCGGTGCCAGCTCTGCAACGGAAGAGGGCTCAGAGATTCACCAAGCAGGAAAACCACATCCTGCTGGCGTGTGTTCTTGAGCATTATGAGGTCTTATACGGCTGGCTAAGCAACACCACCACTGTTGCAACACGCACCCAGGTGTGGGAGGAGGTGCAGGAGGCAGTTGCACAGGCAGGGGGCCCACGCAGAAACCTGGACAGCCTCAGGAAGAGGTTCAATGATATAAAGCGGGGTGTGCGTGCACACATGGTGGCAGAGCAGCAACATGCCATGGGCACTGGTGGGGGAGGCCCCTTTACACCCTCCCTAACACCCCTGGAGCAGGAGTTGGCGGAGCGGCTAGGGCCCATCTACCTGTATGGACTGCCAGAGGCACTGGACACTGCCCATCCCCAGGCAGGTAGGTACCCAACTCACACCTTGCTGCTCCCAACCCATAGAGTACATGCTCTTTGGATATGCATCAGGCATCTTATTAGCACCTCCTCATACCTGTTCCCCTGGATCATCTCCTACCCTCTGCCTTTGGCTCATGAGTGTGCTATCCCCCATTCCACCCCTTTTACTCTGTGTGTTTCTGCCCTCCAACCACATGTTTCATTAACACCATCCCTTTTTATGTCTGCCCTGCACATGTGGCTGCACGTCTGCTACAAGCCCCCTCTCAGACCTGTCCTTGTTATGTCTGTGTCTAATCTAAGCACTGCTGAGCAGGGATGGTCCTTCTGTGGGATAATGCACAACAGGGGTCCTCAAACTTTCTAAACAGGGGGCCAGTTCACTGTCCCTCAGACTGCTGGAGGGCCGGACTATAGTTTAAATAAACACTATGAACAAACTCCAAAGCACACTGCATAAATTCAAAATAAATAGATATTTTTCTACCTTTTTTATTTTTTTTTTCCAGTGGCAATTGCTCCAGCCACGTTCTTCTGGTTTCTTTGTGTCTTCTGCTAACTCTCCATCGTCTGCTTTCCATTTGTCCTTTCTTCTCTCTTCTAGTATTTTTTCCATTCTCTCTCTACATCTGCTTTAACATAGTAATCTTTCTCCTTGTGCTCTTTCCTCATTCCTATTTCATCCACTCAAATGTTACCCCTCCATCCTCAATCCCCACTTACTCTCCCAATATCCGTCCAATTGTAGATTTGTCTTACCTCCCACACAAAATATTTTTCCCTCACCATTTCACTCTCCCAGCTCCATCCCATTCTGATCCTCCCCCAACATCAGCTCCCTTCTAGTTCCAGCCCCACCAGCATCCGCTCCCTTCTAGTCCCTGCATCAGCCCATTTCCAGTCCTAGCCCCCCATCAGCCCATTTTCAATACTATCCCAGCCACCCATCAGGCCATTTCCAGTCCTAGCTCCCCATCCATTTCCAGTCCTATCCAAGTCCCTCCATCAGCTCATTTCCAAATCCCAGCCCCCCCCAACAGCTCATTTATAGTCCTCTCCTAGCCCCACCATCAGCCCATTTCCAATCTTAGCTCCCCCCAACAGCCCATTTCGAGTCCTACCCTAGCCCCTCCATCAGCCCACTTCCTGTCTTAGCCCCCCCACTCAGCCCATTTCCAGTCCTAAGCACCCCATCAGCCCACTTCCAATCTTAGCACCCCCATAGCCCATGACCTGTCCTAACCCCCTCCCCCCCCATAGCCGATTACCAATATGAACCCCCTCCCCCCCATCAGCCCAGCTAGGTTAAAAAAGAAACAAAACACGGCTACTGCTGCCGCTTCCGCCGTGGCAGCGGCAGAATCAAGCATCCCGCGGGGCCCCCTCTGCTCTGCAGTGTCCTCCATGCGGCTTCAGTGTGGGCTTTTCAGAGCCGTGTGAAGGGATAGTTTCCCTTTCTTGCGGCTCTGTTAATCCCGCCGTGGGGCTGACGGGATTAACAGAGCCGCGAGAGGAGAAGCTCTCTCTCTTTGCACGGCTCTGACAGCCAACACTGAGGCTGCATGGAGGACACTGCAGAGCAGGGGGGGCCCCGCGGGATGCTCGATTCTGCCACTGCCATGGCGGCAGCGGCAGCAGCCGGTTTGTAGTTTCTAAACCTAGCTGGGCTGCTGCTCAATGAACGGGCCGGCCTTGGGTAGAGCTGCCCCTGAGGACTGGCAGCGGCGGCAAAAACAACCGGCGGCCAGGATAAATGTTCTCGGCGGCCCACATGTGGCCCGCGGGCCATAGTTTGAGGACCCCTGATGTACACAGTGATGTGTGTTCTAGGTACTGCCCTATATATGCCTAATAGTGGTAGCAGGAGCTGTAGTGGTAGCTATGTAGCACATGTACGGGGCACGGCCAAACACACATTGATTGTCAACATTATCTGCAGTGTGCACCAGCATTATAGAAATGGGGGCACCCCAGATATGTGTATGTGTGTGTCATGCCCCCTCAGATCATCTGACCTATCCCATACAAGCAGTGTGCAGACCAGGCATTGACATATTAAACTGGGGCAATGTGCCATGTGTGAGATCTATGATTCTCATGACCCCTCATCCAGACCCCTTCCAGACATGGGGATGGCTCATGGGAGACACAGATCTAAACATGGTCATGCGTTGCTAGGTTTGGCAGGCATGACTGTTCTGCAGACTGATCTTGTGGGATATGCGTGACGTGTATGTGTGATGGTTGGTTACTGGAGAGGTATCTCACATATCACCCTCTGTCCCACCCACAGGCACTCCAGCCGATATACGTGGCTATGGGGGATAATACCAGGGAGCTGCGGCTGCTCCGGGAGGAGATCCGGTCGGGGGCGCTCGCCCGCATTGTGGATGCCATGGAGGACATCGTGGGCCTAATGCAGCAGCCAGCACCAGCACCGTCACCTGAGGCGCCAGGACAAGGTGCAGCACCGCGGGGGGTGTTGGGCCGTGGGAGGCGTGGGCGGCCACGCAGGAGGTAACTGTGTGTCTAATAAACAGCCTTTAACCAGTACATACAACGTGTGTTTTCCAATGTGTGTCCCTGTGTTCCCCTAAGTAGTGTGCAAACGCATGTCGTGTCCCTGACCATATGAGCCGCACACAGGCCCCTCGCTGGTGAGGTGTCTGTACTGCCAGGTATCACTGCACAGACGCCATCACATGCCGTGTGTGCCATGCACTATGTCAGGTCCCAGCCCCTGGGCCGCAGTGTGGCAGTTTACACATACTCCCGGGTTGCACAGGGGGAATGTCCTGAAGCTACATGTGCAGTGTTGGGATCCATCACCGTTTTCCTCCCCACATACCCCCTACATTTGACGCACATGTGTGACCATTGGCCCTGCCTGCAACACTGCCTACGTGCCTGCCCCCCCACATAGGCATGCATATGGCACAGGCAGACAAGGGTGGCTTGCGTAGGTCAGCTACTCATTCCCACAAACGTATACGGTTACTCACCGACCATCCCTGTCACATGTATTGTCCCAGGACGCACTCAACAGCTTTATCCCTGAGTAGGTCCTGGGCTCAGCAGTACATCTTACCCTGCCAGTGCAGAAGTAGTGGTTTGCCAGTTCTACTATTGGCACACAGGCATGTTGCATCAGAAACGGTTCCCACACATTGCACACAGCATGCACGTGGCTCAATATCCGGGGATGGCCTCTACATTGCAACATCTCAGGGTCCACCCTGGTCTCACACACCTACACACATGGTCAGCCCCCACAACTGCATGTGGAGCCAGTCCACGTATGATACCCATGTCTACCTTTACTACACATACCTGTCTACACACATATCCTATGCTTGCATCCATAGTGTGTTGGTAAGGGAGACACGTGACCATTGTGACTTATCAACAAATGTGTGTATATTTATCAAAAACAACAATCAAAAACAATATCAACACCCATCCCATGATGCATGCCCAGTGATGGAACACAGGAAAGCACAGGGCACATGTGTGGACGTCACAGGCGCCATCAGACACTCCTGTGATGCCCTTCAGGGGATGGCCACCGACAGGGCAGACGCTCCACCTCGGCGGCCATCCGCTGAATGGCTCCCGTCAGCCACTGGTATGTGTGCACTAAGAGATGGACGCGGCGCTCCACACCATCCAGGGCCACATACAGGTCCTGCACACACCTGCCACCACACACACACATAGTGCCAGGGGTTTGTGTGCTCAAAAAAATGAGGTGTTTATCACAGAGTGTGAATACTCCACTAAAATATAAATACACTCCAAGTATATCAATTATCAAACCAGCAGGGAAGGGAAATTCTAAGTTGGAGAAGAAGTTTATGAATGGACTTTGTCAATGACCGCGTATAAGAGAATTGTCAACAATAGAACACACGATAAGCATTTAGCTTTACCAAGAGAGTTTTGTATTTTAAGAATTTTTCTATATTAGTACTTGATTTTTAGTGGGAGAAGTTTATTTGATATTTACACCGAATTAAAGTTATCCAAGCAGAGGTCATTGATGCAAACTGGGAGTTGTTGAGGGTCAATGTTGACCCCGTCTTCTACCCTTCAGTCTGAGACCTTGTGCGATATACTAAAAGTGTAGTTCATTATATATACTACCTGCGAGAGAGACATAGAAGATATCATCTGCTGGTTTGATAATTGATATACTTGGAGTGTATTTATATTTTAGTGAGGGGTTTGTGTGCTGGCATGTGCATGTGACCTGTGTGTGGCCCTGGATGGTGTATCCACATGCCGTCCCCCATCCTGTGCAGCCACATGCTGTGGCTGGCGGGAGCCCACAATGCCCTGTGCTGCTCTGTGTTCCCCATCACCCTCCCACACCCAAACATCCCCCTCCTCCCCCCCTGCCACCTCCCACCCGCCCTCCACTCCCTCCTTCACCCTTCCCCCCACCCCCACATCAGCCACACCCTCTCCCTCCCCTGCCACCCCGCCCCCCACCCCTTCCATGTCCCCATCAGCCCCCTCCTCCGATGCTGTTTCGGCTGGCTCTTCCGCCTCCTCCTCTGCCTCGCCCTCCATCTCAGCCCCATCCTCCACCACCACCACCTCCACCTCTGTGGCATGGTGGGCAGGGGGTGCCTCAGGGCATATGCGGAAGTGGAGGGGTCCTCATCATTGTCATCACCCTCTGTGGAAGATGACAGTCATCAGCACACTGTCATGTGTGTCACATAACACATGTACATATGCAGGTACCACACAGGCTGATGGGCCAATGTGACATTTGTTACTGGGCAGCAAGGTCACCAATACTCACCATCACGCTGTGACACCACCCCCCTCTGGAGGCGGGCAAGGTAGTCTGCATGATGCAGGCGCAACTCTCGCCCCTTCTTCCGGAGATCCTCTACCTGTGGATGTGAAAACAATGGGTGGGGGCATCAGTGACCGTTTATCTCTGGTGGGTGGCCAACATAAACAAACATCTGTGTGGGCAGCATCTTGCTGCTCCTGCTCCACTGCTGTGTGTGTCATGTACAGCATAGTTACTCACCTGTAACAGGTGATCTCCGGGAACACCAGGAATAAGTCTTCACATGTGGGTAGCGTCGGTACCAACTGAGCCTGTGCGGGAACGCTCCCCAGCGTCCTATAGGAAAGCTTTTGGGAACATCCCACAGCACCTGCGTGCTGCCTTCCCGCCTTTCCCAACTGCCTCTCTCCAGTTGAGTTTAAAGCTGAGACAAAGAGAGAGAGAGAGATAGGGAAAGAGAGAGAGAGAGAGAGAGAGACAACTCCTAGGGGAGATGGGTGGGTTGTGAAGACTTATTCCTGCTGTTCCTGGAGATCACCTGTTACAGGTGAGTAACTATGCTATCTCCAGGAACAAGCAGGAATTAGTCATCACATGTGAGGACACCCTAGATGTAGATGCCAGGGAAGGATCCCCAGAGTGGTGAGGCCCTGTGGAGGGGTTTCACTTCCTCCCATGGATCTCTGGCATCCTGTAAGAGAGGCGGCTAGGAGTTGATTTAGTATGGAAGAGGTGTTGGAGAGCAGCCTGACCAACCATAGCATCCCTGCGGGAGCCTTTATCCAAGCAGTAGTGGGCCATGAACCGAGGACCAGGTAGCTGTTCCACAAATGTCGTTAATATAGACAGAATGGAGGTGAGCCCTAGAGGCTGCCATGGCTCTCACATTGTGAGCGGGGACATGGGCCTCCAGTGAAAGGTGTTTGCTATGATAGATGAAAGTAATACATTGAGCAATCCAGTTGGATAGAGATCTTTTGGAAACTGCTGTACCCAAATGGGAAGGATCAGAGGCTATGAATAGCTGAGAGGACCTTCTGTGTTGCTGGGTCCTCTGCAGATGAAAAGCCACAGCTCTTTTACAGTCCAAAGTATGAAGAGTCTTCTCTGCATTTGAAGCATGAGGCTTTGGAAAGACTTGTTGTTGTTGTTAAGTGCCGTCGAGTCGGAGTCGACTCATGGCGACCCTCTGGATAGCTATCCTAAATTGTGTTCGGTCTTCAGTCAGGCGGCTCATTGTTGACAGACTGGTACCCGTAGCTGCTGTTATTGTAGCGATCCATCTCATTGCTGGCCTTCCTCTTTTGCGTTGACCTTCTATCTTTCCAAGCATGATGTCTTTCTCTAATGATCTCTCTCTTCGCATGATGTGTCCGAAGTATGAAAGTCGAAGTCTTGTCATCTGAGCTTCTAAAGAAAGCTTAGGTTTGATCTCCTCTAGTACCGACTGGTTTGTTCTTCGGGCAGTCCATGGTATACAGAGTATTCGCCGCCAGCACCATAATTCAAAGGCATCAATTTTCTTCCTGTCTGTCTTTTTCACTGTCCAGCTTTCACATCCATATGATGTTATGGAAAATACCATGGCTTGAACAAGTCGAATCTTTGTATGGAGAGAGACATCTCTGCTCTTGAGAATCTTATCTAGGTCTTTCATAGCCATTCTGCCAAGAGCAATGCGTCGTCTGATTTCTTGACTGCTTGTTGCTTCTTTATTGATAGTTGATCCAAGTAGGTTAAAGTTGTTCACGATTTCAATTTCTTCTCCTTCAACGATGAACCTGTTGATTATGCCAGTTGTCATGATCTTTGTCTTCTTTACATTAAGGTGCAGGCCCATTTTGAGACTATGTTCTTTGATTGTGAGAAGCAAATGTTTCAGATCATCTTCACTTTCTGCCAGTAATGTGGTATCATCAGCATAGCGAAGGTTGTTGATGAGTCTTCCACCAATCTTCACACCTCTGTTGTCTTCATACAATCCTGCTTCTCTGATGATTTGTTCTGCATATAAATTAAACAGGTAGGGGGAAAGTATGCAGCCTTGTCTTACCCCTTTGCTTATTTTAAACCATTCTGTTTCTCCTTGTTCCGTTCGAACTATTGCTTCTTGATCAATGTACAGATTGCGCAAGAGAACGATTAGGTGTTCTGGTATACCCATGCTTCTTAATGTGGCCCAGAGTTTCTCATGGTTTACACAGTCAAAAGCCTTGCTATAGTCGATAAAGCACAAATAGATATCCTTTTGGTATTCTTTAGTCTTTTCAAGGATCCATCTCACATCCGCAATGATGTCTCTCGTTCCTCGCCCTTTCCTGAACCCTGCTTGCACTTCAGGTAGTTCTTGTTCTAGGTATGGCTGTAGTCTCTTTTGAATAATCTTCAGTAGAATCTTGCTGGCATGTGGGATCAGAGCGATTGTGCGATAATTTCCACAGTCAGTTGGATCACCTTTCTTTAGTATTGGTATAAACACAGATCTTTTCCAGTCAGTTGGCCATGATGTTGTCGTCCATATTTCTTGGCAGAGCCTTGTAAGTACAGTAACAGCTGCATCAGATTGCTGCAATACTTCTATGGGAATGCTATCAATGCCTGGTGCTTTGTTCTTTGATAAGGCTTTCAATGCTGCTTCAACTTCTTCTTTCATCACCAATGGTTCCTGATCATAAGGTATAGGTTGAAACGGCTGTTGGTCCACTTGATCTTTATCATATAAAAACTCTGTATATTCCTTCCACCTTTTCTTGATCTTCTCAGCATCATTCAACATAGAACCTTGAGCATCTTGTAACATTCCAATTCGAGGCTGGAACTTTTTCTTTAACTCTCGCAGCTTTAGTAAAGCCGATCTTGTTCTTCCTCTAATAGTTTCTGCTTCTATTTCCTTACAAGTGTCATTGTAGTACTTTTCCTTGTCCTGTCTTGCTGCACGTTGGAAATCTCTGTTGAGTTCTGCCATTGTCTTTCTTTCTCCTTTGGCTTTAGCTTCTCTGCGTTTCTGGGCAATTTTCAGAGTTTCTTCCGTCATCCATTTTGGCCGTTTTTGCTTTTTCACCTTTTGTAGAGACTTCTCGCTTTCTTCCAGCACAACCTTCTTGATGTCATTCCATAACTCTTCCGGAGTTCTGTCATTTGTATCTAAAGCAGCAAATCGATTTTGCAGGCAGTCTTTAAATTCCAGTGGTATATTCTCAAGGTCATATTTTGCTGCATTCATGAGTGGTTTGCTCTTTTTCAACTTTAGCTTGAGTTTGCATATTAGTAGTTGATGATCTGTACCACAGTCAGCTCCAGGTTTTGTCTTTGTTGATGTTACAGAGCTTTTCCATCGTTGACTTCCACAGATGTAGTCAATTTGATTTTTATACAATCCATTGGGTGAAGTCCATGTGTACAGTCGCCGCTTGTGTTGCTGGAAGAAGGTGTTTGAGATGAATAGATCATTGGTCTTGCAGAATTCTATCAATCTTTCTCCAGCTTCATTTCTGTTGCCAAGTCCATATTTTCCAACTACTTTGCCTTCTTCTTTGTTGCCAACCTTTGCGTTCCAGTCACCCATGACTATCAGGATATCCTGTTTGCATGTTCTGTCAATTTCAGCTTGTACTTGTTCATAGAACTCTTCAATTTCATTCTCTTCTGCAGCTGTTGTTGGGGCATATACTTGAATTATAGTTGTGTTGATAGGCAATCCTCGTAGACGAATAGAGATTAAGCGTTCGCTGACTGCATTGTATTTCATTACAGTTCTTGCAAGTTTCTTCTTTATTATAAATGCAACACCATTTCTTCTTTGTCTTTCATTTCCAGCATAGTAGACCATGTGATCATCTGATGCAAAGTGCCCGATGCCAGTCCATTTCAGTTCGCTGACACCCAACAGATCAAGTTGTACACGTTCCATTTCATTCTTGACCACCTCCAACTTCCCTTGGTTCATGCTTCGTACGTTCCATGTTCCAATGTGTAAGACATCTTTACAGCTTCTGACTCTCATTTCATGCGCAGCTACATCAGCAGTCAGACTTCCCGAGGGCTTTGATCCAACCACATCATAAATGCTGGCTTTACTCTGAAAAGTCTTCAGCTCTTCCCCAGTAGCTAGTTGAGTGCCTTCCGACCTGGGAGTCTCATCTTCCAGCACCATAGCACAATTTGTTTTGTTGTAACTATCCATTGGGTTTTCATGGCAAGATACAGAAGTAGATTGCCGGGCCTTCCTTCTGCGCAGTTTGAGTTTGGTGTTGTTGCCGTTGTCACAGAAATGTGATCCTCCGCCGTCAACACTATCCCATTCTGCTGCTGCCCAGATGGGTGGTTTGTCTTCGTCTGGCACCTCAGCTGAGACCTGTCCATCTTGGGAGACCCTGCCAGTAGTTAAACTACCGATAGTTTAGCTCTCAGCATCACTGATGCACGCAAGCCCTCACAGCACGACAAGCTGCAAACCAAGTGAAAGACTACAGGTAGCTAAACCTCTTGGTTCAAATGAAAGGAGGAAACCAACTTAGGCATGAAGTGTGGATGTGTCCTTAGGACTACCTTATCATGGTGAAAAGGTGTGTAAGGTGGATCAGCCACTAGAGCTTGCAATTCACTGATATGCCTTGCTGATGTGATTGCAATAAGGAATATGACTTTCCAGGACAGAGACTTTAAGGAAGTAGTGGCTAAGGGCTCAAGAGGCGGCAGCATAAGCTGGCCTAGAAGCAGATCCCATGCCAATGGAGGTGGTTTAAGGGGAGGTTTCATTAGAAGCAGGCCTCTCATGATTCTGGATATGAGAGGATGGGATGAAATGGGTTGTCCATTGATGGATTCAGAAGAAGCAGCAATGGCACTTAAATGGACTCTGACTGACTTAGGTTGGAGACCAGTGTTTGATAAGTAAAGGAGTTATTCCAAAAATGTTTCTATAGGGATGACAAGAGGGTTTGAAGCCCTTTTGTGATCACCAAATGGAATTTCTCTTCCACTTGACGGCATAAGAATGCCTTGTGGAAGGTTTCCTGGAAGCATAACGGACATCTCGCACTTCCTGAGTGAGGGGAAGGCCAAAGCAGTTGAAGCCTTCAGTAGCCAGGCTCTGAGGTGCAGAGACTGGGGGTTTGGATGCCATACTTTCCCCTCCTCCTGCAACAGTAAGTCTGGAGCTGACCCTAAGTCCAGGGGTGGAACCTGGGACAGATGTAGAAGCAGAGGGTACCACACCTGGTGTTGCCAGCGTGGGGCTATGAGGATCATGTTGCCTCTGTCCCTCAGGAGCTTGAATAGGGTCTTGGCAATCAAGGGAATGGGAGGAAAGGCATATAGGAATTCCTGCCCTCAGTTGAGGAGGAAAGCATCCCTCGCTTGGCAGCCCCGAGCCGGAATCCGTGAACAGAACTGGGTAAGTTTGGCATATGATGGACTTGCAAAGAGGTCTATATCTTGAGTTCCCCAGAGTTAAAATACTCTGGAGAGTTGGTCCATGTGTAGAGACCATTTGTGCGGAAGCAGAACACGACTGAGTCTGTCTGGCCAAGAGTGCTACATATTTTAAACACGGAACTTAAAACAAGAACTATTTACATACCAATGCACGCTATTGCAAAGGCATAGTGATGGCTGGATTCTCTTAGCTATTTACAATGAGCTAAAGTTGGCGGATAGGAAATGTTAAGCCATTTGGGGGGTAGGAGGAAGAGTAGAAGTATAATATTCTGAGAAAAGGCGTGTTTTTAATTCCTTGCGGAATTTTAGGAGGTCTTTGATTGCCCTGATTTGGACAGGGAGAGCGTTCCAGAGTGTAGGGACTGTGTATCTGAACGCCCTATTGCTTTTATACTATTTGGTTTTGCGTATTAGGGATGGTATTTCCAGGAGGTTTTTATTTATTTTATGTATTTATTTATTTAACAGGTCTTATATACCACTTTATCATACATTCAAAGCGGTTTACATAGAACAGTTACAGCAACAAGCTGTATATAATATCCCAATGTATATAATATATCCCAATGACCTTAACATACAATTCTTTATAGCTGAAACTGTACTTTGCACAATGCTTAAGCCCTACACAATGTGTATCTGTATATAATGTATATAGTTTGCACTGTTCCGTGCTGTTCAGTTTTAACATTTGTTGTTTACTTATTTTATTGCTTTTAGTTATATGATGTTACATGTAAAACAAACTCTGCTTTGTTAATTGTTGTTTATTGTGAACCGCAACTGATCTATGGAAGATGCGGTATATAAATGATTGTTAAATAAAATAAATAAATAAATAAATACATTGAACAGGGATATATAACGTGGAGGTTAATTGGGATATTTCAAATAATTAACAATTGTTTACTATATACAAGGGAACTCTTACAATGTTATGTAGTCAAACAGGGAGAAGGCTGTCTTGCAGGTGGATTGATTTGCTTTCCTGATGTTTAGTGGGGTCTCTAGGTTGTTTTTGTCTGTTCCTCTTCTTGTTCTGGTTGGGGGTGTCTTCCTGATAAGTGGTTGGAAGGTTGCTGGGGAGAGGTTGTTTAATGTTTGAAGATTATTATTAAGTTTTGTATTTGGTGCGTATGGAGATCGGGAGCCAGTGTAGCTGGTGGAGCGTGGGGGTTATGTGATTGTATTTTGCTGTTCCAGTTATGATTCTGGCTGCAGTGTTTTGCACCAGCTGTAGTGGGAGGGTAGTTTTCTTCAGGAGGCCATAATGGATTACGTTACAGAAATCAACGTAGGCATTATTATGGCTTGGCATACAGTTCGGAAGTCGCTGTCGTTGAGTAGAGGTTTGAGTTTGCGTAGTATTCTAAGTTTGTGGTAGGCAGATCCGGTTGTCTTTTTAATGTGAGGTTGGAAGCTGAGTTGCTGGTCAAAAATTACACCGAGGTATTTGACTTCCTGCTTATTGATTATGGTGGGGTCGAAGATCTTTATTGAGTCCGGTGGTGAGAATGTAGTACTCCTGGTAATGTGCATTAGTTCAGATTTTCTGTAATTTATGAATAGACTTTGATTGTTGAGCCATTCCGACATTGATTCAAGGCATGAAGTGATTTGTGTATAGTCTGGATGTTTGATGTTTATGGTGGTGAATACCATAATGTCGTCCGCATATATTCTGTAATAGATGTTGAATTGTTTTATGATGTCCATAATGATGGAATGTTGGGGTCTCCAAGGATTATGAGAGGTTTGTTTTGTATTGCCAGGGAGCAGATCTGTTCCAGTATGGTGGAGAGATCGTGTTCATTTGAGCTTGGGGCTCTGTAGATGAGGCAGAGTGCAAGGTGTTTATTTGCGATTGTTACTACGTTACTTCCTGTGGTTCGGATGTTGGATGTGGTGCTAAATTGTAGGTGGGATTTCACAATAACTAGTATACCACCACCTCTACATGTTGGTCTTGTGGAATTGTGTATCGTATATTGTTGGGAGGCCATTTGATTTATGAGTACATTGTCTGTCTCGGAGAGCCATGTTTCGGTGATGCATATGATGTCTATGTCCTGGTTTTGTATGAAGTCCATTATTGTGTGGAATTTGTTTCATATGGATCGTGCATTGACTAATGCACAGGAGAGTGTGGTAATTTGTGGTATTATGATAGGGGAACATAAGAACATAAGATATGCCATACTGGGTCAGACCAAGGTCCATCAAACCCAGTATCCTGTTTCCAACAGTAGCCAATCTAGGTCATATTTACCTAGCAGTTTCCCCAAAAGACACAGGTTCCACAATGCTTGAATTGGGTCAAGCATTGATATCCTGGGTCCCTTTTTAATAATGGTTTATGGGCCTTTCCTCCAGGAACTTGTCCAAACCTTTTTTAAACCCAGCTACACTAACAGCCTTTACTACATCCGCCGGTAACAAATTCCAGAGTTTGATTACACGTTGAGTGAACAAATATTTTCTCTTATTAGTCTTAAATAGTTTACCCTGTAGCTTCATTGCATGTCCCCTAGTCTTTCTAGATTCTGATAATGTAAACAATCGATTTATGTTTACCCATTCCACTCTGTTCATTAATTTATAGACTTCTATCGTATCTCATCCTTCCATCCCCTTTACCATTTTGGTGGCTCTTCTCTGAACCTTTTCTAATAACGCTATATCCTTTTTAAGATACGGCGACCAGAATTGCACACAATATTCAAGGTGCGGTCTCACCATGGAACGATACAGAGGCATCATAATATTACTACTACTACTACTATTGAGCACTTATAGAACGCTACCAGTTGCACGCAGCGCTGTACAAACATACATGCAAGAGAAAGAAAGTCCCTGCTCGTCAGAGCTTACAATCTAGTTAATACAAAACATATAGCAATGGGCAGAGCATATAACAATGGGCTGTTTGGGGCAAAAATAAAATATGGCATTTACAATTTGGTTAAGACAAAAGACAGAAGTCGGTGCAAGATGAAGGACAGAAGTCAGGATCTGAAAGTGATAGTGAAGAGGTGGGTCTTAAACCTGGATTTGAAGAGGGCTAGGGAGGGTGCCTGGCATACAGACACAGGTAGGTTGTTCCATGCATAAGGTGCAGCAAGGTGAAAGGAGTGAAATCTGGAGTTAGGGGTACTAGTGAAGGGCCTGGATAGGAGTAGTTTGTTAGAAGAGCAGTTTCCGAGAGGGGTTGTAAGAAGAGATAAGGGATGAAAGGTAGTGAGGGGCCGTAGAGTGAATGCATCTATAAGTTAGGAGGAGAAGTTTGAACTGGATGCAGAAATGGATAGGGAGATATTGGAGTGACCTGAGGAGGGGGGTAATGTGGGCCTGGCGAGGTTGGCGGAAGATGAGTCGAGCAGCAGAGTTTTGGATAGATTGAAGGGGAAAGAGATGGCTCATAGGGAGATCAGTAAGGAGAAGGTTGCAATAGTCGAGGCGAGAGGAGATTAGGGAGTGGATGAGCATTTTAGTGGTGTGTTCAGAGAGAAAGGGGTGGATTTTGCCAATGAGGTAGAGGAAGAAATGGCAGGTCTTAGCTATGAGCTGGATATGTGTGGAGAAGAAGAGGGAGGAGTCGAAGATAACCCCCAGATTGCGGGCCGAGGGAACAGGAAAAATCGTGGAGCCATCCACGGAGACTGAGAAAGGAGGGAGAGGAGGGGAAGTTTTGGGGGGAAATATAAGAAGTTCAGTCTTAGACATGTTCAGTTTCAAGCGGCGGTGGTGAGAGATCCAGACAGCGATGTCGGATAGGCAGGCAGAGATCTGGATTGTTGGAGAGATTTCAGGCGTAGAGAGGTAGATCTGGGAATCGTCGGCATAGAGATGGTACTGAAAGCCATGGGAGGAGATAAGGGCACCAAGGGATTGGGTATAGAGAGAGAAGAGGAGCGGACCCAGGACGGATCCTTGGGGTACACCAACTGGGAGCGGGGTAGGAGAGGAGGAGTAGCCACCAGAGCACATACTGAAGGAGCAATGGGAGAGGTAGGAGGAGAACCAGGATAGTACAGAGCCCTTGAAACCAAGTGAGGAGAGGGTATTGAGAAGAAGTTTGTGATCGACAGTGTCAAAAGCAGCAGAGAGTTTGAGAAGGACGAGGACAGAGTAGAGGCCCTTAGATTTAGCCAGGGACAAGACACTGGAGACTTTGGTGAGAGCTGTTTCCGTGGAGTGTAAGGGATGGGAGCCGGACTGTAGAGGGTCTAGGAGGGCCTGAGAGGAGAGGAAGTTGAGGCAGTGGTGGTGGACTGCCCGTTAAAGTAGTTTGGATATGAAGGGAAGGAGGGAGATGGGTAGGTAGTTAGAAGGACAGGTGGGATCGCGTGAGGGTTTCTTGAGGAGAGGTGTGACTACAGCATGCTTGAAGTCTGCGGGGACAGTTGCGGTGGAGAGTGTAAGGTTCAGAATAAAAGAGATGGAAGGGACAATGGTGGGGGAGATGGGGCTTAGGAGATGGGTGGGGATAGGATCAGAGGAGCAGGTGGTGGGTTTGGAGGAGGAAAGAAGGAGTGCGGCTTCCTCTTCAGAGATCGCAGGGAAGGAGGAGAGGGTAGCAGAGGTAGTAGGGATGGGGGGGGGGGAAAGAATTGGAGAGGCGGGGAGGTAGAGGAGGATGTGGAGAATTGAAGGGTAATGTTGAGGATTTTGTCATGGAAGTAGTCGGCCAGGGTTTGGGCAGAAAGGGAGGGCGGGACTGGGGGGGGGGCACCTTGAGGAGAGAACTGAGGGTATTGAAGAGACGACGAGGATCAGAGGCAAAAGAGTTAGTCAGATGGATGTAGTATTCTTGTTTGGTGAGTGCTATGGCTGACTGGAAGGTGCCAAGCATGAATTTGAAGTGTAAAAAAATCTTCCGGGGAACGAGATTTGATCCAAGCATGTTCAGCGGAACGGGCACAGGTGCATAAATGGCGGGTAGTGGATGATGAAAGCCAAGGTTGGGGTGCCGAACGTCTCACAGGACGTGGGGTGGGTGGTGCAAGAATATCCATAGCTGAGGAGAGTGCAGCATTAAAGGAGGTTACTGCCTTGTCAACGGACTTGGAGGACATAATGGAAGAGAGGGATGGGGAAATGGTGGAGGAGAGAGTTAAGGGATTGATATTATGAAGGTTTCTGAATAGTTTGGAGGAGATAGGATGAGGTTGAGACAGTGGGACCTGGAGACTGAAGCTTAACAGGTGATGGTCAGCTAGGGGAAGGATTGAATTACTGAAGTTTGAGGGGGAGGATTTAGAGAAGAGTATTAGGTCAAGGCAGTGGCCGTGCTGGTGGGTGGGGGCAGTGGAACAGAGATGGAGGTCGAATGAGGAGGTTAGGGCGAGCAGCTTTAAAGCATGGGGATCTGAGGGGTTGTCAACGTGAATATTAAACTTGCCAAGAATAAAGGGGGAAGAGGGATCTAAAAAGATGGAAAGCCAGGAGTCGAAGTCGTTAAGGAAGGTGGAAGCAGAGGGCCATAAATGACAGCTGCTCGGAGAGGAATTGGTGTGAAGAGGCGAATGGAATGGACTTCAAAAGAGAGAGAGGAGTGAGACTGAGGCAGTAGGAGGGGTTGGAATTGGCAAGCAGGAGAGAGTAAAAGCCCAACACCACCATCGCGGCCAGGGGAACGAGGCGTATGGGAGAACTGATAGCCCCCGTGACAGAGAGCAGCAGTGGATGCAGTATCATCCGGGGGGAGCCAGGTCTGAGTTAGGGCAAGAAGATGTAGAGTGTTAGAGATAAAGAAATCGTGAGTAACAGCAAGTTTATTAGTTGTTCCACAAGGCACATGAGAAAGGGAGAGTGGAAGGGGAAAGGAGAGGGATATGGATGAGATTAGACAAGTTATGCGAGGATCTCTTTCCATAGTGAGATGGTGGTCTATGGGGGTTGTTGTGTGAGGATATTTTTACAGAATAAGACAGAGATCTTGATAGGCCAGGGTTAGGGTTGATATTTCTGGATGAGTGTGCGGTCCAATAGGCGCAAGAGGGAGGGAGAGTGGAAGGGGAAAGGAGAGGGATATGGATGAGGTTAGACAAAGTACGTGAGGAACTCTTCTTAGAGTGGGATAGAAATCAAGGGGGGCCGGGATTGGGGTTGATGTTAGACAAGTTACGTGAGGATCTCTTTCCAGAGTAAGACAGCGATCTAGGGGGGCTGTTGCGTGAGGATCTCCTTTCAGAGTAAAACAGAGATCTTGGGGGGGCCAGGGTTCGGGTTGTTATCTTTAGGTGAGTGTGCGGTCCATAAGGCATATGAGGGAGTGAGAGTGGAAGGGGAAAGGAGAGGGATATGGATGAGGTTAGACAAAGTACGTGAGGAACTCTTCTTAGAGTGGGATAGAAATCCAAGGGGGGCCGGGATTGGGGTTGATGTTACCTGATGAGAGAGAAGAAGAAGGAGTAGCAGAGAGCGGGGCTAAAGGGGAGATAGTATGGCAGAAGCGGGGGTGGGGTTGCCTTAGAGAGAGAGAGAGGATGTTTGAACGGAGGAGAGGGAGAGCGTGGTGAAGCGCAAGAGCTGATGAGAGGTTAGAAGATAGAATGGAGGGAGAAGTGAGAAAAGTAGAGGGGGAAGAGGTGGGGAAGGAATGAGGGAGCTGGTAGGAGGGGAAGCAGTTGGGGAGTATGAAGAAAAGGAGAACAATGTGATGTGGGGCCATAGAAAGGAATGGTGGGGCTATGCAGCGTATGTTATCTTACAGGTAGTGGTGGATTTTACGCATTATGCAAGATTCTACACACTATGCAAAGTATGTTAAGTTACAAGCAGTGGATTCTACACACTATGCAGAATATGTAAGTTACAAGCAGTGGATTCTACACCCTATGCAAAGTATGTTAATTACAAGCAGTGGATTCTACACTATGCAGCGATGTTAACTTACAAGCAGTAGATTGTTTACAAGCAGTGAGGTAGCAGAGGAGTCAATAGGCTGTATAGCAAGGATGTTTGCAGGGCAGTGGGGGTAGCAGTAGATGCTATGCAGTATATGTCCGTCACAGGGAATGAGGTAGCAGTGGCGGCTATATGCAGTGCAGCAAGGTACTAGCAAGTAGATGCAGTGGATTTTACAGGTTGTGCGGCAAAGTAAATAGCAGGGAATGAGGTGGGATTGGGAATAGCTTACTGCGTGTGGTGTGCGGACGCGCTTTTTGGCGACTCTTAACAGCGATGCTGGTTGGGCCTGATTGGCTTTTGTTACAGGGAGCGGGTGGAGTCAGCAATCCGCTCCCTGTTACGGGGGCCGGTCGGGCTCAGGGGATGGACAGCTGAGCCAGCTGAGTTAATTGAGACAATGAGGTAGGAAGGTTTCACGCTGGTGGTGGGCCCTGAGTGGCCGCCAGTTGGGGATGGGGTTGCAGCCCACCGCTTCTCTCCCAATGCATTGGTTCCCGCTACAGGGCTGCTGCCTAAGGGCCGTGCCAAAGGGCCCTTTGGTGAGGCCCTTAGGCACGGGCCCACCAGGCGCGGGCCGCCGGGACCGGCTTGTAGGTTTAAAGGGCCCTGTGGCTGCGCTGATTGGTGCTGCCGGTGGGGAGCGGGGAGGAGCATACCTTCCCGCTTCCTGCAGGGATGGCTGGTCGGCATGGCTGCAGCGATGGAGGCAGAGAGGGCTCCCTTCAGACCCAGCTTGGAGGTTTAAAGGGCCCTGTGGCCACGCTGATTGGTGCTGCTGGTGGGGAGTGGGGAGGAGCTTACCTTCCTGCTCCCTGCAGGGATGGCTGTTCAGCGCGGCTTTCCTTTCCTTATGATACCTAGCATTTTATTTGCTTTCTTGGCCGCCGCTGCACACTGGGCAGAGGGTTTTAACAAGTTATCCACAATGACGCCTACATTTTTTCCTGGATGGTGGTTCCTAATGTGGAACCTTGCATCGTGTAACCATAGTTTTGGTTGATCTTCCTTAGGTGCATAATTTTGCACTTGTCCACATTAAATTTCATCTGCCATTTTGATGCCCAGTTTTCCAATTTATCAAGATCCTCTTGCAATTTTCCACAATCCTCATGGGTTTTATCAACTTTAAATAATTTTGTGTCATCTGCAAATTTGATTATTATTATTATTATTATTAAAGACTTATAAAGCGCCGCAACGTATGAAGCGCTGTACAAACATAGAAGAGAGACATTCCCTGCTCATCAGAGCTCACAATCTAATAAGACAGAAAAGAAATAAGTTACATAATACATAGTGTGATACTGCAGGCCCTCTGACACAAAGAAAAAAAGTTTTAAATCTGGAAAAAAACAAGATTTACCCGCAATTACATGAAGGTACACATAGAGGGAGCAGGAGAGCAAGCCTGGAAGCAGAGGAACCACGCCTCTATGGGCAGGACCCAGAAGCAGCTGGTCTCGATTTAAGCAGGGACAGAGCATTACAAGAGAAGAGGCAAGGAGCTTGGCAGAGAGCTTCACAGAGAGCATTACAGGAAGCAGTGCCAAGAGCAGCTCCAGAAGCCGGAGTCAGAGACCGGGGTGAAGTCACTGACAGACCCAGAATAACTCAAGGAGTGAAAGCTACTGGGAGAGCAGGCCGAGGTGAAGGCCCAAGAGCAGGCCTAGAGGAAGGCCATACACAACTGCAAGGGGCAGTATTACAGAGGGCAGCCAAGGAAGGAGGTGCTTACCCTTCCAGCTGGAGAGGAAGCCTTGTCCAAGGAGAAGGACGGGGATACAAGCAGAGGAAGATATATCCACTGGAAAGGAACCTTCAAGGAGGAAAAGGTACTTTTAAAAGTTTTTATAAAGGTGACCTGAAAGATGAAAGAAAGATTCAGAGGCATGGGGAAGAGGACATAGCTGAGAGGGCGCGGCCAGTAGCCAACTGCCACAGGGGTGGAGGTGGAAGACAGGCGCCTCAGCAGCAACCCTGCCTCAAAAGAGTTATACCCTATTCTAAAGCAGGAAAGATATTCTGGGATCACTGGAAACTGCCTGAAGCGGAGGACATTCAGACTAGGCCTCAAGCCTTACACAAAAGGGATTGCAGGAAGTTTAAAGGGGAAACAGTTGGTGCCTGTAATTGTCTACCAAGGCCTAGACCAAGAGAGAAACCAAGGACTAACTTTTATCTGGATGATAAGGACAGTTTTAAACCAGAAATACCAGATAATCTTTATAGGAAAAAGGTTAGTGCTGCCAAAGACTGGAACAAGCAAACTTTTAATCCTGTAACAGAAAAAAATCCAGGGTGTTACAACATACCTAAAAGCCGACGCCCCAAACTGTCAAGCCAACACTGGGATACGGTATGGCATGCTTTTAGAAAGTCAGATTTTAACATCCCTGAGACATCAGATTCGGACCCATCAGAAATGGAATGGCTGCCAGGGGAATCTGAGGTTATGGAAGCCATCGAACCGATGGACTGTAATTATTGCACAATGAGACGTGTTTAAGTTAAGGGAAGCAAACCCAATGTATGAAAAGAATACAGGAGACCTTATGCTTTAAGTTTGTGAAGGTTAACAATGTTACTTTGAATGTTTTGCTGATTTACATTTGGATACAAGGAAAGTTATCGCTCTGTTACTCATAACCGCCTATTTTGAACTTCTTTTTGCGCAAAGGTGAAATAAATGCCTTTTCTTTACCCTACACTTGGCTAAGAGTTGCTTTTTGGGAAGTTGACCATGAGGCTGACACAGAGGGCTGCTACCTCATTGACCCTCACAACAGGTCAACCCTAAAACCCCCTATTTCTTATGCGCTCCCCAGCCCCGGTGGTACCACTACGCCGCCACCAGAGGGGGCTGAGGGGGACAATAGAAACTTAGAAACATGATGACAGAAAAAGACCACAAGGCCCATCTAGTCTGTCCTTCCATACAAATACAAATACAAATAACAAAAATTTACAGGACAAAGTAAGCAAATGTTGATAGAGAGATCAAGATAGGGTAAGACAGGAATGGAAAGCAATAGTGAAGAGGTGGGATTTTAGTCTGGACTTGAAAATGGCCAAGGAGGATGTCTGGCACACAGAGATAGGAAGACTATTCCAAGCAAAGGGAGTCGGAAGGAGCAAAGTCTGGAATTGACAGTACGAGTAAAGGGCACAGATAAACGAAGACTGTTAGAAGAGCGAAGCAACCTTGCTCGTTATTCCCTTTTCCGGGTTATTTATGAATATGTCAAAAAGCAGTGGACCCAGCACAGATCCCTGGGGTACACCACTATTCACCTTTCTACATTGGGAAAATTGGCCATTTAGCCCTACCCTCTGCTTTCTATCTTTTAACCAGTTCCTGATCCACAATAGTACACTGCCTCCTATCCCATGACTCTTTAGTTTTGCCAAAAGTCTCTGATGAGGGACCTTGTCAAAGGCTTTCTGAAAGTCCAAATACACTATGGGGTATGTTTACTAAACCATCTTAATGTTACCGGCGTTAACTCCAGCGATATTGTGAAGAATGCCATAAAAGGAGTGGGCGTTCCGGTCTTAAGGTAGCATTTCAGGTTATCGTCCATTATCACGTGATAGAGGGAGCCGTGGCAAACACAACACAAGCACAGCAACAGAGGTGTAGCACAATGGTTAATACATTAACTGATAAAAGAGAGGTCATGAGTTTGATCCCCAGTGGGCTTAATGAGTAAGGCTGTCTGAGGCATTGCCCTTTACTTTAAATCAGTGCTGTCTGAGGCATTTTCTTTTTTAATTTAAATTAGTGCTGCCAGCACAAACACACCTCTACAGTGCCGTAACCTAAGGTGCCGCATAAGACGCCCTATAGGGCACTCCAGAGGGCACATTATAAAGTGCACTGTCCACCAAGGCACCAGGTCCGCAGCAGCTGGCTTTGCTGTGATAGGCTATGCTGTAGGTTGCTGTTAGTGTGTGATAGGTAGTCCATTTCCTGTGTGGGTGCCATGGTCGCGTGATTTAAGTGAAAAGGGGTGTTTGGACCCATAGGTGGGTTATGTAGCACCACCCAACCTGCTCTCTGGGGCTGAGGGTGGGGGACAGGATCTCCCCCCAACAGATCCACATTCTACATCCCTGCAATGGTGGCAGTAGAGGGGACCATCAACCCCAGTCCTGCTGGGGAACAGGCACCCTACAGCGCAGTCAATGCAGATCTGTACACATCCATAAGGCAATAGCAGACAGACAGTAGGCCTGGAAATGCTCAGCTGCCCCCCACCACTATCTGACATTCTCCAGCAGCAAGCACAGTGAGTCTCCAGCCGCTGCCCCCTGCAAGGTGTTCAAGCCATACACATACTAACTGCAGACAGTCTACTAGCTAGTCCATAGTGCATGTTCCTGGAGGAGATTTGTGCTCCCAAAACTGGGATGTGAGCATGCAACAAGCAGATAAGTCAGTGATTGGGCCCCAGAAAAAAGAACCCATAAATATCACTTGAGCAAAATACTAGATAGCACTATGGGGGAACCTAGCCATGCCATGGTCACTGCTCAGTCAGGGTTGAGAGTGGCCTCCCATGCTGTGGCCGAGCACTACAATGTCCCAGCCATTGTCCTATGCCCTGTGCAGATGCATCCTGCCCAGGCCACCCTGTCTGGGCCATACCCACAGTACCTTGCTCCTCATTATGCACATTGGCAGGCTAACACTGGAAACAGTGCAAGCAGTGTGGGCTGAGTAAGGTGTAGGCAGCCACAACACACTGGATAGACAGACACACACTCCCACACCTATGCCAGCATTGTGCAAATATAGAGGCTTTTGGTAGCCCTGTCCACCACACCAGTCCTGGGCACAGTGCAGGCATGGCAATGGTACGCAATACTGTTGAGGTCACTCCCCGGGGTGGTAAACACTGTCAGAAACCAAAACTGAAACACACTCCACAGATATCAGAAAAGTTGCTATGATGCAGCTCTATCAGCAAATCATAATTAACTTAGGAATTGCTATCTGCCATTAATCATAGCAACCTTTTGATACATGTGTAACGTATTCCCAAGTTTAGGGCGGCATTGCTAAGGTATGCAAATGCTAGTATTGGGAGATGCTGCTGTGCACAGGGCCCAACAGCCTGACTCTCCATGAGGCTTTGGATAGTGGAGCCTGTGGGTGTGGATGTTTATGCCCCTGTTAGCCGCTGCTCTAGGGCAGAGGTTCCCAACTCCGGTCCTGGTGGGTCAAACACTGTTTGGGTTTTCATGCTGTCCCTAATGAATATGCATGAGATACATTTGCATACCATGGGGGCGGTGCATACAAATGCAGCACAGGCATATTTATTAGAGAGAGCATGAAACCTGAATGGTGTTTGGCCCTCCAGGACTGCAGTTGGGAAACTCTGCTCTAGGTATTGCACATGTTTATGGTGTCTGTGCTCTGTAGGGTAAAATATAGGCATTTCAGGCATGTTTGTGTTATCTTTATTACCACCGTTTAGTACTGGGTAAAATATGGTGACTGGGTTGGCAGGAGCCACAGCTTGGACTTGAACTTATGACCTTCTGCTCATGAACCCACTGGCTGTGTGTACTGCACCACACTGGTGGCACAGGGGTAGTTCATTCCCTGGGGATACCATAACTGTTCTTCAGACAGACCCTGTCTGTTGCAGTGCACGGCACCCACCTAAACGGGGCTAGGCCATGGTCTGCTGTGGGCAGATGCCACTACCCCCTCCGCCACCAGCACCCCTCTGCCACCATGCTGCCATGCCATTATGCCGGTGGTGCTGGTGGTGCACAGTCCCAGGCCATCCAATGTGCTGGTAGGCAGCTGCCTATGGTGTGGGTTCTCGGGTAGGGGTGCCTACATGGACATGCACGCTTCCCCCACCACCTGCCAATGTTCTGTGCCCTTGGGGGTACCTGCTGGATAATTTCCCCTGTGACACTGTGGGACACACATTCGTGCCCATGTTGGACCCTCGTCAGTTGCTGTCTTGCTGCTTTACAGTTTCAGCATTCCTATGTGCGACCTAGGCATCTGCCTAACATGCACTGTGCCCCAGCTGGACCACAGCATGTGCCACCTGCAGCCCTCTATATCCCATTTCCTGCATCTGTACAGTTGCCCTTTCCTACATGCCCACCCTGCTGTTACTGCACTTGTGCACGCAATAACAAACCTGCCCAATATAAACGTGAATAAACCCTGATCAGCATTATTTCAATGTGGGATCATTCACTTTGTAGGGGGACAGAGAATAGACCCGTCCAAACATGATGCCTTATTTTTTGAGCTCTGTCAGTGGTGTTGCTTTATGTTTATCATTAATATCACTTTTGGCCAGCTTGGTTATTGGGATTTTAAATGTGGTTCAGGTCATTTTCTGTGTTTATTTGCCTTTTTGTTACGTGCACATGTATCACTACTATCACGTTTTTGGGTTTCCCTGGCTTTGCTGTACATTGCTGACTGAAATGGTTTCTCTTTCCTGCAAATGTGCCTTAACGCGAGGGTTTCACTGGCGTTAGTGTTCAGACCCAGATTTCACAGCGTTAGTGTGCCTGGAGCCTCTCCCCTCCCACTCTCCGCCCATTGACCCCTTCTCTCCACTCTCTGGGAAGCCTTACTCCACCCTTCAGAGCCGGATTTCACAGCGTTAGTGTGCCTTAACTCCGCAGCTGCGTTATCGTGCACTAAGTGACGTTATCGCGCGATAATACCGCCGCTGCGACGTTAGCGCCATTTAGTAAACATACCCCTATATCAAGATTTTTCATTGCTGGTCTGAGTTATGAGTATTATTCTTCATGGTCTGCTGTGGTGTTTTTGATTCATAGTTGTGTGTATCTTGTGTGCTGCATATCTGCCTGTTTTTTATAATTGGAATTTGGTGAGTATTTGAAGGTAATTTGGTTTCTCCAGCATAAGAGTATTGGTTTTGAAGGAGTAGGAGGAGAAGGAGTAGTATGAGTAATATCATCTTATCCATTTTACTTGTCCTTGTGTATGTTGCGTGGATAGTAATAGGTTAGAGTTGATTATCCAGTGGCTATTTTGCAGGTACAATGGTTTGGCTTTAAGTGTAATTACGTTAGGTATGGATGTTTTCTTCAGCTGGGTGCTGTGTTAAGGGTTTACTTACAATTTCTTGTGTTTTCTGTCTTGAGTGCTTCTGGTCTGTGTCTGGTTTTGGGTTTTTGCATCCCCTGGTGTCCAAGCTGGAGTCTTCAGGGTGTACCACCGACTGTGTTGTTTAGTTCTGCTCGGTGTAGTCTGCTGGGGCTGGAATTGTAGGGCGTCTACTGTCCGCGCCTAAGGGACACGCCAAAGGGCCCTTAGGCGCGGGCGTTCCCTTTTCTGTTGTTAAATTTAAAGGTCCATCCGGGGGCCTGACTGGCCTTGGGTGCAGGGAGCAGGGGGAGGCTCCGATCCTGCTCCTGTGCTCGACGTCGATCGGGTGGGCAGAGCAAGAATGGATCTCAACTAGGTCCTTAAGGATTGCCTAACCAGTCAGGATCTCTACTATTCTTCAGGTATTTATTTGTATGCACTTTCCCAGTATGTCCAATTCTCTCTCATTCCTATTCAAAAGGGATGGGCTGAAAAACCAACTGGCAGGCAGCCCCTAGGGAATGGGTTGATATCCTGTAACAACTGCAACTCCTTCTGTGCTCCTTTGCCTGTGTCTGATGTCAGTTTGAGATTTTATTTATGGTGGAAAGGTAGGAGGGGGAGATATCATTGTGCAATTTAAATACAGTGATATTTGCTTATATTTTATGCTAGAGGTTATTGGGAGTCAGTGGAGGTTATATAGTATAGGGGTGATGTGGTCAGATAGATTAGCCTTGGCTATTATCCTGGCAGATACATTTTGGACAAGTTGGAGAGTGTAAATAGACTTCTTTGGGCGACTTTTATTTTTATTTATTTATTTAACATTTTTTATATACCGCCTTTCAGATTCTCAAGGCGGTTTACAGAGAACTTAACTTTGCTTACATAGAACATTTCAGAACTATTTACAATGTCTATTATCAACAGTGTATACAGATAGCCAATAACATTTTAACTATTTACACGGGAATTTAAGCTCGTCAGGGGCTTAGAATTTTACGATTGTCTCTATGCTGCAATATCAGATGCAATTATTTGAATTGTATGTTATTGAAGTGCTCAGAAAACAGATGTATTTTTAAGTATTTCCTGAAGTTTGCAGTGTCATTGGTTGCTCTGAGCTGGTGTGGAAGGGAGTTCCATAGGGATAGTAGTAGAGTTCGAACACTCTATGTAGTGCATTCTGTGAGGTGCCCTTAGGTATCATCAAGGTTGCAAGGGAGTTTTGGTGCTGTGTCCTCAATGATCTGTTGTCTGGGATTCTTCTGATTATGTTTTCCAAGCAGCTAGCAGATTGGTTGTGCAGAATTTGCCTTATTTTTTATACATGAGCTTATGGGAAGCCAATGGAGGGATTTCAGATATGGGGGTGATGTGGGCTTGTTTGTTAGTTCTGGTTATTAGGCGTGCTGCTGCATTTTGTGCCAGTTGTAAGGCATGGATTGAGCATTTGGGTAAACCGTGTAGGATTAGATTGAAATAGTCGAGATGCGGTGTAATTAGCGCCTGACATACAGATCAGAAGTGGTTGTGCTCCAGTAAAGGTCGAAGGTTTTGCAGGAACTTAATTTTGTAATATACTTTTGCAGTTGTTTTGCTGATGTGGGATTGGAAAGTGAGCCTCTGATCAAGGTTATACTCCTAAGTATTTTACCTCGCTCCTTACTGGGATTGATCTGTTTCCTATCGGTAAGGTGTCAGGTGGGTTAAATGTGCTGTCTCTCGTGATTATGGGGGCCTCTGATTTCTTGTAGTTAATTTCCAGATTGTGTTGTAATAACCATTCAGTGGTTGCTGTCATGCAGGCTGAGATGGCGGAGTAGACTGGATTCCTCATGTCTGGGGTGGAGTATATCATTAAATCGTCTGCGTATAGGTGGTAGTGGATGTTATGTTGCTGTAATATTTTGCATACTGGCTGTATGTACAGGTTGAAGAGGAGAGCCAAGAGTGTAGAGCCTTGTGGAAGACCTTGTTTTAGATGGAAAGTCTTGATGTATTGGATTTTATCTTGATCTGTTATGTTCTATCAGCCAAGTATGAATGAAACCAAGCCAGCGGTGTATCACTTACTCCTGCTTCTCTTAGTCTTTTTTAGCAGTGTGGAGTGGATTATAGAATAAAAGGCAGATGTTATGTCTATGAAAATAAGGATGAAGCCTTTCCTGATAGCTTCGATTCCCTTGAGTACTGTGTTCAGAAGGGATGTTAATAAAGTTTCTACCCCGTGACGCTCTCGGAACCCATGTTGTTGCGGGTCGAGAAGGAAGGTAGCATCAATGTGGTCTTGAAGCTGGCGTTGGACCATCTTTTCAATTAATTTGGATAAGAGCGGTATGCTGGATATAGGGCGATATGAGGCAGGAGATGATGGGTCCAAGGTGTTGCTCTTCAGTAGTGGTCTTATGGAAAAGATTTTCAGTGGCGATGGCAGATTCCCTTGTGAGAGGGATAAGTTTATTATTTTACAGAGTGAGGGAGCTAATTCTTGAGCCATTGCTTTTATCCAAATGGTTGGGCATGGATCTAGGGGGGAAGTGGCCGTGTTCAAGGATTTCAGGAGATTGGTACAGAGGTCTTCGGAGACATAGTAAAAAGATGTCCATATGTTTGGCTGGTTTGGATCAGATGGAGAAGTGATAGGTTGACTTGTTGAGGCTTGTGGGCAGGATAGTTTGTTCCGGAGATAGGATGCAAAGGTCTCTGGAGATAAAGCATCTGTGTTTTGGCTTTGCGGGGCTCCTGATAATCTTTGACTATAGAGAAGAGTTCTCTAGGATGGTTTAGAGATTTCATGATGATGTTAGTGTTGGGTTGCTTCTTCCGGTTAAGGATTAATTCATTGTACTCTCACTGTTTTGATATGTACTCTAGTCAATCTGGTTGTGCTTTGGTTCTCCTCCATCTTCTTTCAAGTCTTCTCAAGGTGGTCTTTGTCTGTTTGATTTCCAGAGAGTACCATGGGATTTTATTTTTCTGTTTGGAGGTTCTAGGGTTTGAAGGCGTGGAGGCCGCTAATGTAACGGTACTGTTCCAGTTCTCTATCAGTGAGGAGAGGTCTGTTGAGGTTGTTTCCAGCTTGGGGATTGCTTGATTTATTAACGTATCTTTATCGAATTGATTGAAGCGTCTGTTGGAGTTTGGGTTGTGGTGTCTAGGGAGCGGGGGGACGAGGGGGATGTTAAATGATATCAGGTAGTGATCTGACCATGACACAGGGCTTACTTGATATGATATGTAGCAGTCAGGTGATTGGAGGATGGTGGGTACAAAGATCAGGTCAAGTGTGTTTCCTCCAATGTGGGTCTATGTTGAGATGATCTGTGAGAGATCCAGTGAGGATAAGGCTTCAAGGAATGCTGAGGCTTGAGCTGAGGTTAGGGAATTCAGATTGAAGTCACCTAGTATTATTTGTAGTTTGCCCTTGTTAGTCTGGCTGGTAGCCATCTCAATTATGGTTAAGAGGTCGTCAGAGTTAGTTGAAGGAGCTCTGTATATTAGACATACTATCAGATCTTTGCTTCCCAGGGTTATGGCATTGAGGTGGGAGTGGAAAGGTTGCTAATAAGTTTGAGGTTTAGTTGCTTGTTTACCAGGATGAGAGAGTCCCCTCCTCTGCATCCCGACCTAGTAGATTGGTGTGCATCTATGTGAGTTGGAGTGAGTTGGTTTAACAGGATGGTGTCCGTATCTGTGCGGAAGATTGGCGGTGTGGATAGTTTAGAAGTATTTTTGTGGTTATGGTTTAACCCCTGATGACGCCTTATGTTTGGCGAAACAGCAGCTTCTGTAGGGTTATGTTTAGATTTTAGATAATGGATGTTTGGATGTTATTTTTTTCCCCGCTGGTTGTATAGTTGATAGCTTTGAAGATTGCTTTCCACATCTGGATCCGTTTGTGAATGCTGGACGTCTTCCATCTTAAAGATAAAGTGATTATAGACCCTATTGGGCCAGTGATTTTTCTATGTATTTATTATTTGCCCTTTTTTGTAGGGGTTGTTGTGCAGTCCGGATGGATCCTGTTGCAGATTAATGCATTTTGGAAAATTATTGGAAAAATATATTATAATGTTTGACGCTTTTGTATGTGTGGTGTGATAGTATGTGAGTGTATGTTGTGATAAAGAGTCTTTTCCCAGAGTTAATTGGTTGGGTTGTACTGAGTTTAGGTATGTATGAGTATTGTGGTTGAGATTGTGGTAGGCTCTGTGACCGATGATGTGAGCGTCAGCTGCTCTTTAAAGTGATATTTTCGCTTTTTGTGAGATATCGAATATTCCTGAGGTCACATTGCCTTTGTTAGTATTGTGGATGTGTTGTTGATTGGTAGGTGGTAGTATTATAATTTAAGAGCTTTTATTGGTTGGTCCGTATCTGTGAGCCATGATTCGGTTATGCACATGATCTCTACGTCTTGGTCTTGTAAGTAATCGACTATGGCGTGAATCTTGTCGCGAATGGAATGGGAATTTATTAGAGAGCACTTCATTGTTTGGGTCTATTGCTTGGTTGTTGCGGTGGTCTGAGCCCCTTCATTTGTATGTATATGGATGAGGTGGGGCGGCCTTTTGTGTGAGTTGGAGAAGTGGGGTTGAGTTGTTGGTAGTTGTCTGGGCCTATAGAGAATAGGAATCGAGCTGTTCCAGCTGTAAGTGACTCTCGTTGTTCTTAATAGGAGAGATGCTGTGAGGGAAAGGAGTAGGGCGGACTTGAATCCACTTCACGTCTGCTATTTCAGGCTGTTATCCTGTTTGGTGGAATCAGTTGTGATTGGAGGAGTTATTAAGGCAGAGTATTGTTATGCAGGGGAGCTGCGTTCATTATATGTGTCTAGCTTGTATATCTTATGGGGTTGTTAGGTTGCCTTTAAGCTTTGTAGATAAGGTGTTAGCTATGCATTAGAGCAATGCAGGGTATTAGTGGAAGTGGAGTGAGTTCTTGTTACTAGCAATTGAGCTGCTCATCGCTGCTGTCTGCTTGTGGGGAGGGGAGACAGCTTCAAAGGTAGTCTGACTTTATGTTTAGGGTGATTAGTAGTGACAGTAGGTTAGCAGTTATACAAACGTTTTGGAGTCAGTGGAGAACTCATTTCTGATTCATGCATGCTGGATTGAACTTCTCAGTGGCTTGTTTTGGTATTGGAGGGTGCTGTGGGAGGTTCTTTCTGCAGCTGATTGCTGTGTGACTCGGCAGAGCTTGGAAGGATGTTGTTACCGCCCTGCGCCAGCACCTAAGGGCCACACCAAATGGCTCTCTGGCGAGGCCCTCAGTCGCGGGCGCGCCCGCTGGTGGTGGAATTTAAATTGGCTGTCTTTGGCCCTGATTGGCTTTGGGCCAGTGAGCGGATTGGGGTTTGCCTTCCTGCTCCCTCGCCCGACGCTGATCGGGGTGTTGCAGGGCTCTGGTGCCTCTCTCTTCCTCTCGCTGGTGGGAGGAAGAGAGAGGCACCAGAGAATACTTGTAGAATACTATTAGAGTAGTCCAGATGAGGGTTTATTAGTGCCTGGACTATTGTCTGAAAGTCACGTGGGTCTAGAATTGGTCCCAGGTGTTGAATAGTTTGTTCTAGCAGTAAGTTTGATCTGTGATGTCATGTTTAGGACCCAGTCAATAGTGACACCTAGGTATTTGACTTCTTGTTTGACTGGCAAATTGAAATTGTGTATTTTGAATGTAGTTGGTGGGGGAGGGGGGGTGAACGTTTGGTTTCTTGTGATGAATAAGATTTCTGTTTGTTTTTTTAAGTTGATTTGTAAGTTGTTTTTGTTGAGCCATGATTCCGCTTCATATATGCAGTTGGTAACATTGTTGAATTACAGATTTCTTATGTCAACTGAAGCATAAACCATTATATCATCTGCATATATGTGGAAATTGATTTTGTGTTTAGTGAATATGTCACATATCGGTTGCAGATATAAATTAAATAGAAGGACAGAAAAGGCTGAACCTTGGGGTATTCCTTGTTCCTGGAGGAAGATGGTAGAAGTATCTGGTTAATTCTTAGATATTGGGAACGATTAGAAATATAGGACTGGAACCATTTTAGAGCAATTCCAAAAATGCCTATGTGAGCCAGTCTAGACAATAGTATAGCATGGTCAACATTATCGAATGTGGATGAGATGTTCAAAAATGCCATGATATAAGCTT
This sequence comes from Ichthyophis bannanicus, assembly GCA_033557465.1. NCBI lineage: Eukaryota > Metazoa > Chordata > Amphibia > Gymnophiona > Ichthyophiidae > Ichthyophis > Ichthyophis bannanicus. Next base: position 927,172,371 of record CM066034.1, read on the forward strand.
GGTTAGGGTTGTCTAATCTGCATGTGAGAGTTTGAATTAAGACAAGGAGAAGAGTTTCCACTCCATGACAGGGACGGAAACCATATTGTTTGGGATCTAGTGGTGCATAGGTGTCGATGTAGTCCTGAAGTTGAAGTTGGATCACTTTTTCAATAATCTTCACTATGAACGGAATACTAGCTATAGGCCTGTATGAGGAAGGATCGTTTTTAATGAGTGTTTTGTTTTTTAGTATAGGGCAAATGATGGTTAGTTTGAGAGCATCAGGCATTATACCATAGAGGAAGGATTGGCTAATTATGTTCAGTATCACTGGAGCTAGTTCAACTTTTACTGCCTTAATCCAGGATATTGGACATGGGTCTAGGTATGAGGTGGTGGTGTTGATTCTGGTGATGGTTTCAAGGAGCTGTTTTTCTCCGGTTGGGTAGAAGTTGTGCAAGATGTTTAGTGTTTTCTGGGGATCATTACTAGGGAGTATAGTTGGGGTGCTTTTTTTCTTTAGCTTTAATCTCAAGTGGTCTGCTATGGATTAGGCGCTAATGTCTGTGGTGTTCGTTATGTTTGTGTGTATTTGGTTAGGGATTTTACTATATCAAAAAGTTCTCTGGGGCGATTGATAGCCGTGTTGAGTATGTTAGTGTGATGATCTTTCTTTGCTTTAAGGATTCATCCTTATAGGTGTTTAATGTTGTGATGTAGAGTTCTCTATTTTCAGAGTTTTATAGGATCTCCATTTTTTTTCTAGCTTACGTAGAGTTTTCTTGAGAATGTAGAGATCTTTGGTGTAAACAAAGTAGCGGAGCCTGGACTGATATAGTAAACCTTGTTTATTACGCCCCAACGCGTTTCGGCCACCGGCCTTCTTCAGGGGGTCTTAGAGAACACACCTCAAAAATAATAAACATAAACATATAAGTTAAACACATAATATAAAAAAATTGTATTACATCAATAAATAAATTAATAAATATTGATGAAATAATAAATAAAACAATAAATAAAACCATAAATTTCACTTAAAACATCTAAAGGACAAACTATTAATTCATAATAGTCAATTAGAAAACACACTAATAGATAAAAATATATTGTAAAATATATAAACATTAAGAAATATAAATATATATTAAAATACCAAGAAAAGGAAGAGAGACGAGGAGAAGCAAACATTAAATAAATACCTAGTATGATCAAATTGAATGTTATCCCGGACTGAACCTATGGGATACTGACGGCTGACAATGAACAAATAAATAATGAATAAATAAATATATACTCATAAACCAAGTATATACAATTCTAAAACATCAACAATGCATATTAACAAATATATAACCAATTAATAATAAATAATTAATTACATAAATAAATATACATATATATAAAAACTCACCTATATAGTATAAAAAACATTTATAAAAATACCACTTATAAAAGTAAAACTGTATACATGTGTAATATAAAAAAGTTACATATATGAATAATCAGGTACTTCAAGAGACACAAAAAATGTATGTAAAAAATATATAAAAAGGAAAAAAATCAGGAAACCATCATAAAACGCATATAAAAAAAGGGGCTTATAGAAATTGTATGAAAAACTCATGTAAAAAACATGTAAAAAATTGTATAAAAAACCTAATATAAAAAGGTGGAGACACTCTTAAATTTGAAATCATCATATACTTAAAAATTACATCAGAAAATTATATTCTTAAAAATGCAGCTTATATAATGTGCTTATTGTATTGACAACTGATATCTAAAAACAATGGCCAGTAATCGCAAAGTAATAAAAAACTCAAGCAAAAAACGTGCATGAGCGACCGGTATAAACTGTTACGAATTATATTTAATCACGAAAGTTAAAATGATGATACAGAAAAAAGAAAAAGGAACAAATTCCTTAATATAAAAATGTACCATTGTATATTGCTTTAAAACCGGGTTACAGAAAGTCACCACGGCAGTTCTTAGAGGAATAGCAGCCATTGTGCACCAATTTCCATATAGATGCAGAACTCAACCACACATGGAATAAACGGCCGAACGCTCAAAATATATATATAAAAAATGTTAAAATCGAAATCATACAAATATTTATTCGTACATACTAAGCCTGCCTCTTTTTAAAGAACACAACAGAAACAGGGGGACACTCACAGAATAAAAGATTAAAACGCGGGGTAACGAGCATTGCTCAAACTGTTTAAAGGAGAAACAACCTATCGCCAGATGTGTCCGTCCCAAACTTATAGACCCATCATAGGAACTTGTCGTTGTGTTTTTTGTTAAAAAAGAAGAAACTTGCCAAGAACCAGCGTTCTAACTCTACTGCAGTATTGAGTAACGCGATGGGATATGCTGAGAACAGACGCCCAGGGAATGACATTTTCCCGCCTGTGCAGGTTAAAGGGCAATGACTTAAACCGGCAAATAATCGCATAAATGAAAACTGAATAAAAATACTCTGTTGGCAAAATAACTATAAAGCAAACAGATGGCCATCATCAAAACATATGAACCCACATTCAGAGTATGTCATTAAATTGCGTTATGTTCAAAAGAAAGTGTAAGATGAACTTACCAAGAGCCAGCGTTCTGTGCTATTGCACTGTTAACTAATGAAGTAGGGCACACTAGGAGCGACGCTCACAAATCTATTACACGTTTTTCCCGCCAGTGCGGGTTAAAGGGCACTGAATAAAAAATGACAAATAAATATTAAATACTGTATATTAAATGTAAAAGAGAAGAACTTGCCAAGGACCAGCGTTCTACTCTACTGCAGTATTGAGTAGCGCGATGGAATGTGCTGAGAACGGACGCCCAAGGAATGACGTTTTCCCGCCTGTGCAGGTTAAAGGGCAATGACTTAAACCGGCAAATAATCGCATAGATAAAAACTGAATAAAAATGCTCTGTTGGCAAAACAATTGTAAGCAAACAGATGGCCATCGTCAACACATATGGACCCACAATCAGAGTATCTCATTAAATCACATTATGTTCAAAAGAAAGTGTAAGATGAGCTTACCAAGAGCCAGCGTTCTGTGCTATTGCACTGTTAACTAACAGAGTAGGGCATACTAGGAGCGAACGCTCAAATACTGACGTTTTCCCGCCGATGCGGGTTAAAGGGCACTGAATAGAAAACGACAAATAAATATACTCTTTTTATAAAATGTATAACCATCACATCCAAAAATGGACTAACAGAATAATAAACCACCACAAAGAAACATATTTTATCAGATGGATGTCACCATATTTACACCCATGCAAATAAGGAGAAAACAAAACTGAAGACAAATGATTGTATAGATGTATAATCATATGATTGTAAAAGGGGGGGGGGAGGAAGGGGGGAGGGAGGGGGAGGGGAAGGGGGGGGGAAGGGGGAAGGGGGGGGGGGGGAGGGGGGGGGGAGGGGGGAAAGGGAGGGGGAGGAGGGGGGAAGGGGGGGGAGGGGAGGGAGGGGAAGAGGGGAAGAGGGGGAGGAGGAAGGGAGGAGGGGGAGGGAAGGCGGGGGGGGAAGGGGGGGAGGGGGGGAGGAAAGGGGGGGAGGGGGAGGAGGGGGAGGGAGGGAGGAAGGGAGGGAAGGAGGGGAAGGGAAGGAGGGGAAGAGGGAAGGAGGGGAAGAGGGAAGGGGGGGGAAGGGGGGGAAGGGGAGAGAGGGGGGAGGAGAGGAAGGGGGTGGGAGAGATAGAGAGAGAGAGAGATAGGGGGAGGGAGGGAAGGGGGGGAGGAGGGGAGGAGGGGGAAGGAGGGGGGGAGGGGGGGGAAGGGGAATACTATAAAAAATATTTAAAAATTATAGAAAAACAGAAAGATCAACCTCTTGGTTCAACCCCAAAGGGTGTAATGTGCGTAATTCATAAATGAATCTCTGTTCAAGACGTAAGAGGAGTTTATCTAAATTGCCCCCTTGCCAATGAGGCCTTACCACTTTCAATACCAAAAATTTCAAATCGGAAAGGGTATGGTGAGCAGACATCCAATGGTCAACTAAGGGTTTGTCCACCGCCTGTCTCCGAATACTGCTCTTATGCTCGATTATACGTGTCTTGATGCATCTTTTAGTCTTGCCAATGTAACAAAGGTTACACGGGCACAGAATCAAATAAATGACATTCTGGGTGTTGCAATTAGAAAAGTCTTTTAGCAGTACTTTATATGTAGAATTTGGCTTAGAAAATTCTTTTTTAGTTACTAGAACATTTTCACAGACGCAGCACGTACCACATTTAAAATGTCCACACGCTCTTGGAACGAACTTTGGTTTGCCTAGAGCAGATGGTACTAGAATGTCTCTTATATTTGAGTTTCTCCTATACGCAACCAAAAGTTTTGTCTCACTTAAAGAAGAAAGAGGATCCAAAATATGCCATGCGTTTCTCAATATGTTCGCAATCTCTTTTGAATGTTCTGAAAATGTGATTGTACAAACAATATTGTTAGATGCATCTGGCGTACGTTTCTGTAAGAGGGACATGCGATCAGCCGACCAAGCACGTTGGCAGGCTTTAGTGATACAAGCTTCTGGATATCCACGGTCAATGAATCTTTGACCTAAGATGCCAGCCTGGACTGTAAAATCCTCATCTGTGGTACAGAGTCGTCGAATTCGCAGGAACTGACTCATAGGAAGATTTTCTTTCAACGACCGGTTGTGAAAGCTGCTAAAATGTAGAAGAGAATTTCTATCGGTAGGTTTTCGGTACAAAGTGGTAGTGAAACCTTCTGGAGTATTTTTAATTAATATATCTAAATAGGATATTTCATGTGCACTATATGTGTGCTCAAACTGTAAATGCGGGTCGCAAGAGTTAAGCCACTGAATAAAACACTGCAACAAATTTTCTGTGCCCTCCCAAATGAGAAACACGTCATCAATGTAACGTTTCCACATCTTTATATTCAATTGGTAAGGGTGTGCATTTAAAAAAACTGATTCGAAATGTGAAACATAAAGGTTAGCCACATCCGGGGCTACTGACGAGCCCATTGCAACTCCTTGTATTTGGTGATAATATAGGTCTTGGAAGCAGAAAAAATTGTTGCACAATATTAAAGTGGCCAATTGAATTAAAAAAACTAGTAGGAGTACGGACAGGTACAGTCCTAGTAATTAAATAATCTGCTATGACTTCGATCGCGGCCTGCTGAGGAATATTAGTGTAAAGAGACTTAATATCTAATGTGACAAGAAAAATATCATTATGAGCACCATCATAAGCACCAAGTAACTGAATCATGTGTGATGAATCACGCACAAACGATGGAGTGAGTTGCACGACATGGGCGAAGGAATACATCTAGATATTTAGATATAGGTTCAAATAAAGACCCAATAGCGGAAACAATGGGTCTGCCCGGAGGATTGTCTAAAGATTTGTGAATCTTTGGCAATACATATATCGTAGGCATCACTGGATGGGCCACTGTGAGAAACTGCGCTTCTTTAGCTGTAAGATACCCAGCTTGTGTACCAATATAGATCAACGTGTCAGCCTGTTGTTTAAGAGCCGGAGTGGGATCTTCACGTAGTCTTATATAATAACTTACATCTTTAATTTGTCGTAAAATTTCCCGAATATAATCATCTCTGTCTTGAATAACGAGCGCTCCACCTTTATCTGCTGGTTTAATGATGATTTCAAAATTCGTTCTTAAACTAGAAAGTGCCTGCTTTTCTTCTTTACTCAAATTAAAATAAGTGTGCGGTTTTTTTGTGTCATACATCTTTTGTATCTCATGAAGTACCACTTGTTGGAACGTATTGATGATAGCATTGTCAGCTTTAGGCATCCAAGTAGAGGGATTTTTTATGACAGAAAGATCTCTATTACCTGCTTCCTGATTCTTGAAAAACTCTTTAATGTGAAGCTTTCTAAAAAATTTGAACAACTCTACTTGGGTGTTAAACCGATCATGACGGACTGAAGGGACAGAAGACAACCCCTTTTGTAAAACAGAAATCTCAAGGGGACTAAGGACATATTTAGATAAATTAAAAATGCCCTCTAGGGGCGTTATTGTTGAGTCTCTTGTCCCCTCCCTCTGCCCCTGCCTCTGGAGTAAGGCCCGGACTGATGGTATAGAGGATCCTTGGACGTGGAGGGCTGTTCCTGAAAGCGATTGGAACCCCCTCCTTTCCATAAAGCGTCCATGGAAAAACCCTGATTTTTATTGGAAGGATACTTAGAAGGACCATCTCTAGGAGGAGTAAGTGGAGCTACTGCGCTAACAGATTCAATATGAATACTCCTACTCCTTTTTCGAAAGGGTTCGGGACTCCCTACAGCAGAGGGCACTCTCTTACGTTGTTTATCTGTTTTAAAATCAAATTTGCGCTTCCTCGAAGTGCTTCTAGAGGGGTTTGTATTATTGGTCCAAAAATAAACATTCCCGGTTTTATAATCCTCCTCGTCTCTCTTGAACTTCCTTAATTTCCTATCTTTGATAATTTTCTTATATTCAGACATATTCCTGTCAAAATCTTTTTTAGATCTATCAAATTGTTTGTCCTTATCTTTTAATGCAGCAAGTTTTGATGACACATCTTCCTTTAATCCAGTAGCTTTTCGACGTGAAGTATTAATAAGAAGGATCATCAAATCCAAGGAACACTTGTTTAAGATTTTGATCCAATCTGCCATAAAGGAAGGGTCGTCACGATACATCCCAGGGGCCTTATAAACTCTAAGTCCCCTAGGGATGATCTTGTGACGACAGTTCTCAAGAAGGGATGAAGCGTGCATCTCTTCTTTGACAAGTTTCTGGGTAAGATGTACAGTCCTTTCCCATTCTTCTTCTAATCCAACACTCATTTCTTCTTGGTTAAAAAAGGGGTCCTCAGGTAACAAGTCTTGCAAGTCTTTCTCATTATAGCTGAGGACCTCCTGCCACGAGGGAAACATAGCTCAAAGAGCAACAGTACCAAAAAGGAGCTAAGGATCCGCACAATATAGGAGAAAACAAAGTAGCGGAGCCTGGACTGATATAGTAAACCTTGTTTATTACGCCCCAACGCGTTTCGGCCACCGGCCTTCTTCAGGGGGTCTTAGAGAACACACCTCAAAAATAATAAACATAAACATATAAGTTAAACACATAATATAAAAAAATTGTATTACATCAATAAATAAATTAATAAAATATTGATGAAATAATAAATAAAACAATAAATAAAACCATAAATTTCACTTAAAACATCTAAAGGACAAACTATTAATTCATAATAGTCAATTAGAAAACACACTAATAGATAAAAATATATTGTAAAATATATAAACATTAAGAAATAATAAATATATATTAAAATACCAAGAAAAGGAAGAGAGACGAGGAGAAGCAAACAGTAAATAAATACCTTAGTATGATCAAATTGAATGTTATCCCGGACTGAACCTATGGGATACTGACGGCTGACAATGAACAAATAAATAATGAATAAATAAATATATACTCATAAACCAAGTATATACAATTCTAAAACATCAACAATGCATATTAACAAATATATAACCAATTAATAATAAATAATTAATTACATAAATAAATATACATATATATAAAAACTCACATATATAGTATAAAAAACATTTATAAAAATACCACTTATAAAAGTAAAACTGTATACATGTGTAATATAAAAAAAGTTACATATATGAATAATCAAGGTACTTCAAGAGACACAAAAAAATGTATGTAAAAAATATATAAAAAGGAAAAAATCAGGAAACCATCATAAAACGCATATAAAAAAGGGGCTTATAGAAATTGTATGAAAAACTCATGTAAAAAACATGTAAAAATTGTATAAAAAACCTAATATAAAAAGGTGGAGACACTCTTAAATTTGAAATCATCATATACTTAAAAATTACATCAGAAAATTATATTCTTAAAAATGCAGCTTATATAATGTGCTTATTGTATTGACAACTGATATCTAAAAAAAAATGCCAGTAATCGCAAAGTAATAAAAAACTCAAGCAAAAAACCGTGCATGAGCGACCGGTATAAACTGTTACGAATTATATTTAATCACGAAAGTTAAAATGATGATACAGAAAAAAGAAAAAGGAACAAATTCCTTAATATAAAAATGTACCATTGTATATTGCTTTAAAACCGGGTTACAGAAAGTCACCACGGCAGTTCTTAGAGGAATAGCAGCCATTGTGCACCAATTTCCATAGATGCAGAACTCAACCACACATGGGAATAAACGGCCGAACGCTCAAAATATATATATAAAAAAATGTTTAAAATCGAAATCATACAAATATTTATTCGTACATACTAAGCCTGCCTCTTTTTTAAAAGAACACAACAGAAACAGGGGGACACTCACATGAATAAAAGATTAAAACGCGGTAACGAGCAGTGCTCAACTGTTTAAAGGAGAAACAACTATCGCCAGATGTGTCCCAAACTTATAGACCCATCATAGGAACTTGTCGTTGTGTTTTTTGTAAAAAAGAAGAACTTGCCAAGAACCAGCGTTCTACTCTACTGCAGTATTGAGTAACGCGATGGGATATGCTGCTGAGAACGGACGCCCAGGGAATGGCATTTTCCCGCCTGTGCAGGTTAAAGGGCAATGACTTAAACCGGCAAATAATCGCATAAATGAAAACTGAATAAAAATACTCTGTTGGCAAAATAACTATAAAGCAAACAGATGGCCATCATCAAAACATATGAACCCACATTCAGAGTATGTCATTAAATTGCGTTATGTTCAAAAGAAAGTGTAAGATGAACTTACCAAGAGCCAGCGTTCTGTGCTATTGCACTGTTAACTAATGAAGTAGGGCACACTAGGAGCGAACGCTCAAATACTAACGTTTTCCCGCCAGTGCGGGTTAAAGGGCACTGAATAAAAAATGACAAATAAATATTAAATACTGTATATTAAATGTAAAAGAGAAGAACTTGCCAAGGACCAGCGTTCTACTCTACTGCAGTATTGAGTAGCGCGATGGAATGTGCTGAGAACGGACGCCCAAGGAATGACGTTTTCCCGCCTGTGCAGGTTAAAGGGCAATGACTTAAACCGGCAAATAATCGCATAGATAAAAACTGAATAAAAATGCTCTGTTGGCAAAACAATTGTAAAGCAAACAGATGGCCATCGTCAACACATATGGACCCACAATCAGAGTATCTCATTAAATCACATTATGTTCAAAAGAAAGTGTAAGATGAGCTTACCAAGAGCCAGCGTTCTGTGCTATTGCACTGTTAACTAACAGAGTAGGGCATCATACTAGGAGCGAACGCTCAAATACTGACGTTTTCCCGCCGATGCGGGGTTAAAGGGCACTGAATAGAAAACGACAAATAAATATACTCTTTTATAAAATGTATAACCATCACATCAAAAATGGACTAAACAGAATAATAAACCACCACAAAGAAACATATTTTATCAGATGGATGTCACCATATTTACACCCATGCAAATAAGGAGAAACAAACTGAAGACAAATGATTGTATAGATGTATAATCATATGATTGTAAAAGGGGGGGGGGAGGAAGGGGGGAGGGAGGGGGGAGGGGAGGAAGGGGGGAGGGGGGGAGGGGAAGGGGGAAGGGGGGGAGGGGGAAGGGGGAAGGGGGGAGGGGGGGGGAGGAGGGGGGGGGAGGGGGGGAAGGGGGGGGGGAGGGAGGGGAAAGGGAGGGGAAGAGGGGGAGGAGGAAGGGAGGGGGGAGGGAAGGAAGAGGGGGGAAGGGGGGGAGGGGGTGAGAGGGAGGAGGGGGGGGAGGAAAGGGGGGGAGGAAAGGGGGGGAGGGGGAGGAGGGGGAGGGAGGGAGGAGGGGAAGGGAAGGAGGGGAAGAGGGAAGGGGGGGGAAGGGGGGGAAGGGGAGAGAGGGGGGAGGAGAGGAAGGGGGGGGAAGAGATAGAGAGAGAGAGATAGAGAGAGAGATAGGGGGAGGGAGGGAAGGGGGGGAGGAGGGGAGGAGGGGGAAGGAGGGGGGGAGGGGGGGGAAGGGGAATACTATAAAAAATAATTAAAAATTATAGAAAAACAGAAAGATCAACCTCTTGGTTCAACCCCAAAGGGTGTAATGTGCGTAATTCATAAATGAATCTCTGTTCAAGACGTAAGAGGAGTTTATCTAAATTGCCCCCTCGCCAATGAGGCCTTACCACTTTCAATACCAAAAATTTCAAATCGGAAAGGGTATGGTGAGCAGACATCCAATGGTCAACTAAGGGTTTGTCCACCGCCTGTCTCCGAATACTGCTCTTATGCTCGATTATACGTGTCTTGATGCATCTTTTAGTCTTGCCAATGTAACAAAGGTTACACGGGCACAGAATCAAATAAATGACATTCTGGGTGTTGCAATTAGAAAAGTCTTTTAGCAGTACTTTATATGTAGAATTTGGCTTAGAAAATTCTTTTTTAGTTACTAGAACATTTTCACAGACGCAGCACGTACCACATTTAAAATGTCCACACGCTCTTGGAACGAACTTTGGTTTGCCTAGAGCAGATGGTACTAGAATGTCTCTTATATTTGAGTTTCTCCTATACGCAACCAAAAGTTTTGTCTCACTTAAAGAAGAAAGAGGATCCAAAATATGCCATGCGTTTCTCAATATGTTCGCAATCTCTTTTGAATGTTCTGAAAATGTGATTGTACAAACAATATTGTTAGATGCATCTGGCGTACGTTTCTGTAAGAGGGACATGCGATCAGCCGACCAAGCACGTTGGCAGGCTTTAGTGATACAAGCTTCTGGATATCCACGGTCAATGAATCTTTGACCTAAGATGCCAGCCTGGACTGTAAAATCCTCATCTGTGGTACAGAGTCGTCGAATTCGCAGGAACTGACTCATAGGAAGATTTTCTTTCAACGACCGGTTGTGAAAGCTGCTAAAATGTAGAAGAGAATTTCTATCGGTAGGTTTTCGGTACAAAGTGGTAGTGAAACCTTCTGGAGTATTTTTAATTAATATATCTAAATAGGATATTTCATGTGCACTATATGTGTGCTCAAACTGTAAATGCGGGTCGCAAGAGTTAAGCCACTGAATAAAACACTGCAACAAATTTTCTGTGCCCTCCCAAATGAGAAACACGTCATCAATGTAACGTTTCCACATCTTTATATTCAATTGGTAAGGGTGTGCATTTAAAAAAACTGATTCGAAATGTGAAACATAAAGGTTAGCCACATCCGGGGCTACTGACGAGCCCATTGCAACTCCTTGTATTTGGTGATAATATAGGTCTTGGAAGCAGAAAAAATTGTTGCACAATATTAAAGTGGCCAATTGAATTAAAAAACTAGTAGGAGTACGGACAGGTACAGTCCTAGTAATTAAATAATCTGCTATGACTTCGATCGCGGCCTGCTGAGGAATATTAGTGTAAAGAGACTTAATATCTAATGTGACAAGAAAAATATCATTATGAGCACCATCATAAGCACCAAGTAACTGAATCATGTGTGATGAATCACGCACAAACGATGGAGTGAGTTGCACGAATGGGCGAAGGAATACATCTAGATATTTAGATATAGGTTCAAATAAAGACCCAATAGCGGAAACAATGGGTCTGCCCGGAGGATTGTCTAAAGATTTGTGAATCTTTGGCAATACATATATCGTAGGCATCACTGGATGGGCCACTGTGAGAAACTGCGCTTCTTTAGCTGTAAGATACCCAGCTTGTGTACCAATATAGATCAACGTGTCAGCCTGTTGTTTAAGAGCCGGAGTGGGATCTTCACGTAGTCTTATATAATAACTTACATCTTTAATTTGTCGTAAAATTTCCCGAATATAATCATCTCTGTCTTGAATAACGAGCGCTCCACCTTTATCTGCTGGTTTAATGATGATTTCAAAATTCGTTCTTAAACTAGAAAGTGCCTGCTTTTCTTCTTCACTCAAATTAAAATAAGTGTGCGGTTTTTTTGTGTCATACATCTTTTGTATCTCATGAAGTACCACTTGTTGGAACGTATTGATGATAGCATTGTCAGCTTTAGGGATCCAAGTAGAGGGATTTTTTATGACAGAAAGATCTCTGTTACCTGCTTCCTGATTCTTAAAAAACTCTTTAATGTGAAGCTTTCTAAAAAATTTGAACAACTCTACTTGGGTGTTAAACCGATCATGACGGACTGAAGGGACAAAAGACAACCCCTTTTGTAAAACAGAAATCTCAAGGGGACTAAGGACATATTTAGATAAATTAAAAATGCCCTCTAGGGGCGTTATTGTTGAGTGTCTTGTCCCCTCCCTCTGCCCCTGCCTCTGGAGTAAGGCCCGGACTGATGGTATAGAGGATCCTTGGACGTGGAGGGCTGTTCCTGAAAGCGATTGGAACCCCCTCCTTTCCATAAAGCGTCCATGGAAAAACCCTGATTTTTATTGGAAGGATACTTAGAAGGACCATCTCTAGGAGGAGTAAGTGGAGCTACTGCGCTAACAGATTCAATATGAATACTCCTACTCCTTTTTCGAAAGGGTTCGGGACTCCCTACAGCAGAGGGCACTCTCTTACGTTGTTTATCTGTTTTAAAATCAAATTTGCGCTTCCTCGAAGTGCTTCTAGAGGGGTTTGTATTATTGGTCCAAAAATAAACATTCCCGGTTTTATAATCCTCCTCGTCTCTCTTGAACTTCCTTAATTTCCTATCTTTGATAATTTTCTTATATTCAGACATATTCCTGTCAAAATCTTTTTTAGATCTATCAAATTGTTTGTCCTTATCTTTTAATGCAGCAAGTTTTGATGACACATCTTCCTTTAATCCAGTAGCTTTTCGACGTGAAGTATTAATAAGAAGGATCATCAAATCCAAGGAACACTTGTTTAAGATTTTGATCCAATCTGCCATAAAGGAAGGGTCGTCACGATACATCCCAGGGGCCTTATAAACTCTAAGTCCCCTAGGGATGATCTTGTGACGACAGTTCTCAAGAAGGGATGAAGCGTGCATCTCTTCTTTGACAAGTTTCTGGGTAAGATGTACAGTCCTTTCCCATTCTTCTTCTAATCCAACACTCATTTCTTCTTGGTTAAAAAAGGGGTCCTCAGGTAACAAGTCTTGCAAGTCTTTCTCATTATAGCTGAGGACCTCCTGCCACGAGGGAAACATAGCTCAAAGAGCAACAGTACCAAAAGGAGCTAAGGATCCGCACAATATAGGAGAAAACAAAGTAGCGGAGCCTGGACTGATATAGTAAACCTTGTTTATTACGCCCCAACGCGTTTCGGCCACCGGCCTTCTTCAGGGGGTCTTAGAGAACACACCTCAAAAATAAACATAAACATATAAGTTAAACACATAATATAAAAAAATTGTATTACATCAATAAATAAATTAATAAAATATTGATGAAATAATAAATAAAACAATAAATAAAACCATAAATTTCACTTAAAACATCTAAAGGACAAACTATTAATTCATAATAGTCAATTAGAAAACACACTAATAGATAAAAATATATTGTAAAATATATAAACATTAAGAAATAATAAATATATATTAAAATACCAAGAAAAGGAAGAGAGAGACGAGGAGAAGCAAACAGTAAATAAATACCTTAGTATGATCAAATTGAATGTTATCCCGGACTGAACCTATGGGATACTGACGGCTGACAATGAACAAATAAATAATGAATAAATAAATATATACTCATAAACCAAGTATATACAATTCTAAAACATCAACAATGCATATTAACAAATATATAACCAATTAATAATAAATAATTAATTACATAAATAAATATACATATATATAAAAACTCACATATATAGTATAAAAAACATTTATAAAAATACCACTTATAAAAGTAAAACTGTATACATGTGTAATATAAAAAAAGTTACATATATGAATAATCAAGGTACTTCAAGAGACACAAAAAAGGCATGTAAAAAAAAATATATAAAAAGGAAAAAATCAGGAAACCATCATAAAACGCATATAAAAAAGGGGCTTATAGAAATTGTATGAAAAACTCATGTAAAAAACATGTAAAAATTGTATAAAAAACCTAATATAAAAAGGTGGAGACACTCTTAAATTTGAAATCATCATATACTTAAAAATTACATCAGAAAATTATATTCTTAAAAATGCAGCTTATATAATGTGCTTATTGTATTGACAACTGATATCTAAAAACAATGGCCAGTAATCGCAAAGTAATAAAAAACTCAAGCAAAAAACCGTGCATGAGCGACCGGTATAAACTGTTATGAATTATATTTAATCACGAAAGTTAAAATGATGATACAGAAAAAAGAAAAAGGAACAAATTCCTTAATATAAAAATGTACCATTGTATATTGCTTTAAAACCGGGTTACAGAAAGTCACCACGGCAGTTCTTAGAGGAATAGCAGCCATTGTGCACCAATTTCCATAGATGCAGAACTCAACCACACATGGGAATAAACGGCCGAACGCTCAAAATATATATATAAAAAATGTTAAAATCGAAATCATACAAATATTTATTCGTACATACTAAGCCTGCCTCTTTTTTAAAGAACACAACAGAAACAGGGGGACACTCACATGAATAAAAGATTAAAACGCGGTAACGAGCAGTGCTCAACTGTTTAAAGGAGAAACAACTATCGCCAGATGTGTCCCAAACTTATAGACCCATCATAGGAACTTGTCGTTGTGTTTTTTGTAAAAAAGAAGAACTTGCCAGAACCAGCGTTCTACTCTACTGCAGTATTGAGTAACGCGATGGGATATGCTGAGAACGGACGCCCAGGGAATGACATTTTCCCGCCTGTGCAGGTTAAAGGGCAATGACTTAAACCGGCAAATAATCGCATAAATGAAAACTGAATAAAAATACTCTGTTGGCAAAATAACTATAAAGCAACCAGATGGCCATCATCAAAACATATGAACCTACATTCAGAGTATATCATTAAATTGCGTTATGTTCAAAAGAAAGTGTAAGATGAACTTACCAAGAGCCAGCGTTCTGTGCTATTGCACTGTTAACTAATGAAGTAGGGCACACTAAGAGCGGAATCTCAAATACTAACGTTTTCCCGCCAGTGCGGGTTAAAGGGCACTGAATAAAAAATGACAAATAAATATTAAATACTGTATATTAAATGTAAAAGAGAAGAACTTGCCAAGGACCAGCGTTCTACTCTACTGCAGTATTGAGTAGCGCGATGGAATGTGCTGAGAACGGAACGCCCAAGGAATGACGTTTTCCCGCCTGCGCAGGTTAAAGGGCAATGACTTAAACCGGCAAATAATCGCATAGATAAAAACTGAATAAAAATGCTCTGTGGCAAAACAATTGTAAAGCAAACAGATGGCCATCGTCAACACATATGGACCCACAATCAGAGTATCTCATTAAATCACATTATGTTCAAAAGAAAGTGTAAGATGAGCTTACCAAGAGCCAGCGTTCTGTGCTATTGCACTGTTAACTAACAGAGTAGGGCATACTAGGAGCGAACGCTCAAATACTGACGTTTTCCCGCCGATGCGGGTTAAAGGGCACTGAATAGAAAACGACAAATAAATATACTCTTTTTATAAAATGTATAACCATCACATCAAAAATGGACTAAACAGAATAATAAACCACCACAAAGAAACATAATTTATCAGATGGATGTCACCATATTTACACCCATGCAAATAAGGAGAAACAAACTGAAGACAAATGATTGTATAGATGTATAATCATATGATTGTAAAAGGGGGGGGGGGGGAAGGAAGGGGGGGGAGGGGGGAAGGGGGGGAAGGGGGGAAGGGGGGAGGGGGGGGAGGGGGGAAGGAGGGGGGAGGGGGGAGGAGGGGGGAAGGGGGGGGGGGAGAGAGGGGGAAGGGGGGGGGGAGGGGGAGGGAGGGGGAAGGGGAGGGGAAAAGGGGGGGGGGAGGGGGAGGAGGAAGGGAGGGGGGGGAAGAGGGGGGGAGGAAGGGGGAGGGGGGAGAGGGAGGAAGGGGGGGGGGAGAGGGGGGGAGGGGGGGAGGGGGGAGGGGGGAGGGAGGAAGGGAGGGAAGGAGGGGAAGAGGGAAGAGGGGGGGGGGGGGAGGGAAGGGGGGGAGGGGAGGGGGGGGGGGGGAGGGGGAGGGGGGAGGGGGGAGGGGGGAGGGGAGGGGGGGAAAGGGGGGGAAAGGGGAGAGAGGGGGGAGGGGGGGGAGGAGAGGAAGGGGGGGAGAGATAGAGAGAGAGAAAGAGAGAGAGAGAAGGGAGGGAAGGGGGGGAGGAAGGGAGGAGGGGGAAGGAGGGGGAGGAAGGGAGGAGGGGAATACTATAAAAAATAATAAATAATAAATAATAAATAATAAATAATTAAAAATTATATAAAAACAGAAAGATCAACCTCTTGGTTCAACCCCAAAGGGTGTAATGTGCGTAATTCATAAATGAATCTCTGTTCAAGACGTAAGAGGAGTTTATCTAAATTGCCCCCTCGCCAATGAGGCCTTACCACTTTCAATACCAAAAATTTCAAATCGGAAAGGGTATGGTGAGCAGACATCCAATGGTCAACTAAGGGTTTGTCCACCGCCTGTCTCCGAATACTGCTCTTATGCTCGATTATACGTGTCTTGATGCATCTTTTAGTCTTGCCAATGTAACAAAGGTTACACGGGCACAGAATCAAATAAATGACATTCTGGGTGTTGCAATTAGAAAAGTCTTTTAGCAGTACTTTATATGTAGAATTTGGCTTAGAAAATTCTTTTTTAGTTACTAGAACATTTTCACAGACGCAGCACGTACCACATTTAAAATGTCCACACGCTCTTGGAACGAACTTTGGTTTGCCTAGAGCAGATGGTACTAGAATGTCTCTTATATTTGAGTTTCTCCTATACGCAACCAAAAGTTTTGTCTCACTTAAAGAAGAAAGAGGATCCAAAATATGCCATGCGTTTCTCAATATGTTCGCAATCTCTTTTGAATGTTCTGAAAATGTGATTGTACAAACAATATTGTTAGATGCATCTGGCGTACGTTTCTGTAAGAGGGACATGCGATCAGCCGACCAAGCACGTTGGCAGGCTTTAGTGATACAAGCTTCTGGATATCCACGGTCAATGAATCTTTGACCTAAGATGCCAGCCTGGACTGTAAAATCCTCATCTGTGGTACAGAGTCGTCGAATTCGCAGGAACTGACTCATAGGAAGATTTTCTTTCAACGACCGGTTGTGAAAGCTGCTAAAATGTAGAAGAGAATTTCTATCGGTAGGTTTTCGGTACAAAGTGGTAGTGAAACCTTCTGGAGTGTTTTTAATTAATATATCTAAATAGGATATTTCATGTGCACTATATGTGTGCTCAAACTGTAAATGCGGGTCGCAAGAGTTAAGCCACTGAATAAAACACTGCAACAAATTTTCTGTGCCCTCCCAAATGAGAAACACGTCATCAATGTAACGTTTCCACATCTTTATATTCAATTGGTAAGGGTGTGCATTTAAAAAAAACTGATTCGAAATGTGAAACATAAAGGTTAGCCACATCCGGGGCTACTGACGAGCCCATTGCAACTCCTTGTATTTGGTGATAATATAGGTCTTGGAAGCAGAAAAAATTGTTGCACAATATTAAAGTGGCCAATTGAATTAAAAAACTAGTAGGAGTACGGACAGGTACAGTCCTAGTAATTAAATAATCTGCTATGACTTCGATCGCGGCCTGCTGAGGAATATTAGTGTAAAGAGACTTAATATCTAATGTGACAAGAAAAATATCATTATGAGCACCATCATAAGCACCAAGTAACTGAATCATGTGTGATGAATCACGCACAAACGATGGAGTGAGTTGCACGAATGGGCGAAGGAATACATCTAGATATTTAGATATAGGTTCAAATAAAGACCCAATAGCGGAAACAATGGGTCTGCCCGGAGGATTGTCTAAAGATTTGTGAATCTTTGGCAATACATATATCGTAGGCATCACTGGATGGGCCACTGTGAGAAACTGCGCTTCTTTAGCTGTAAGATACCCAGCTTGTGTACCAATATAGATCAACGTGTCAGCCTGTTGTTTAAGAGCCGGAGTGGGATCTTCACGTAGTCTTATATAATAACTTACATCTTTAATTTGTCGTAAAATTTCCCGAATATAATCATCTCTGTCTTGAATAACGAGCGCTCCACCTTTATCTGCTGGTTTAATGATGATTTCAAAATTCGTTCTTAAACTAGAAAGTGCCTGCTTTTCTTCTTTACTCAAATTAAAATAAGTGTGCGGTTTTTTTTGTGTCATACATCTTTTGTATCTCATGAAGTACCACTTGTTGGAACGTATTGATGATAGCATTGTCAGCTTTAGGGATCCAAGTAGAGGGATTTTTTATGACAGAAAGATCTCTGTTACCTGCTTCCTGATTCTTGAAAAACTCTTTAATGTGAAGCTTTCTAAAAAATTTAAAACAACTCTACTTGGGTGTTAAACCGATCATGACGGACTGAAGGGACAAAAGACAACCCCTTTTGTAAAACAGAAATCTCAAGGGGACTAAGGACATATTTAGATAAATTAAAAATGCCCTCTAGGGGCGTTATTGTTGAGTGTCTTGTCCCCTCCCTCTGCCCCTGCCTCTGGAGTAAGGCCCGGACTGATGGTATAGAGGATCCTTGGACGTGGAGGGCTGTTCCTGAAAGCGATTGGAACCCCCTCCTTTCCATAAAGCGTCCATGGAAAAACCCTGATTTTTATTGGAAGGATACTTAGAAGGACCATCTCTAGGAGGAGTAAGTGGAGCTACTGCGCTAACAGATTCAATATGAATACTCCTACTCCTTTTTCGAAAGGGTTCGGGACTCCCTACAGCAGAGGGCACTCTCTTACGTTGTTATCTGTTTTAAAATCAAATTTGCGCTTCCTCGAAGTGCTTCTAGAGGGGTTTGTATTATTGGTCCAAAAATAAACATTCCCGGTTTTATAATCCTCCTCGTCTCTCTTGAACTTCCTTAATTTCCTATCTTTGATAATTTTCTTATATTCAGACATATTCCTGTCAAAATCTTTTTTAGATCTATCAAATTGTTTGTCCTTATCTTTTAATGCAGCAAGTTTTGATGACACATCTTCCTTTAATCCAGTAGCTTTTCGACGTGAAGTATTAATAAGAAGGATCATCAAATCCAAGGAACACTTGTTTAAGATTTTGATCCAATCTGCCATAAAGGAAGGGTCGTCACGATACATCCCAGGGGCCTTATAAACTCTAAGTCCCCTAGGGATGATCTTGTGACGACAGTTCTCAAGAAGGGATGAAGCGTGCATCTCTTCTTTGACAAGTTTCTGGGTAAGATGTACAGTCCTTTCCCATTCTTCTTCTAATCCAACACTCATTTCTTCTTGGTTAAAAAAGGGGTCCTCAGGTAACAAGTCTTGCAAGTCTTTCTCATTATAGCTGAGGACCTCCTGCCACGAGGGAAACATAGCTCAAGGAGCAACAGTACCAAAAAGGAGCTAAGGATCCGCACAATATAGGAGAAAACAAAGTAGCGGAGCCTGGACTGATATAGTAAACCTTGTTTATTACGCCCCAACGCGTTTCGGCCACCGGCCTTCTTCAGGGGGTCTTAGAGAACACACCTCAAAATAATAAACATAAACATATAAGTTAAACACATAATATAAAAAAATTGTATTACATCAATAAATAAATTAATAAATATTGATGAAATAATAAATAAAACAATAAATAAAACCATAAATTTCACTTAAAACATCTAAAGGACAAACTATTAATTCATAATAGTCAATTAGAAAACACACTAATAGATAAAAATATATTGTAAAATATATAAACATTAAGAAATAATAAATGTATATTAAAATACCAAGAAAAGGAAGAGAGACGAGGAGAAGCAAACAGTGAATAAATACCTTAGTATGATCAAATTGAATGTTATCCCGGACTGAACCTATGGGATACTGACGGCTGACAATGAACAAATAAATAATGAATAAATAAATATATACTCATAAACCAAGTATATACAATTCTAAAACATCAACAATGCATATTAACAAATATATAACCAATTAATAATAAATAATTAATTACATAAATAAATATACATATATATAAAAACTCACATATATAGTATAAAAAACATTTATAAAAATACCACTTATAAAAGTAAAACTGTATACATGTGTAATATAAAAATTTACATATATGAATAATCAAGGTACTTCAAGAGACACAAAAAAGGCATGTAAAAAATATATAAAAAGGAAAAAATCAGGAAACCATCATAAAACGCATATAAAAAGGGGCTTATAGAAATTGTATGAAAAACTCATGTAAAAAACATGTAAAAATTGTATAAAAAACCTAATATAAAAAGGTGGAGACACTCTTAAATTTGAAATCATCATATACTTAAAAATTACATCAGAAAATTATATTCTTAAAAATGCAGCTTATATAATGTGCTTATTGTATTGACAACTGATATCTAAAAACAATGGCCAGTAATCGCAAAGTAATAAAAAACTCAAGCAAAAACCGTGCATGAGCGACCGGTATAAACTGTTATGAATTATATTTAATCACGAAAGTTAAAATGATGATACAGAAAAAAGAAAAAGGAACAAATTCCTTAATATAAAAGTGTACCATTGTATATTGCTTTAAAACCGGGTTACAAAAAGTCACCACGGCAGTTCTTAGAGGAATAGCAGCCATTGTGCACCAATTTCCATAGATGCAGAACTCAACCACACATGGGAATAAACGGCCGAACGCTCAAAATATATATATAAAAATGTTAAAATCGAAATCATACAAATATTTATTTGTACATACTAAGCCTGCCTCTTTTTTAAAAACACAACAGAAACAGGGGGACACTCACATGAATAAAAGATTAAAACGCGGTAACGAGCAGTGCTCAACTGTTTAAAGGAGAAACAACTATCGCCAGATGTGTCCCAAACTTATAGACCCATCATAGGAACTTGTCGTTGTGTTTTTTGTAAAAAAGAAGAACTTGCCAGAACCAGCGTTCTACTCTACTGCAGTATTGAGTAACGCGATGGGATATGCTGAGAACGGACGCCCAGGGAATGACATTTTCCCGCCTGTGCAGGTTAAAGGGCAATGACTTAAACCGGCAAATAATCGCATAAATGAAAACTGAATAAAAATACTCTGTTGGCAAAATAACTATAAAGCAACCAGATGGCCATCATCAAAACATATGAACCTACATTCAGAGTATATCATTAAATTGCGTTATGTTCAAAAGAAAGTGTAAGATGAACTTACCAAGAGCCAGCGTTCTGTGCTATTGCACTGTTGACTAATGAAGTAGGGCACACTAAGAGCGGACGCTCAAATACTAACGTTTTCCCGCCAGTGCGGGTTAAAGGGCACTGAATAAAAAATGACAAATAAATATTAAATACTGTATATTAAATGTAAAAGAGAAGAACTTGCCAAGGACCAGCGTTCTACTCTACTGCAGTATTGAGTAGCGCGATGGAATGTGCTGAAAACCGACCCCCAAGGAATGACGTTTTCCCGCCTGCGCAGGTTAAAGGGCAATGACTTAAACCGGCAAATAATCGCATAGATAAAAACTGAATAAAAATGCTCTGTTGGCAAAACAATTGTAAAGCAAACAGATGGCCATCGTCAACACATATGGACCCACAATCAGAGTATCTCATTAAATCACATTATGTTCAAAAGAAAGTGTAAGATGAGCTTACCAAGAGCCAGCGTTCTGTGCTATTGCACTGTTAACTAACAGAGTAGGGCATACTAGGAGCGAACGCTCAAATACTGACGTTTTCCCGCCGATGCGGGTTAAAGGGCACTGAATAGAAAACGACAAATAAATATACTCTTTTTATAAAATGTATAACCATCACATCAAAAATGGACTAAACAGAATAATAAACCACCACAAAGAAACATAATTATCAGATGGATGTCACCATATTTACACCCATGCAAATAAGGAGAAACAAACTGAAGACAAATGATTGTATAGATGTATAATCATATGATTGTAAAAGGGGGGGGGGGGGAAGGGAAGGGGGGGGGGGAGGGAAGGGGGGGAAGGGGGAAGGGGGGAAGGGGGGAGGGGGGGAGGGGGAAGGGGGGAGGGGGGAAAGGGGGGGGGAGGGGGGAGGAGGGGGAAGGGGGGGAGGGGAGGGGAAAGGGAGGGGAAGAGGGGGAGGAGGAAGGGAGGGGGGAGGGAAGGAAGAGGGGGGAAGGGGGGGAGGGGGGGAGGAAAGGGGAGGAGGGGGAGGAGGGGGGGGGAGGGGGAGGAGGAGGGAGGGAGGGAGGAAGGGAAGGGAAGGAGGGGAAGAGGGAAGAGGGGGGGGAGGGGGGGAGGGGGGGGGGAAGGGGAGGGGGGAGGGGGGAGAGGAAGGGGGGGGGGGAAGAGATAGAGAGAGAGGGGGGGAGATAGAGAGAGAGGATAGGGGGAGGGAGAGAAGGGGGGGGGGAGGAGGGGGGGAGGAAGGGGGAGGGGGAAGGAGGGGGGGAGGGGGGGAAGGGGAATACTATAAAAAATAATTAAAAATTATAGAAAAACAGAAAAGATCAACCTCTTGGTTCAACCCCAAAGGTGTAATGTGCGTAATTCATAAATGAATCTCTGTTCAAGACGTAAGAGGAGTTTATCTAAATTGCACCCTCGCCAATGAGGCCTTACCACTTTCAATACCAAAAATTTCAAATCGGAAAGGGTATGGTGAGCAGACATCCAATGGTCAACTAAGGGTTTGTCCACCGCCTGTCTCCGAATACTGCTCTTATGCTCGATTATACGTGTCTTTTTTTTTTTTTTTTAAACTTTTATTTTCATTTTGCAACAAACAAAAGAAACAACACACCAAAAGAGACAAAACAAGTATACAATAAGGAAAAGTAAACCCATTACCCCCCACCCCAATGCTTCTTCTCTACCCGATTATATCAGCATGTGAGCGCTTCTATTAACAGTAATTATACATCAAACGATCAAAAGAGCATCTACAATACATGATCATGAGACAGATATATACAAAGTTAGACAGGCAGATGAGAGCATTTAGCAAAATGCAAACAGTCATTGAGCATCTTCCATTGAGACCAATGAGAAGGAGTCTGAACGGAGGGAAGCGAACAGACGAGGTATTGTTCATATTTACTGTAAAGAAAGGCATGATTCCCCCATTCATGGGGCTCTCAGATGGGAGCTAGTTAATTTCCAGTATTACTTTAATTAGGGAAATAGCAATGCCAAGCATAAAGTTCGAAAGGAGATATAAGCCATTTTTGGGGAGAGAGGGGTATCACCTGCAACGGGGGCGAAGTTCCCACTAATCTCAAGGAAAGGGGACTCCGGAGAGTGCGAGAAGACTAAATACTACGGACCCCCAAGAAACGACGCCAGTAATACTGTGATTTTAGTGCGAGGATATTCATGCATAACCTGAGGCAATGAACCAATGGCCTGCAAGGACGTGTCCAGCAACCATTGCCCTGAGGTTAGTGTTCCATTTGTCTAATCTGTGAGGAGTCGGGAAACACCGGTGGAGCAGAGGAACGAAGAGGGTCTGATGTGAGTGAAGGGGGCGGTAACCTGGGAACACGTGTCCCTCAAACTCCACTCAGATAAGGCTAAAAGGATCAGTTAGCAAAGGGCCCGCTTATATATTCTAGCCACACAGGTCTACTCGGTTATTGGATTCTTCCATTACCAACGAGCACCTTGGTTGAGAAAGAAAAGACCAGTTGAGGGGAAACACTTGAGGGTGTAAAAAAGCACCGCCACAAACGTAGTTATTAATGGAGCATTGGCAGAGGCCGAGGCCAATACTGCGCACCCTACTTGCATAATAAGCAGGGTTGTTGTCCACATTCGGGGATCATAATGCAATATATACGGGAATTCACTATCTCCAACCTCAAGGTGTACACGTGGCCAATCTACCCTCCTTGTCCAGCGCTAGATATCAGGTACAGTAGCGTGCAAAGATTTCTTAACCAGACTAGTGGCCATCCGAACCACTTTGGAAACGGGCGGCTGGGAGACGATGGGGAGAATAGGCAGCTTACCAATGAAAGCCTAGCATTGAGGTTTCAGTGTTTCAAGCAGAGTTTAAATGCGTTGCCTGAAGAAACACCAAAATCAACATGCTCATGGCTAAAGATTAGCCTAAGGATTTTCTTTCCTTTGAGTGGGGACCATTAATGCCTGTGACGCTAAATTAATAAGATTTTACATAAGGCCATTAAGAAGAGTTAAAGATTCTGAGGCATGATAGCACACATAAAAAAAATTTCACTATGTCCCTCAAAACTGACTGTATCTGGGCTGTCAACACAAGACATAGGAAAATAAATAGTTAAGCCTACTATAATACAATGAAGCGCCCCAACATTAACAACAGAAAACCGCAGTACGGTAGAGGAGAAGCAAAACCCAAAAATTACTGGCGACCCATGTGTCTGCGGGGAGAAACCCCAGAGAAGGCCGCAAAATTTGAAAAAAACACATAACCTGTAGGAATGTGCGGTGACTCCGAGTACAGACCGAGGCACACAAATCATGAAGGGATAGTGAGATCCAAAAATAAAACAAAACAGTCATACAGAGAAAGAAAGAAAGTACAGGCTATTTCTGTGCTTGGCTCATGACCGCCGCATTCGGGCCCTTCAAAATGGCGGAAAGAGCCGGGCAGGAGAAAAAGAGTCCAAGATTTGGGATTAGCGGCATCTGCTCTGCTTCTTGGAGTCTAAAAATGTTGATAGTAGATAAGGATGCCTTGAACGTCCTGGTCTGGTTGTGGAGAGTCAACTCGGAGCTTCGCTGGATACAACAGGCCATAAGCGAGCCTGTAGAGCTTCCGTTGAAGTCGAGGGGTGCGAAAAAGCAAGGATCGAGTTCTGTCGACGGTCAACGGTTAGGCTTTGCCATAATCAGTGTGAAGAAGGAGACCTTACGACCTTTCAAATTCCAAAGGATGATGCGCTCGGGCAGCATGTAAAATTTGTTCCACTTGTTGAGATCGTAGCAAAATAAGTAAGATAAATAGGCCGGGGGGGGGTCGTGCGGTTTGGGTGGATGCGACATGTGGGCAGGCACACGGTTTGGTGGCTCGATCGATTTACCACGTTCTCTGTGGAAAAGCTGATCTTCAGCAAGGAGGGATAGAGTTTTTAAGCTACGAATTATCTTATATTCTCCTGCTTCCACCCCCTACGGCATTCCGAGGCAGCCTCCAAATTGTTTGCGACGGGCTCGATTATTGCTATATTCCAAAATCCTTTTGAAGATTCTGTATCGGCGCCTCAGCCTTGCCAGTTTGCCCCAGCGCAACTCGTGGGCGAGTCGAGGACCCCAGCCCCATCTTGTCCTTGCCAGTTCAATTGAAAAGACCTTCAAGTCGGGCTGAACGCACTCCCAAGTCTTCTCGCATGGCTCGAAGCGCTTCTCCATTGGAGCGCTGAACCAATTTCCTTCACGCCGCGTGGTATTTTCTTTCCAAAATCTCCAAGTGCTTTTTGCGGGGGTTTTCACGAAAGGGAACCATATTCGGGGGGAGGACCAGCCTCTGTTTTGGAGCGTTTTCCGTGGAGAAGACAGAATGGAGACCCGAAGTACCAAACGGCGGCCTGTGGTTTAGTGGGCCCGAATCCC
Organism: Ichthyophis bannanicus; assembly: GCA_033557465.1. Taxonomy (NCBI): domain Eukaryota; kingdom Metazoa; phylum Chordata; class Amphibia; order Gymnophiona; family Ichthyophiidae; genus Ichthyophis; species Ichthyophis bannanicus. The sequence goes on from CM066034.1 coordinate 927,198,044, forward strand.
CCCCTGAGGGAGGTGGGCCCCGGGGGCAGCTCGGATTGCGCTAAAACTAGTAAATTTGTATAGGTATTAAGGCAGATTCTAAGTAGGCCTCTCGGGAGCTTTCCAACGCAAAGCGTCATACCCGCGGGAACATCAGGCTCCGCCACCCGAGTTATACGTGTCGTGAGTGCATCTTTAGTCTTGGCCCAATTGTAACATAAGGTTGACACGGGCACATGAATCAAATAAATGACATTTGGGTGTTGCAATGTAGAAAGTCTTTGTAAGCAGTACTTTTATTATGATAGAATTTGTCGCTTAAGAAAATTCTTTGTTTAGTTACTTAGCAACAGGTTGTTCATCGCAGGACGCAGAACAGTACCACATTTAAAAACTGTCAACACGCTCTTGGAACCGCAACTTTGGATTTGCCTCGAGAAGATTTGGTACTAAGAATGTTCTTTATATTTGTACGGTTCTGGCTCCATCCATACGCAATCAAAAGTTTGTTGTGCTCAGCTATAAGAAGGAAAGAGGATCCAAAATAGTGCCATGCGTTTCTCCAATATGTTCGCAATCTCTTTTGAATGTTTTGAAATATGGTGATTGTACAAACAATATTGTTAGATGAACTAGGCGTAGTTGGCGTACGTCTGTAAGAAGGGGACATGGCGATCAGCGACCAAGCACGTTGGCATTGGCCTTTAGTGATCCAAGCTTCTGGATATCCACGTGCATGAATCTGGACCTAAAGATGCCAGCCTGGACTGTTAAAATCCTCCTCTGTGGTACAGAGTCGTCGAATTCAAAGGAAAAATGACTATAGGAAGATTGTCTTTCAACGACGGTTGTGAAAAGCGCCTAAAATGTAGAAGAGGATTTCATATCGGTAGGTTTCGGTTCCAAGGGTAGTGAACCTTCTGGAGTATTTTAAAAATATCATAATAGGATATTTCATGTTGCAATATGTGTGCTCAAACTGTAAATGCGGGTCGCAAGAGTTAAGCCACTGAATAAAAAACTGCAACAAGTCTTCTGTCTGCCCTCCCAAATGAGAAACCCGTCATCCAATGTAACGTTTCCACATCTTATATTTTTTTTTTCAAATTGGTAAGGGTGTGCATTAAAAACTGATTCGAAATGTGAACCATAAGGTTAGCCACATCAGGGCTACTGACGAGACCCAAACGCCCCTAGAGGGCATTTTTCATTTATATAAATATGTCCTTAGTCCCCGTGAGATTTCTGTTTTACAAAAGGGGTTGTTCTTTTGTCCCTTCAGTTCCGTCATGATCGGTTTAACACCCAAGTAGAGTCTGTTCAAATTTTTTTAGAAAGCTTCACAGTTAAAGAGTTTTTCAAGAATCAGGAAGCAGGTAATAGAGATCTTTCTGTCATAAAAAATCCCTCTACTTGGCTGCCTAACAGGTGACAATGATATCATCAATACAATTCCCACAAAGTGGTACTTAATGAGATACACAAGATGTATGACACCAAAAAAAACCGCCCACACTTATTTTAATTTGAGTGAAGAAGAAAAGCAGGCACTTTCTAGTTTAAGAACGAATTTTGAAATCATCATTAACACCAGAGCAGATTAAAGGGTGGATTGCGAGCGGTATTCACGACAGAGATGATTATACTTCGGGAAATTTTACGACAAATTAACGTTGTAAGTTATTATAAAGGACTACGTGAAGATCCCACTTCGGCTCTTCAACAACAGGCTGACAGGCGTTGATCTATATTGGTACACAAGCTGGGTATATACAGCTAACGAAGCGCAGTTTATAACAGTGGACCATCCAGTGATGCCTACGATATATGTAATTGCCAAAGATTCACAAATCTTTAGACAATCCCTTCCGGGCAGACCCATGTTTTCCGCTATTTGGAGTCTTTATTTGAAAACCTATATCTAAATATCTAGATGTATTACCTTCGCCCATTCGTGCAACGCACTCCAGCGTTTGTGCGTGATTCATCACATCATGATTCAGTTACTTGGTGCTTATGATGGTGCTGATAATGATATTTTTCTTGTCACATTAGATATTAAGTCTCGTTAAACTACTATCTCTCAGCAGGCCGCGATCGAAGTCATAAGCAGATACTGTAATTACTAGGACCGTACCTGTTCAGTACTCCTACTAGTTTTTGAATTCAATTGGCCACGTTAACTATTGTGCAACAATTTTTTCTGCTTCCAAGACCTACATTATCACCAAATACAAGGAGTTGCAATGGGCTCGTCAGTAGCCCCGGATGTGGGCTAACCTTTATGTTTAACATGTCGAATCAGTTGTTTTAAATGCACACCCTTAACATTTGAATATTTAAAAGATGTGGAAACGTTACAGGATGACGTGTTTCTCATTTGGGAGGGCACAGAAAATTTGTTGCAGTGTTGGATTCAGTGGCGTAACTCTTGCGACCCGCCATTACAGTTTGAGCACACAGATAGTGCACATGAACTATCCTATTTAGATATATTAATTAAAAATACTCCAGAAGGTTTCACTACCACTTTGTACCGAAAAACTAACCGATAGAAATTCTCTTCTACATTTTTAGCAGCTTTCACAACCGGTCGTTGAAAGAAAAAATCTTCCTATGAGTCAGTTCCTGCGAATTCGCCGGAGCTCTGTTTTTTTTTTTTTTTTTACCACAGATGAGGATTTTTACAGTCCAGGCTGGCATCTTAGGGCAAAGATTTCAATTTGACCGTGGATATCCAGAAGCTTGTATCACTGTAAATGCCTGCAAACGTGCTTGGTCGGCTGATCGCATGTCCCTCTTACAGTAACGGTACGCCAGATGCATCTAACAATATTGTTTGTACAATCACATTTTCAGAACATTCAAAAAGAGATTGCGAACATATTGAGAAACGCATGGCATATTTTGGATCCTCTTTCTGCTTTAAGGGAGACAAAACTTTTGGTTTCGTATATGGAGAAACTCAAATATAAGAGGACATTCTTAGTACCATGCGAGCTAGGCCAACAAAAGTTCGTTCCAAGAGCGTGTGGACATTTTAAATGTGGTACGGGCTGCGTCTGTGAAAACGTTCTAGTAACTAAAAAAGAATTTTCTAAGCCAAATTGAAATATTAAAGTACTGCTTAAAAGACTTTTCTAATTGCAAACAACCAGAGATGTACTTTAGTTGATTCTGTGCCCGTTTGTAACCTTTGTTACATTGGCAAGGACTACAAAGATGCATACAAGACACGTATTAATCGAGCATAAGATCAGTCTCGGAGACAGGCGGTGGACAAACCCTTAGTTGACCATTGGGATGTCTGCTCACCATACCCGTTCCGATTTGAAATTTTTTGTTTATTGAAAGTGGTAAGGCCTCATTGGCGAGGGGCAAATTGGGGGGCAATTTAGATAAATACTCTTACGTCTTGAACAGAGATTCAATTATGAATTACGCACATTACACCCTTTGGGGTTGAAACAAGAGAGGTTGATCTTTCTGGTTTTCTATAATTTTTAATTATTTTTTATAGTATTTTTCCCTCCCCCCCCTCCACCCCCCTCCTTCCCCATCCCCCTCCTCCTTCCTCCCCCCCTTCTCCTCCCGCCCCCTATCTCTCTCTCGCTCTCTCTCTCTCTCTCTATCTTCCCCCCCTTCCTCTCCTCCCCCCTCTCTCCCCCCTTCCCCCCTTTCCCCTCCCCCCTCCCCCCCTCCTCCCCCCCCTCCCCCCCCCTCCCCCCCCTTCCCCCCCCCTCCCCTCCTCTTCCCCTCCCCCCCCTTCCTCCCTCCCCCCCTCCCCTCCTCCCCTCCCCCCCCCCTTCCTCCCCCTCTCCCTCTTTCCCATCCTTCCCTCCCTTCCTTCCCTCCTCCCCTCCCTTCCCCCCTCCCCCCTCTTCCCCCCCTCCCCCCCTCCTCCCCCCCTCCCCCCCCCCTTCCCCCTCTCCTTCCCTCCCCTCCATGCCTACTCCCCCCTTCCCTCCCTTTCCCTCCCCTCCCCCTCCCACCCCCCTTACCCCCTCCTCCCCTCCCCCTCCTTCCACCCCTCCCCCCCTTCTCCCGTTCCCCTTCCCCCCTTCCCCTTCCCTTACTCCCTCCCCTCCCTCCCCCTTCCTTCCCCCCCCCCCCCTGTTACAAGTATATGATTATAAGAGTCCTATACAATCATTTGTCGTCAGTTTGTTTCTCCGTATTTGCATGGGTGTAAATATGGTGACATCCATCTGATAAAAATATGTGTTCTTTGTGGTGGTTTATTATTCTGTTTCCGTCAATTTTTGATGTGATGGTTATACATTTTATAAAAAAGAGGATATTTATTTGTCGTTTTTCTATTCAGTGACCTTTAACCAGCATCGGCGGGGAAAAGTCAGTATGTGAGCGTTCGATCCTAGTATGCCATACTCTGGTAGTTAACAGTGCAATAGCACAGAACGCTGGCTCTTGGTAAGCTCATCTTACACTTTCTTTTGACCATAATGTGATTTAATGAGATACTCTGATTGTGAGGTCCATATGTGTTGACGATGGCCATCTGTTTGCTTTACAATTGTTTTGCCAACAGAGCATTGTTATTCAGTTTTGATCTATGCGATTATGTGCCGGTTTAAGGTCATTGCCCTGTAACCTGCCAAAGGCGGGAAAACGTCATTCCTTGGGCGGCGTTCTCAGCACATTCCATCGACGCTACTCAATACTGCAGCTAGAGTAGACCGCTGGTCCTTGGCAAGTTCTTCTCTGTTACATTTAATATACAGTATTTAATCTTTATTTGTCCTTTTTTAGTTCAGTGCCCTGTTTAACCCGCACTGGAGGAAAAACGTTAGTACTTGAGCGTTCGCTCATAGTGTGCCCTACTTCTATTAGTGAAACAGTGCATTAGCACAGAACGCTGTCTCTTGGTAAGTTCATCTTACACTTTCTTTTGAACATAACGCAAATTTAATGCCTACTCTGAATGTGGGTTCAGATGTTTTTGATGATGGCCATATGTTTGCTTTTTAGTTATTTTGCCAACAAAAGGGGGGTATTTTTTTTTATTCAGTTTTCATTTATGCGATTATTTTCGGTTTAAGTGCAGTGCCCTTTAACCTGCACAGGCGGGGACAAAGGTCATTTCCTATGGGCGTCCGTTCTCAGGCATATCCCATCGCGTTACTCAATTATGCCAGGTAGAGTTAGAAACGCTGGTTCTTGGGAAAGTTCTTCTTTTTTACAAAAAAAAACAACGACAAGTTCATATGATGGGTCTATAAGTTTGGGGACACAATCTGGCGATAGTTGTTTGCTCCTTTAAACAGTTGAGCACTGATCGTTACCGCGTTTTTAATCTTTATGCATGTGAGTGTCCCCCTGTTTCTGTTGTGTTCTTTAAAAAAAGAGGCAGGCTTAGTATGTACACATAAATATTTGTATGATTTCGATTTTTAACATTTTTATATATATATTTTGAGCGTTCGGACGTTTATTCCCATGTGTGGTTGAGTTCTGCCATCTATGGAAATTGGGGCACAATGGCTGCTATTCCTCTAAGAACTGCAGTGGGGACTTTCTTGTAACCAGGTTTTAAAGCACATATACAATGGTACATTTTTATATTAAGCGAATTTGTTCCTTTTTCTTGTTTCTGTATAATTCAATTTTAAAACCTGTCGTGATTAAACATAATCGTTAAAAGTTTATACCGGTCGCTCATGCCCGTTTTTTTGCGTGAGTTTTTTATTCCTTTGCGATTAATGGCCCATGTTTTTAGATATTCAGGTTGTCAATACAATAAGCACATGATATAGCTGCATTTTTAAGCATATAATTTTCTGATGTAATTCTTTAAAATATATGAATGATTTTCAAATTTAAGAGTGTCGCCACCTTTTTATAGTTCGGTTTTTATACAATTTTTACATGTTTTTTACATGAGTTTTTCCATACAATTTCTATAAGCCCTGTTTTATATGCGTTTTATGATGGTTTCCTGATTTTTTCCTTTGTATATATTTTTTACATACATTTTTTTGTGTCTCTTGAATTACCTTGTTAATTACATATATGTAAATTTTTTCTATTACCACATGTAGTACAGTTTTACGTTTATAACGTGGTATTGCTTATAACATGTTTTGTATACTATATATGTGAGTTTTCTATATATATGTATATTTAGTTATGTAATTAATTAGTTATTATTAATTGGTTATCTATTTTTGTTTTGTAATATGCATTGTTGCTGTTTTTAGAATTGTATATACTTGGTTTATGAGTATAATTTATTTATTCAGTATTTATTTGTTCATTGTCAGCCGTCAGTATCCCATAGGTTCAGGTCCGGGATAACAAGTACAATTTGAGCATACTAAGGTATTTATGTACTGTTTGCTTCTCCTCGTGCTCTCTTCCTTTTCTTGGTATTTTAATATTCTATTTATTCTTCTTACTGGTTATATATTGTTCAATATATTTTTATCTATTAGTGGGTTTTGACATTGACTATTATGAATTAATAGTTTGTCCTTTAGATGTTTTAAGTGAAATTTATGGTTTTATTTATTGTTTTATTTATTATTTCATCAAGTATTTAGTTAATTTATTTATTGATGGTACTACAATTGTTTGCTATTATGTGTTTACCTTATATGTTTATGTTTATTTTTTTGAGGTGTGTTTCTCTAAGGACCCCATGAAGAAGGCCGGTGGCAGAAACGCGTGGGGGCGTAATAAACGAGATCTTGGTTGTACCATTTTTCGGTTTTGTTTTTTTGTGTGATCTCGTGTATGGATGGGATGGTTGTGGGTTTTAGGTTGTCCTTATTTATGTGTTGGTGTTGTCGATCCAGTTTTCTATTGCCTTGTTGAGTGCATGCAAAAACCGTCATTGGCTACCCAGAAATGACATCAGCATATAGAATCAACAATCAAAGCAAAGGGGATTCCACAGCATCAGGAAAGCCCTACACACATTGGCTGACAATTAGATCAGGACTCAACCAGTCATTCTCCATATTGAGACCCTCAGTGCCTCACTGGATTTAAAGTGAAAATCCAGAGTTGTTTAAAGCCATTGTAGTCTAAATGTCCAGATCACCACCATGGGGATCCGCTTTGTAGCATACTCTTCCTTTGTAGATTGTCAAAAGTGTGACCCTGGAACAAACAATGATCCACCACAGAAGCCGATCAATTAGATGTCCAAATGAGGGAAGCATGCTTGACCAGCCGCAGCTTCAAAAAGCGGGTAGTGCATCATTATATAATAAATTGCAAGGAACATCACAATAGTTACACCACATAAATGTACATGCAGCCACTCCGCCATAAGAATTGATGAAATCCATCCCATGGTTGGATCATTC